>JAXDDW010000213.1:12500-508550 GCA_034670385.1 Hoplostethus mediterraneus | reverse complement strand
AAAATTAGTTAATCAGCAAAAAAATATCAGATTTTCTGCTATTCAATATATCTATCTCTAAACAGGGAGGTTGAATATCAGGGCACAATATTTAAGTTGAAATACTGAATTTAATGAATTAATACAAAAACAACAACATCCATTCAAAATGAACAAGTCACAACTTCCTAGTTTGGGATGTTTCAAATGCGTAGCAGGGAACTTTCCATGCAAAGCTAACATGTTGACTTGTTGCAGAAGAGATGTCAGTCTGGAACAAAACAACACATCACTTTGGTTTGGTGTACACTGTCAAGAAAAACTATTATTTTGGGTCGCTCCTTGCGGTGTAGAGAGGCCATGTAAATGTAGTTCTGTAACTGTCCGCTGTACTTTCCCTTGTCTGTCTGTTTGTTAGTTGATCTTTATTGACAAGTTATGTCACTTTTTCCATTGTCACCCTGTTGTTGATGAACTGGGAGGCAGATCGCCACATACTGTACAGTGCATGGAGAGACAGAGACCCACAGTCAGACTACAAGGACAAAGGGGGATCCATGTATCGGTTCATTTTTCACCACTGGAAACTTTTTTCTCTCCAGCTCTCTCTCACTCACTCTTATAAAGAAATAAATCAATGTGCAAACATTGCTTTGGCAAGATGGCATGCAGATCTTGATCAAACACTAATGCCAGGTACACACAGAGACACCCACACATATTGATGGAAGCTGCTGGCTAATTATTGATGACAGATTTCTCGTCATGATCCCACTGTGACCTTATTAATGAGTCAAGGAGTCTGGGGACAGTCTGCCAGACGGACTGACACATCCAGAGCAGACACTGCTGTCTAGTTTTCACAGGAGACCGTGACCACAACTCTTAACTCCTCTCAGGATGGGGAACTTGCAGTGTCCGGCCGAGGACGCTGCCCACCTAGCTTCTGTCGCCCGAGACATCTGCCCTTTCCCAAACTACAACCCCAGCCCCCACTTCCTCAACATGCTGTCCATCAACTCGTCGCATCACCTGGAGAACCACTACGCGGCTGTGCAGGCCTCCCTGACCTCCGACCAGCTGGAGGACTTCACCCAGGGCCTGAGGACCACCGTGGGAAGGCAGGGGAAGGTCACCCTGGGCGGGGTGGGGGTGGTGGCCCTGGCCCTGGCCGTGCTGTTTGACAACCTAGCCAGGCAGGCCAGGGGAGAGTGGGTGTCGGAGTCAGGGCCCATCCCGGGTCTGTTTGTCAAGGACCCGAGGGGGACCTACCCACCGTACGTCTACACGGTCAGCGAGTACCTGAGACTGGTGCCCTACATCGCCAACAACCCCACCAGAATGAGAAAGGAGGCAGAGAGGTAGGTACTGCACTGTGTGTTTGCATGTCTGTTCCGGCAGTAGGTGCGTGCCCTCCCGTGTTTGTCAGCATCAGTGATTTTTTTGTGTTTATCTCACTAAGGTACTTCAGGCAGCTCTTGATTGACAAGCAGAGCATTGACAAAGCGGGAGAAGACAACAGGTACAAGACCAATGAAGACATTACCGGGGTCAACATCATGCTGGGGCAGTTTTTCAATCGCAGATTAAGCATTCACCTCCTCCGCATTGGCAACTCTACAGTAGTAGATGAGATACGTGAGTCTGTCGAAACACCCCAAAAAACCAATGGACAGCCAACTCCAGCTTCTGTTGCCAAAACCAGAAAGAGACGTATCCCTGCCCCTGAAATGTTCACTGACTTCAATCTCAACTGTGACGCAGAGGCAGCCAGCAAGGAATTTCTGGCTACAGTGCAGAGATCAGACAATCAAACCCAAGAAGCATTTAAAAGCTGTCAGCCATTCAATGGGGTTATAAAGAAGACGTGGCTGCACTACGTTGCCCGTCTAGTTTGGCTGGATGTCATCAACAACCCTGTCATACATGATGATAAGGAAAAGGTGGATCCACTGATTGCGCAAAGAGAAGATTTTGACCTGAAGGCCAATGCACTCGGAAAATGGGCAGAGTAGATCAATGGTCAACTTTGCAAATATGCAATTAAGTAAATACAGTTAGTTACTGAAGTGCATGCTATAGAGAATATCACTGAATTCAGAACTGGTAGAAAGAACATCTTCATGAAAGTACTGAAAATGTTACTATGTAACTGTAAATTTCTTTACAACTTCTTTAGAACTCTTTAAACCAATCTTAGAATACACACATTTGATATAGACCCTCTCTTTCTCTTTCTCTGCCTAACCCTAAACTGTCCACTATCAAGAAAACAACATAACACTGTGATTGTGATGGCTGGCCAAACTGTGTAGACTTGTGGAGCTTGAATTATTGATTGCTGAAAAATTCCACATCAGACACATAAATCTTGCATGATCATAAAAATGTTGATAAAAAATAAAATTATTATGCACCTGTGTGGCGTCGTGTTTGCAAATTTGTACTCAAACCGTGTCATGTCAGATTCCCAAATGGGTATTCATACCCATTCATGTAGACTTGCATGTAATTGTGAATGAACATTCGTGAATTGCTGAGAATATTTGAAGTGTTGTTAAAAACCAAACATTCAGCAAATACAAATATTGATATCCACAACTGCACAATGAATGGCATTTGCAAAAACAAATCCAAATTTAGATTATTAGATTAGATTAGATCATATTAGATTATGAGATCAGTAAATTACATTTTAATCTACAACACCCATTCATTTCCTAAGCAACTGAGCAAAACCTAAAGACACACCTGAGCTCACACCATGGCTCAGTGTTCGTCTCATCACAGATCCACTGGTCTATGTAAGTCAATGTTATCTAGGTTTATTATTAGCGGCTCATATTTCTCACTCCGTCTGCATCACCTTCTCATTGAATTGAAGGGTAAAGAGCAGTTCCTGCGTTGCAAAGCAGGTGTGGTGCAGTAACTGAATACTGTTAAGTTCATGGTTGTATGATGTGGCAGGCGCCTGGTGTTCAAATGTCAGATGTCAAACATCAAATGAAGGCTTGATTACTATTAGTCAACTTTTTCAAGGCAGTATTCTCAAATTGTTCTCAAAGCTCCAGACTAAATTTGATCTTTCACCTGAAGAAATGTTTTCATATTTCCCAAGACACTAGTTAACGACACATAGAGAATGGGACAGTATAAAGACGTTGCCAACTACCTTTGAACAATATTGGACTGAAATAGTTGAAGAGTAAATGAATTCAAGGAACACAGTGTGTGTGCTGCTGTTCAGCAGTCTGACCGCCTGTGGGAAGAAACTGTCCCTGAGGCGGCTGGTCAGGGCTAGTTTGGCCAAATTGGGGCCCCAAGCGGAATTTTATTTGGAGGCCCTCCCCCCAATTAATACAAATACTACTACAACTAATAATAATAATCATAATCATAAAAACTACTACTATTACTATTATACTACTATCTACTATTATAGACTATAATGCAAATACTACTACTAGTAGTACTACTACTTCTACTACTAATAATAATAATAAAATCTATTATAATTATTATTATTATTATTATTATTATTATTATGTACAATCCTAACAAAACATACTAATTCAGGATCAAACAGACTGATATTTCAAAATGTACATTCAAATTTAGTTCCCTCTGTCAACAAATGTATCACTATTTCTCTGTTACGTCTCCTCAAAAGCTATGACTGTTATGAATTAAATTCACCAACAGATGGCGACATTATACCTCCATAAAAATAGACGGAAATGATATTGATAGCATAGATTGATAGACCAACTGGTCAATTACCACTCCTTTTCAACAGAGGTGAATGTATATGCAGACAAAGGCGTTAACAAGACATTCAATAAATGGTAATTAGGGCCGCTGGAAAATAATTTTATCTCCAGTCCACGTGGGGACAAACAGGTCCAGATATGTCAGCAAATAATATTGAATTGTTTATTAGGCTGTAGCCTAAGAGGAGACGTGAATTTCGTTCAGTGACATTTGCGAAACAAAACTAAGTGAAACGAAATCCCGCATAAAATCGTCTTCCTGCCGATTTAATACTCTTTCATTATTCATATATCCTGCAGTAAACTGAAGCTGACTGTTTACAGTTGTCTACCGAATCATATTTAACCCGAAAACCCGAAAATGTATGATAGAAATCACGTAAATTGACCACAGAATGTAACGTGTTAAGTGTGCGCGCGTTCACGCGAAGGGGAGTCAGATTCTGTGGGGGAGTGGGAAAAAACTACAACACCGGCCGGAGTGTTTCTCTCACCATCACGGGGTCCTGGAGTGATTTTTCTACGGCAGCCTTTCGAGGTCAAACTGCCTTCCCGTCCAATCAGTGGCGTGAATTGGCACATACAGTAGTAACATGTTATAATGTATAGTATAATTAATTGTTAATACTGAAACTAGTTCATCCAGAACACTGTTTTATTGAAATCTCTTGCGACCTTAGCAGAAATATAAATGACAATTGCATTGATCCCTTAGAAAACAATCATACAATCATTGCACATGAAATAGTCCTCTTGGCTGCATAGCTCAGTTATTTATTGTCAAGAAATTATTGATTTAGAACGTCGATTATCCGATTAAATTAGTCGATCTATAGATTAGGCCACCCCTAATTGGTTAACTGTTGGGTTAACTGGTTTGAATTTCCCTGTCCAGCAGAGGGCACCACATACAAAGACACCTACTGCATAGACGAAGAAGAGAGGGAGAGAGAGAGAGAGAGAGAGAGAGAGAGAGAGAGAGAGAGAGAGAGAGAGAGAGAGAGAGAGAGAGAGAGAGAGAGAGAGAGAGAGAGAGAGAGAGAGAGAGAGAGAAATAGTGAAAATGTACCATTTTCTAGCCCTCGAACTACAACTACGAATCATTGTTTGTGCTGAGAACCACTTCTCTACTGCTTAGGTTACAGGGGTTTCCACCACAACCCTGACGGTATTATGATAGTAGTACCTGAGTCAAAATTGCGGCTAGATCAGGTACATGTTAACTGTGCTGCTATAATATGCTTATATCTCATGCAAACACAAAACACATCCATGGGTTCACCACATCAGGCTTTATTGAACTTCATGTATGAACTTCATGTATACACGTTTGTTTCATTTATGTTTGTGTGTGCATGTATGCATGTGTGAGTGTCTGTGTTTGTGTGTGTGTGTGTGTGTGTGTGCGCGTGTGAGTGAGTGAGTGAGCGTATGTGTGTGCGATTATTGGATGGGCGATCTTGGGATGTGTGAGGTGTCTAAAAGATTGTATCGTCCTCTGAACAAACTACGTTAATTACAGCTGTTACTTGATGTAAAAATGTTTTCAGAATCAGTACGATTTTTACATTAGCACCTTTAATGAAAAGACTGACTTAGTGAGAGAGAGGGATGGAGAGAGAAAGCACTTTGCAAAGTAAAAAGCAATACAAAAACAAAACAAAACGAACAACAAAATAAGACTCACACTTTGTCTCCTACACATTCAGTATCAGTACACCCCTTCTCTACTTATTAGTGTCTTTGGTTGGAAGTGCTGACCATAGATTTAGAATGAATAGAACAGTCTTGTCAAAATATATTTTTTAACATTTCATGGTGTGTGTGTGTGTGTGTGTGTGTCTGTAACTTGGCATCTGCTGTTCCCATAGCAATGCTGACCGGTTCATATTTCATATTTTATTCTATGGATTCTAATTCTATGGTGTTGAGCTTTACAGTCCCTCACTAGCATATCCAGCGGATGAAGCGTTCGAAGAATGAGGGTTTGGTCAGCATGGCGTAGTCGTCTCCCCTGAAGATGGCCGACGTGTCCCCTAGCGCCACCTTCCACAGCACTTCCTGGTCTGTGTCACTTCCCATGGCGATCACCGTGGGAACGCCCTCCGCCCGCCTCATGGAAGACACGCCCTCCTCCAGGTTCTCACTGGCTGTGATGCCGTCAGTGATGAACACAAACGACAGCTCAGCGTTGCGACGAGCCAAGCGGCTGCCCTGTAACAAACACACATGCAACGTCAGTGTCTGTTGTCAACTGACCCATCCTGGAAAATGACAGCAACTCATAACCGTTGGGTGTGTGTGTGTGTGTGTGTGTGTGTGTGTGTGTACCTGTGACACAATGTTGTTGACAGCGTGGATGATGGCACTGCCCAGAGAGGAGGAGGAGTCCAGGTAGTTCATGGCTGCCAGCGAATCAGAGATCACCGTCAGGTTGTGTGAGAGCGCGAACTCCACCCTCTGTTCTGATTGGCTGCCGTACTGCAGCAGGGCTATGCGGGCATTCCGCTCGTCTGATTGGTCACTGGCCAGGGTGAGGCGGCGAGCCACGTTCTCGATGAACTCTTTGGCCCGGCGGTGGTTCTCCAGTCCCATCCTCTCAGAGCCGTCCAGTAGGAAGACCACATCCACTGGCCGCTGAACACAGCTAGCCACGGCAGGCTCTGGAAACCACACACACACACACACACACACACACACACACACACACACACACATTCATATTAGCACATTACAGCTTGCACACAGACGCTCAGGGTTCAAGCCAACAAAAAAAAATAAACAAAGACGCAGTTGCATGAATAGCAGTTGCAGCCCAGCTCTTTGATGTCAACAAAAACGTCCTCAGATCAATCGGAGCCACGTCAGGACAGCACTGTTTCAATGTGCCGCGCCATTTTATTCTCTTGAGATGACAATATGAAAAAAAAAGAAAACATTCCATTTCATACAAATTAACATATTTCACAGCAGCATGTTGCAGTCACAGAGCTAACATGACACAGTAACATATTCACTGGAAACCTGCTCAGCGGTCATTTTTGCCACAGAACATCATGTCTTCCTACTCTACAAGCCAAGCTACATGCAAAACATGCACCAATCAAGGCCATATTTAATTGCTGTCATAAATCTCCCTATTACTACAATAAACTACAGTTCCTTCATCGTCGGTTCCAAGTCAATCAACGTACACCGGCTTCTGACTCATACGCAGTATACTATGACATTCATAAAACCACAATTTTCACCACATGTAACGGCCTTCTTGTACCAAAATTAGTCATTCACAGAACACAGGAAGTCATATAACGGCAGTAACCATGGATATGTGCAAAACGGCAAAACAATATCATCGGAGTGAATCGGTGAGTTTGCGGTTCACAGTGGAAATGAGGCTTCAACATTGAGCCACTGTACACAGAGCTCCATGAATGGCTCTATAGACGAAGCTACGCCCAATGGATGGATGGATGACATCTGTTTTCCATGAGAAAGGAAAAACGCTCCTCCCCAGGAATGGAGAGGATGATATGTATCATATTAGCTAACATACATAGTTTTCTGAGAGGCAGTTAACACTGTGTGCGTTGTTCATTCAGAAATAATCAGGAGAGGGAGCTTCATGAATCCTCAATTTAAATTTGGACCCAACACGTAACAACAAGTAAGGCTGCTTTGAAAGCTTATTTTATGACAGCTTCATATCATGCTATCTTATTGCATCAGCCCAGGGCTAAACTGTACACCACTTTTAATAATACCGATTGTATGTCCAGCAGTAAGCTTATTAGATATTGGCATCCATAAAGAATGTAATGGCGAGGTAGCATGGTTAGCATATGAGCATTAGCAGAGTCCTAGGGCTTTATCTGGATCCCCCAGAATGTCTCCATAGACATATTTGAAGGAACTGATGAACAGCTGGGTCCACTGCTGCCTGTCCGCTCCCTGGGCGACTTTGGCTCTCTGGGCTGTGTAGGCCATGGTCGCCACGCCAACCCCGTACTGCTGCTCGCTCAGACCGCTCAGCAGGCTGGCCACGCCCTCCAAAGAGGTGGGGACCAGCGAGGGGCTGCCTTCCTCAGCCAGTGGCTTCCAGGGGGGAGGGGCGTGCCCTGCAGTGACGCCGCCCCCTCCTGCAACAAGTGGGCGGAATAACATTGTGGGCGGGGTCCCCACAAACACGACGCATTTAAAAAGCCAGAAAAGGTGCAACAAAAATGGCCGAAGGTACTCCGCTGAGTTGCATAGGGGCACAAGTCTTGTCTTGTGTATCGGATTTACAGCAACACGAATCAATCGCAGAATAGACCCAAAGTGGTACAGTTGTATAATTGTATAAAAAGCAGGCAAATCGACCCCAGGCAAACCGCAACTTGTCTAAACCATGACAATAATAGGCAGCTAGGTGTTGGTCACCCAGGCCTGAATGCTCAAACAGCATGTAAATCCTTCGAGTGGACACCAGGCAAAGGTTAACCTTATACAATACATGATGTTTCAGGATCTTACCTGATTTACACGGGAGATCAGGGCACACAATAATAGGATCTGAAGCAAAGACAGAGAGAGGATGTTAGACCAAAAGCTGCTCATCAACTCCTCATAATCAAGTATTTGAGTATTTATATGTACATAATACATGTCTGCATAAGTGTATATAAGTGCCTCTATGTGAACATCTACATGTGTATGTGTATATACAGTACCAGTCAAAAGTTTGGACACATTTACTCATAGAAAGGGTTTTTCTTTATTTTTACAATTTTCCACTATTTTAGAATAATAGTAAAGTAATCAAAACTGTGAAATAACAAAAGGAATTATGCAGTGACCAAAATAAAATTAAAAAAAATAAAAACTATCTTATATTTTAGATTCTTCAAAGTAGAAACCCTTTGGCATTAACAAGCAAAGAAATTCCACAAATTAACTTTTAAAGGCCACAATCACTATGTGAGTGTTTAAAATGATGATTTAATCATTGTGGTTCAACATTCTCCACCTCTAAAGTCTAAATGAAAACTACTTGTTGGGGGTGCATTTCAATTTAATTAAAATGTAAGTTTTGAAAATAAATTCATACACAGGCATCAACTTCTCTATTTGTCTAAGAAAATTTCAAGCATTTAAGCATCAAGCCTTTATATCAAAATGTCTTTAAGATCATGAGAAACAAAAACAGGTGTGTCCAAACTTTTGACTGGTACTGTATGTGTGTGTGTGTGTGTGTGTGTGTGTGTGTGTGTGTGTGTGTGTGTGTGTGCGTACCTGGGCAGAGCACGGTCTCGATCTTGTCGATGAACTCCTCGGCCACCAGGTCAGCGAAGCGCCTCATGCCCAGCACCCTGCCCTCCTTCTGGCAAGCGATGCTCTTCAGACTCTCGTTCTCCTCAATCTGGTCAAACATGTCGCCGATACCGATGGCACTCACATCCACACTGGGATCACTGCGCACACACACACACACACACACACACACACACACACACACACACACACACACACACACACACACACACACACACACACACAAATAGAAACAATGAGCGAACACTTTTCTTTTTCACGCCTGACAATTCCAACTCTGCAACGACAGCCCCGGGGGTCTCAGGCACCTGCAGAGGTAGGTGAGCAGAGAGTCGTCATCTCTGGGGTCGAAGCGTCCGTCGGTGATGACCACTACCGTGACGTTGGCTTTGGCCCTGCGGCTGTCCCTGATCAGGTTGTCGTAGGCGTACTTCAGAGCAGACGGGGTCCATGTTCCTCCGGCGATCCACTCCAGACGCTTCACTGCATCCTAAACAGAGAGGAAGGCGGCGTGTGTGTTACATTCGTGTATATACAGTGTAGGTGATGGGAGTATGGAAGAGGGCGGTTCCAGGACACCGAAATATATCACTGGAGGTGTCGCGGGCCTGATTCAACGATGCGTCTGTGATAGGGGTCAAGGGTGCAAGTGTGTTCACGCTCGTGCAGTGAGGTAACGACTACCAGCTGCCTTGTCTGAGCGGACAGCACATCTGGAGAGAAGGAAGGAAAGAAATAATATGAAAGATGAAAGAGAAGGGAAGAGGGAGAAAAAGAGAGCATCTGGACGCCCTGCATCATTCCCATACACACACACACACACACACACACACACACACACACAGATAAAGAGAGGACAGCGCCCTTGAACCACACGGTAAAAAAGCAGTCACTTCAGTGTGTGTGTGTGTGTGTGGGTGTGTGTGTGTGTGTGTGTGTGTGTGTGTGTGTGTGAGACCTTGAAAGCAGACAGTGAGTTGATCTTGGGGTCGTTGAGGCGGATGGCTTGGAAGGTTCCGCTGTGACTGTACTGAACAACTCCCACCCTTGTACCTGGGAATAAACACACACTTTGTTTTCGCTAATAAATCATCATCATCATCATCATCATCATCATCATCATCATCATCATCCACATTCTCTAGGCCAAACAAAACCACACGATGCTTCATGCGTAGGACGTGAACACGGCTGCGCGTCTACCTGTCTCCGCGTTGGGGTCCTCGGCGAGGGATCCCAGCCTGTTGATGGTGTTGATGACAAAGTTCTTCTCCAGGGTGAAGTTGGTCAGACCCACCGACTCCGAGCTGTCGATCACAAACACGATGTCCAGGGCTCCGCACCGCTTCTCGCAGTCTGCGGACAGACGCACAGACACAGAGTATGAGGGACGGACGGCCTGTGCAGAGCGCGCTCGGATCGTCGCGGCAACGGGCGGGATTGACCAAACTCACCGCAGCAGCCGCAAGTCTCCCTGATGTAGTTCATGACATCGCACTCCTACAATCGCAAAAAAAAACACAACGTCACATTCACAGCTCTGTCTGTCTGCATTTCTCTTGCCGATGCCAATAGAAATAAGTGGTTAGGTGAAATGTTCTTACAGTGAGACCAGGATCTCCCTCGGGGCCGGGATCTCCCTGTGGAGGAAGAGACAGCACGACATATCACATCCTGTCACTCAGGGTTAATAGCCGACTTGTCCAGTTTGTGGTAATCAGCGGATATTGCCGGTTTGTATACAAATAAACACATGAAAGGGCCAGCTGTGTTATGTCTGGGTTTGCCTAGCTGGATGCAACTGGAGGATGATTTGTGTCAAGTCTCAGTAAGAGTGCCTGATTCGGGGGTAGACGAGATTTGCGCAGAAGTGTGTGACAAATGCTTACATCACGTCCGTCCTGTCCGGTTGGTCCTCTTGGGCCAGGTTCACCCTGAGGCCCTGGGTCACCCTGTTGCAGGCAGAGAAATCAGAGGCATATCACATATGACTGTGCGCTCAGCCACCCCTTCAACAGCCCCGGTACATCCAACGGTGAGGCGTTACTCACCGGGTCTCCTGGAGTTCCTTTCAGTCCAGGGTCTCCCTTATGACCGCAGTCTCCCCTGCTGCCCCGAGGCCCCAGATTGCCCGGCTTTCCTCTGTCACCCTGCAGAACGGCGGAAGAAAATGTGTCAGCCAAGCGTCAAGTTAAACGTTAAACGCTAAACTACCTACTGTAAGGAGGATGAGCGCATGCTTATGTTACCGATGATCCTCTTGGTCCAGGATAGCTGAAGCCAGGTCTTCCAAGATCTCCCTGAATCAAGATGAAATCAACAGTCAAAGCAAGTTACAGCACAATGAGCCCACACACACACACACACACACACACACACACAGACACACAAACACACACAAACACACACACAGACACACACAGATTTTCATACCTTTGGGCCAACCAGTCCAGGTTCTCCTCTCGGTCCAGAATCACCGGCATCACCTCGGGTACCCTACAACACATTCTAGTGTTAATGCAAGCTGATGAAGATGACCTGATGTTTTATTGATGACATCATCCGAATAAGTGGCAATTTGCCATACCAGATCATTTTGATTGGGTTTGACACTAAATGGACACAAACACACTCATAGCCAGGTGACCTTTGACCTACGTTTTTTCCAGCCTCTCCCGGTATTCCCGGTGGTCCCCTGGGGCCCGGCAGGCCGTTGTCTCCCTGTACAGGACAGAGAGTTATAACAGATGTAGCGTATGCAGGTGGATTAGAGATGCATTTAGTCGACAGGGATTTCTCCTCACCTTCGTTCCCTTGTTTCCCACTTCACCTGGAAGTCCTCTCAAGCCCTCCGGTCCCATTTCGCCCTGAAACACAACGCCAGGACTGTGTAAGGTGGTGTAGGCGTGTCTGGGAGATAACATGGAAGCCCTATCTCAGGGCTCTGTGCTGCCTAAAGGGCACATACTGTGAACAGTGAACCAACGAACACATAGAGCCCGGCTCTTACATGGAAGGTGCTCCCGAACACCTCATAATATAAGCCAAGCCCGATTGTTCATTATGGAGATTCACCATTGTGTACCATGTGTTACCTTTTCTCCACCGGATCCGTCTGGTCCTTGAATGCCCTTTGGCCCAAAGTCTCCTCTTCTCCCCTAGAGTACAAGAACCGTGAGAAAACCATCAGACAACAGAAAGGCAACACAGATACAACATGTAGCGTTATATCTGATATTTCAGACGTTATTACCAGCTCTCCTTTGGCTCCTGGGGATCCAGCGGTTCCCTACGAAAAACAACAAACAGGTGAGCAACCCGTCGCATGTGGATGAGTGTGCATTTTAACGGATTTGTGGTCTGTGGTGATGAAAATGAGCCTTACTGGGGTTCCTTTCTGTCCAGGGAGGCCGGGTGAGCCAGACGTTCCCCTCTCTCCCTGTGGAAGACACACCATTGGCCTTATACAGTATCCAATATCTCTTGTTCTGACTTGTTCGGACAATGCTCAAGAGTGGGACTTCAGTTATGTGACTCAGTAAATACCTTTGGTCCACCCTCTCCGGATGGGCCAGGTGGACCTGATCTTCCTGGACGACCGGAATCTCCCTGGAGACGGGACACACACATAGGCAAAGTTGAACCCCAGGTTGACCAGTCGATAGTATTTGAATCTAGAGAGTGACTGCATTTGCATTACCTTATCTCCATCGGTGCCGCCGAGACCACTTTCACCGGCGTCTCCGGAGTGGCCGTCAGGACCCTGCAACACATCACACACATAAACAACAGCATGGAGCGTGGATGTGCTACTAACCACCTTGATTTGCGTTCACCCTCTTACTCTGTTGCCTGGGTCTCCTTTGCAACCTGGAGCGCCGATCCGTCCAATTTTACCCTGGGAAGAAGGAGAGGAATAAATGTCAATCAATGAAACCCAGTCTCCCTAGCCAACACCAGACGACTCTAGATGGCCTGTCCTCGATCGTTCCTACCTTCTGTCCATCGGTCCCGTTGCGTCCTGAGAGGCCGGCCACACCCTGATGAGGAAGAGATGAGGTCAGAGATCAATTAGAGAAGACCAATCGCAATCCAGAATGAGGGATGACGGACAGATTGAATGAGTCAATAAATCATGATTAGAGGAAGACCTACCTTCTTCCCCTCAGTTCCTATTTCTCCCTGTGGGCAGACGAAAGTTTAACAGTTATCTATAGTCCACAATCAATCGTTAATTATCCATTAATAGAGTCAGAAATAAACACTCCAAATCCTCTTTAAACAAAACCACAAAGACACATTGTCACCTCACCTTCTCGCCTTTAAAACCTGGATCTCCCTACAGAGAAGAAAAAAGGAAGGGCAAGAGTCAGTTGTTACCATATAGTAGCAAACCAAGGTATGCCACATCGCAATGGATGATGGGATAAGTGAATGTGTGCAGTCTTACTTTGACACCAGGCTGACCGATGGGACCCTCAATACCGGGGTCACCTGGGCGACCTCTCTCCCCTTTCAGACCTGGGTCTCCGTTGTCTCCTTTAGCTCCCTGAAAGCAACAAGTTAAAAGCGGTCAAGGAGGAAGGTGAAGGTAGTTAGTGTGTGTATCTCCCTCTGCAAGAGTGTGTGTGTGTGTGTGTGTGTGTGTGTGTGTGTGTGTGTGAGTGTGTGTGTGTGTGTGTGTGTGTGTGTGTGAGACTCACTTTTTGCCCCCTGTGGCCCTTTGGACCGTGAGGCCCCGGTGTCTCCAGACAGGACACTTTGTAACACTGTGTAACAAGACAAACGGAGCGAATACGTCAGTAGTGGCATCGTCAGAAACGTCAAAGATTTCTTCCGTTATACCGCCGATCATTCACTCACCTCTATGTACGCCGTGTGCATCTGTGAACAGAGAAGAGACCACAGTGTGAGACAACAGTTAAAACAACGGCCATGTTTCTCTACGTGTCAGTGTGCACGTGTCTCGTGCGTTACCATGGTATTAATGATGCGGTCGATGGTATCGGTCTGTATGACGGCTCTGCCCTGACTGAAGTCCACAGCCATGAAGTCCCTCCGGTAGACCGAGGCCGGAGAGTTGGCGATCTCCCTCAGCCCCGTCTCCTCGATGTTCTTCGACGCCGACGCCACCACGAACATCCGGATGCCCTCATCGCGCGCCCTCTCCGCTGACACCTTGATACCCCCGCACGGGTTTCCTGTCACGTGGCCGTCGGTGATGACCACGGCAAATCGGAGGGCTTTGGGGTCTGAGGGGTAGCGCAGCATCTCCTGGGTCATGTTGGCGAGGGCGCAGTCGATGTAGGTGCCCTTGCCGAGGTAGCGGATTCCCCTGGCCCCCTGGAAACAGCGACATCATTGGGTTTTGGATGTTTTCATAACTAAAGACAATTGTTTGATGTAATGATACACCCTGTCTTAGCTTAAATCACAAAGTGGGGCTGCAACAGTGAAGAGCTTCCCCTCCCTCCTAACTGAGATGCTGCAGTTTCCTCCTATTTGCCCAAATTAAATTGTGACTTGAGTGAAATATTTCAAACAGTTACCTCTTGCTGCCATTTGGAGCCGCCAATGTGCAAAGTTGCCTAGTGCCACTTTAACCAATATATCACTTGGATCCAGCCACTGCCCCCACATTCACTACTCCTTTAGCATGGCTGGTGTGTGTGTGTTTATGTGTGTCTCTATGTTACCCACCTGTATGAAGGCATCCTTGGGTCCGATACGGCTGAACACCTCCTGTTTCTGGGAGAAGTGCAGCCCGCCGAGGTTCCAGCGGATCTGGACAACGCCTTTATACTCGACATCTGCTAGACGCTCTGCAAATTGCACTGCGAAGGTCTACAACACACACACACACACACACACACACACACACACACAAAACAAAAAAGATTACATGACATGACTAAGGGTGAAGCCATCTTGGTCAGCTGTTGGGTCAGTATAGTGTTAAAAATGATCACTTTACAGAACAATACTACTCTGTGATGAGGGTTAAATCATGAAATTGAAGATCAACTAGGTACCTTGATGCTCTCCACCAGCGATCCGGGGGGCGGCTCCTGGAGGGCGATGGTCTCAGATGTGTCAATGGTGAAGTACACATCGATGGGACACTCATGCTTCTCTGGGGGGAACATGATCATCACATACACCACATAAAAACTCTGTGGAACATTGCCTCGCGTACGCATAGAATCACTAAAAATGTTTGTGCTATCGTTCGAGACAAAGTGACATGTCATGGTAGATGTGCAGCAACCAGGTTTGAGTTTCAGAGCACTCACTGTTGCAATCTGTGGTTTGGGCATTGGTCAGGGCTCCCAGAAGGAGGCAGAGTGCTACGACCTCTAACCCCAGCATCTTCCTCTTCTCCTGTCTGACAGATGAGGGCACAACACACACACCTGAGTCAGTAATCTACATGTTTCAGTCCTTTCTTTCTTTCTTTCTGTCTTTCTTTCCATCATTTAATCATTTCACCCTTTCTCAAAACCAGAAAGGCGAACAGAGGACTCATGGAAAATGCAAAAGAAATAACTCAAGGAATGAAAACCAATAAAGGAAATACAAGGAAATGACACAGGTGACAATTCTAATGAAAAAAATCAACACACAAGGTGACAGTGCTTTATTTTTGTATTATTTTATATAGTTTACCAGATACATCAAGTTACTAATTGCCCCACGTGCAATATCATTTCTCCATCGTGTAATGTTGGTTAGGTCATTGCCAAATCATAGAAAATATGTATACCATGTTCCCTCCTCTTGTAATTCTACTGTAACTCTATCTAGATTCTGCACCTGGTATCAGTTGGAGTAAATGCTAACAATCCCAGGCCATATTGCCCAGGGGAGCAAACATGGCTGCCACAGAGTTATGTAATATGTTAAAAAGCATCTTGAAATTGGACATGGCTCTTCTCTTTTGTTTTAAAGTGCATGAAGGTGAATAACAGTAGCTGGAGCAGGTGACATACTTGTGTCACATTATTGCACATGTGATATTACTATTCAGACTACACAGCCAAAAGACAAATTCTTCAATATTGTAAAAGCCTATTGAGCCTTATTCTGTTATTGGAGGCCTGAAGCTTCAATGGACTCTTTCACACAGTTGGACCAAATTAGATCAAATGGATTGACAGAACCTATTGTGTACATGAAACATAACAACTATCTCTGAACAACTATCTCACCTTTCCAAAAAGATGGAAAAATCAAGAAATGTTGCTTTGGGTAATGACGTAACAATAAGTTGGCCCTGGCTAACGATGTTTAGGCCGTGCAGTGGAAAACAGGCCGCTGACCATATGAATAAGCCACATTTTCACATTTTGAAACCACAAGGTTCCATATTTTGCCTTTGCCTCTGCTGCTCCCTATTGTAGTGTGATGCCTTTCCCTCCCTGAAAGCCAGGGATCGCCCTCTCTCACACTAAGAAGGAGAGGTCGACATACTGTAGGCCTACTGCCTCTACATCCACTCACAAGGCCTCAACTGAGCAAGCATCCTGCAGCAGACCATCTTTAGCACCCGATGCCTCAGCCTACTTCTGCCTGCAAAAAAAATCCATCTCGACAATCAAGTCTGAAATGATTATTTTTCTTAAAACAAGTGATTTCATGCTTTTCCAATGAAAATCAATCAGTGTTCTTGAATCAAGTGACATATTTTACTAGTGAAGTGCACTGCCTTATTCTTCCTCGTTTCAAGATATTGCAAATTATTGAAACAGGCAAAACGTCATTGGAAGTGAAATTATCTCACCCCTACTGTTTTCAGGAAAACAAGATTTTAAGACTGTTCTAGACTAAATGGCTTCTTACACTGGATTTTATTTTTTTGCAGTGTGAACACCAACCAATAGAGCCTCCACCACACGCTTTGCTGCGTCTCCCTCTAGCGGACACACACAGCTATAGCCCGGGCAGGCTGCGGAGGTCCAGCAACTGCTCCCGCACATCTCCCACTGTGTAGGCCAGAATAGTGACTGGATAAACTGATAGCGTCTCATCACTGAATAGGTAAATATCATGCAAAACTATACTGAGATAACAACAGTACGGATGCAGCATGTGCCTGCCGGGGGCTATGCTTTTTTTTAAGCCAATAAGGCATCTGCACATCCAATATAAAGATTGGTTCACGTTGCGCTTTCTTTTAACTCAGAGAACACCCTTATTTCTGTTAATGATAATAACTTGCATGACAGAGAGAGAGAGAGAGAGAGAGAGAGAGAGAGAGAGAGAGAGAGAGAGAGAGAGAGAGAGAGAGAGACGTTGTGCGTAAGCTTACCCGAACTCTTTCGAACAACTTGAAAACTTTGAGAACAGCTTGCCGTATCCCCTGTAGATCACCTCCTCATCTCAGTAGGAGGGCACGGCGAAAAAGAAAAGAGGGGAAAAGGATGAGAAAATATGGAATAAAGTCCTGGATGCGCGCTTACTTTCCGCAGAAGAGCCGTTCGTCCGCTCCCCTGTCCCGGTCCAGCCCCAGCAAGAAGGTCTGGTCCCTCCTCCCCTGTACGCGCACCCCAGTGTTCGCCGGTGTCCGCTTGGAGGCGCCGTGGATCCACAGGAGCCCCGTGTGTGTGTGTGCGTGTGCGCGCGTATAGCCTAAACCCGGGGCCTATCCAGAATTATCGTTACCGCGCACCTATAAAGTGGGATGCCAGAGCACAGTCGGGGTTCCGGTCAGCCCAGCCCTCACAAACAGGCGAAATGACTTGTCTTACATTCGGAACACATGGAGCCGCCTCCAGGCTTTCATGCAATTATGGTGTTTTTACTGGGAATTTAACACATCTGGTGATTCGGAATGAAACATGACAAAAAAAAAAGCGGGGGGGAAAAAACATATTTACTCCACATTAACTCACATTATCTATTTCTACCCCGTCTCACACACACAGACACACACAGACAAACGCAAACTTCACCGCGGGCGTTGCGTCTGGTTGCAATTTGCAGGCCGAGTGCGAGGAGTTTACACTTTGGGTAAACACCGACCGACTGCGCACCATGTAGGCGCTTCAAATGTGTGTGCGTGTCCGTGCACGTGTGTGTGTGTGTGTGTGTGTGTGTGTGTGTGTGTGTGTGTGTGTGTGTGTGTGTGTGTGTGTGTGTGTGAATGCGCGTCAGTCAGTCGCCACGGTGGGAGGTCTCCCCCCCCTTTCACAAACGAGTCACACGTCCACACACATCACACATACACACGCCCGATACATGTAGAGTGTCTCTCATGTCATGTTCTGCTCTGGCTTGGTTTCACGTGTGCGCGCGTCTCAAAGTTGCCTGATTTGCGATGGATCCCGATGTTGTTGCGCGGCTGCCAGTGCGTCGAGCAGTAACACTGATGCGTTAACCAGGCCAGGACACCAGCACCGAACAAGCGTTTACATCCTAGTCCACATCTGCTACATGATGCTGGGAGAGAGGGGTTGCTCATGGGAGATGAAGAGCTCATGGCGGTCAGTTGGGTGTGGAACGGTACGGGCACTCGCACCTCAGCCTGCATGAGTGCAGATTTAATCTTGGAGTTTTTTCTCATTATAATAGAAAGCAAAGGTCGCATCTATTTGGAAGCCATGTATAAAAAACAATATCATCTGTGGAGCATTCAGGACCGATGTCTGAAAACTGATAGTTTGGTGACCTGATCTAATAATTTATCACATTAACCAAACATAAAATCTTGTTAGTCATCAGACATTGCTCCTCTTGTCCCTCTACAAATTAAGTTTGAGTTTGTTAGGAGGTTTTCTTGCCAAATGATAGTAGATGAGGGACTTGATGGAACCGAGGCCCTTGGATGAGGTGAAATTGAATTACCTCTTTGAGATAAAACTTTAAATAAGTGGAATCAAGCAAGTCAGACTTTCTGAGGTTACGAAGGGCTGTGATCAGTAAAGGCCTGGTTGAAGGTGAAGGTGACACCGGAGAAGGCATGTTGGCAAGAGGAGGAGAGAGGAGGAGGAGAGAGGAGGAGGAGGAGGAGGAGGAGAGGGGATGAGAGAGAAAAGAGGGGAGGATGGCCAGCTGCTGACCAGAGTTATTAGTGTGTAACTCAGACTCTTCTCTCTGTCTTGGCCAGGGAAGGGTTTTTCCTTAAAAAGAAAAGAGAGAAGCGGGGGATGAGTGTGTGTGTGTGTGTGTGTGTGTGTGTGTGTGTGTGTGTGTGTGTGTGTGTGTGTGTGTGTGTGTGTGTGTGTTGGAGAGATGTGGAGAGGGGGGGGGGTTTCTGGTCTCTCTTAAAAGTGTGAGTCATGGAATAGGAATGACCCTCCGCCTCCACCAAATAAGAGAAAACCAGCTTCTCTCTCTCTCTCTCTCTCTCTCTCTCTCTCTCTCTCTCACACACACACACACACACGCACGCACACACACACACACACACACACACACACACACAACTCAATTTTTCCTTCATTTCTTTCACATGGACCAAAGAGTGTTTTCAGTCTGGGGGGATTTCTGTATAATCAGTTCCAGAACCATAAACAACTCAACTCCCTCAGCGACACAGCAGCTTCTCTCTAACTGCTCCACAGAAAACATAGGAAGTGAGACTCGCTTAACCTCACATGCAAACACACACACACACACACACACACACAATCATATGTCTGCACATACACTAATGCATACAGCATACTCACAGTGTGCACAGGTAGACACACACACACGCTAAAGTGACAGTTCTGTCTGGAGGTTGTGTGTGTGTGTGTGTGTGTGTGTGTGTGTGTGTGTGTGTGTGTGTGTGTGTGTGGGAGTGACACAGGGCTTCCAGATGTTTCTTCATGCAGATCTGCAGCCTCTGCGCATCTTCAGTACCGTCTCTAAGTGCAAACAATTCAAGTTGTTACAGTAAACATCTGATAAGCTTCACGTTACACTTTTCCTCCCTCTTTCCCCCTCGCTTCTCGTTCGTATTCTTTCCCTCTTTTTCTCCGGTCGGGCTCCGACAAGGCAGCTGGTACTCGTTACCTCAGTGTGCGCCGAACACGAACACGAACACACACACACACACACTTGCACACAGATGCGCGTGCAGGGTCAAGCCCATGTGTGAAATTTATGTCATTACCAATGAATTTCAATGGGTTGTGCTGAGGGCCAGAGTGAGACGGCAGTGAAGGGGTCTGATCCAAGGGCCTTTCCTCCGCTCAGAAAACAGGAGGAAGGAGGAAATTGAATCTCAGAAAAAAAAACCACGGCGGAGCCAAGATAAATTTCTGAGGAAGGTTTCCGTGCACGCGCATGCACATGCACGCAACCTCACACGGATTCAACGAACACAGACAAATCTGCACAGACTCGCAAGTAGGCACAACCATGCACGCACACACACACACACACACACACACAGAGGAATGCTGTAACTGTGATAAGAGCAGTTTGGGGCGGACATTCAAAATAATTGCTTTCACGCAGGAAGAGAGGCACCAGACAGCGCAGTGCGTGTACGTGCACACCACACACACACGCACACAAACGCTAACGCACACAAGAGATAACAAGGAAAAAAAGAGATGGACGGGAAGTAACTCACACTGAGACGGTTCTGGCTTAATATAAAGCACATGTCAGAACAGCCCAAAGGCCGATGAAGACGAGGGTGAGACTACTGTGCTGCTTTTGTGCGTTCTGCTTTTATTCTGGCCTTCGCAAAGAATAGAGACATGTATTGTGATCCTTCCACAGGGAGGTCAGAGGTCAGTTCCCCTGGAGCTGGTAGGGATTGAGTCTTCATAAAAGACAGTAGCTGCTTGCGAACACAGGGGGGTTCGAACCTGGGCTTTCCGCCCCGAAGACGATTGAAACGTGCGGACCTGTGAAAACGGAGCCAACGGAGTTCGAGATTGCATGAGCCTCAGGTGAAGGTATGCACTAGGCTCCAGTAACGAGTTGTTAAAAGTTAAAAGGTTAGAGAATCAAAAGAACGTCCTCGAGTATATTTTTCGACAAGCCTGTGTGGACATGCTTGTTTGTTTATGTAAGCTTGCTCAGGCAAAGATAAGACTGTTTGTGTGTGTGTGTGTGTGTGTGTGTGTGTGGACAAAAGTGAGCAGAGACATTCGGGGTGTAGCGACCTTTATTGAAGGAGCTCTTACAACACTACTGAAGGAGTGTATCCTCAGGTAAAGTATCTTCTTTAACAACATGGGTAGAGGCTGATACACTGAGACTAATAGCACCACAGATAATAACATTTCAGTGACTCTGGGCCACTGCTGACAACACATCTGACGGCTTGGGTTGGAAACAATGGTTGAGGGGAGTGTGTGTGTGTGTGTGTGTGTGTGTGTGTGTGTGTGTGTGTGTGTGTGTGTGTGTGTGAGGGGGGTTACAGCATAGTTCCCTTAGGGTTCTTTTCCATATCAGGCTGGACCATCAGTCATGACAGATGTTTTCCTGCCTTACTGATGATGTTTGTGTGTGTGTGTGTGTGTGTGTGTGTGTGTGTGTGTGTGTGTGTGTGTGTGTATGTATGTGTGTGTGTGTGTGTGTGTTTGACAGAGGCTGCTTTGCTGGACAGATGACACAACAGCTATCCTATCATCATTTGAACCAGTGACCCTTTAATAACTGTTTATTGAACAATTCCCCCGAGGCTATACATAAAATGTCACCTCCCTATGTGTGTGTGTGTGCACACAAAAGTGTACACGCACACACACACACACACACACACACATACACACACACTCAAGACACAGCTGGGTCCAGCTGTTCTGCCCTTATTAGTACCAGGTGAAGTGTCGATGGTTTTTGTTGAAAACCCGCTCTGATGTCACGTCCTGTTTTCCCTGCTGGGTTGGTGATCTAAGAGCGACAAGAACCGGGTCCACATGAGACCCTAAACACAATCCTTCAAAGGGAGGGAGGGAGCCCCGGTCCTGGAGAGCCAAGAGCCTGACGAACCATATTCTCAACCCACACTTGACTCCACATTTGTTTTCAATGAACTCGTTCTGAAGTCAAATCTGACAAATGATGGATCCAGACGAGGTCAGAATGAAACAGGAGTGTATAGCACCTGAGTGGAAATCAGTCCAATGTGTTGTTGAAAGTTGGATATGGCCATCATCATCATCAGTGGCTCTCCAGGGCCGCAGCTGTCCCTTTACTTATACAGACCTTTTCCTGTCTGTCTGACACACAATCGTTTGTCTTTTTCTGACATTTCTTTAAAAAGGCACTTGAACACAGTGTACGGTAAATGAGTGAGTATTCATAATGGGACTAAAAATCTAAAGCGTGTTGGTCCTGATGTGTGTGTGTGTGTGTGGGGGGGGTGGGGCGGCCCTGCGCTCAGGGTAGAGACACCCTGCGGGAGACGGTCTGGTGGAAGACCCCGCGCAGCAGAGAGGGGTAGTCCGGGACGCGGAACAGGTGGCGCTGGGCGTAGGTGACGTCGTCCCGCCGCCCCCTGCTGACCAGCGCGCGCAGGTTCACCTCGCTGACCTGGCTGCCCACGGACACGACGAACAGCTCCACGCCGGCGTCCGCCACCTCGCGCACCCGCTTATCCAGCGCCGCCTCGGTGACGCCCTGCGACCTGCCGTCGGAGAACAGCACCAGCTTCTTCTTCCGGGACCCCGAGGAGGCGTCGCCGCGGCCGCCGGCCTGGAAGCGCTGCAGGGCGAAGCTCATGGCCTCCGTCACGTCGGTGCCGTCGTTCTGGAAGGCGGCCTCCTCCACGCGGACGGTCAGCTGGGTGAGGTTGGAGGTCAGCTCCTGCTCCGTGCGGGGCGTCCGGCTGTACTGGGCCACGGCCATCCTCACGGCGGCGCCGCCCCTCCGCTCGGCGCTCAGGAAGCGCGAGGCCAGGCGGTTGACGAACGTCTTGCTGGTCTCGAAGTTCTTCTGGCCCACGCTGGCCGAGCTGTCCATCATCACCACGATGTCGGTGTCACCGGAGAAGGTGACTGCAACACAGAGCACATCGGATCAATTATTAACCAATGATCCCGTAAATAATTGATATTGACACTAGATATTTATACATTTTCATTCATATATTTGTACGGTCTGATGTCGTAATTATTGGTGGGTCATTCCATATCAAATCAACCAATGGGGTGTGCATCATAGTCTCAGAATTGCTTGATTTTTTTTTCTTAGGTAGATAAACTTAATTCATGGGGAAATCCAAAGTTTTAGTCTTTAAGGTCTCTTAGTTCCAATTATAAAAATTTCTGAAGGAGGGTGGGGTCCCTTTTAAAAATCCTCGCCTGTAATTTTTGGCCATTTTCAACCCTTAATTTTTCAAGACGTATTTGAGATATCATCTCAAAATCTTCAGGATCAAATGACTGTATATAATTGCAAATTTAGCATTATGAAAATGGCAGATGTGAGTTCCCCTTTTCACTTCATTTGAGACTAAAAACTAGGAAAGAAATCCAAAAACGCATTAATTATACAGCCTTCTTTGACCTTTTTTGGAGAAAAAATGTATCAATAATAATTTAAATCTTTAGAGTTGGACTTCTAGTATATAACTGAGACAAAATAAGGTTAATTCTTAATTCGACTTGGTTAATTCTATTCAATTTTTAGAGCTCCACCAGAAGAAGATTATTCATCTGATTGTACATTCTCTAAGTTAGTAATTAGGTACTATTTCAATATTTTGGAACCTGAAAATTTGAGGAAGATATCTTCAATAGTTTTTGACCAATAAGGCTGTGAACTTGAGAAACAAATTACAGGCGGAATTTAAAAAATGACACCCCACCCCCTTTGTAGGCCCTTAACATGTCAACTACAAGGTTAAGAAGGTTATAAGTTTGGATTTCCCACTCAAATAAGCCAAGGAATGCATCAAATAAAAATCAGGTCAATCTGAGATTCAAGTGCAACCACTTTTCTGAATTTTGTTCCATTTCATATGGAATGACCCTGGTTGATTTAGGTTTAAGACCCACCGATTAAGAGCCTTTATTCTGGTTTCTATCCTATTTTTTTTGCTGTATCCTATTATTCTCTGCTGCAACGTCCCAATTTACCCAAGAGGGTCATTAATGTTCATCTAATCATCTAAAGTGACAGATACCTACATATAAATGACAATATTGGTCAACAGCAGTGACATAAGATGACCATCACAGTGAAAGAAAACCAAGAGTTAGCAAGCGCAAATGTTTAACTGTGGTAAAAAAAACGAGAAAAAAAAACTTACTGGGACATTTGTAGTCTGGGCACTTCTTATCTGGTGTTGGAAGAAAAAAAGGAATTAAATCAATTTATTTTGAATTCAATCACAGTGCAAACACAATTCAAGCAGGCAAAAATGAATCGAGATGTGTGTGTGTGTGTGTGTGTGTGTGTGTGTGTGTGTGTGTGTGTGTGTGTGTGTTGTACCTTGACAGATGCTGGCGGTGAGGTTCTGCAGGAAGGTGTCATCCAGCAGCTCGGCGTAGTTGTCCAGAATGAAGGAGAAGCCAGGTTTGGGGTCGTTCTTGCACACCACGTCTTCGAGCTGCTCCTGGTTGGGCTCACGGCCCGAGTAGTCCTTCACTCCTAAACCGCCCACCTGGAGACGAGACGGACGGGGATTTTTTAAGGGTCAGTACGTGTTCAGCATTACGTTCGCTGTACCAGAAGGGGTTTTAACAGGGTGGACCAAATAAAAATACAAGCCAGACTTTAAATGAAAGGGTTGGAATAGCAGTGGCAAATAACTCTTAGCGTGTTTTCACCTGCTTGTAGGGCCAGATGAGGTTTACCACACCAAGAAATTCAGATCAGGTAAGTGAAACTCTTTTCTTTGGCTTAATTCATCCACTCTACTACTACTCTGTGAGCTAATTGGATGTAAGCTAGTAGCATACACTTGAAGCTATCAGTATCTCCCTTATTTTGATTGGCCAGGGACTACATCACACTAGGACTGTAAGCGTAAGCGGAGATCGCAAGCAACTAGATGGACGTTTCCCCCAGAACTACGAAGTGCCGACAAATTCGCCAAAGTAGACGCAGTTAAAACGAGTTAAAACATAAAAGAAATGACGGATGTAAGCGCTGATGCTCCAGAGGGCTGGTTACCGGACACGAGGTATGTATTGTACTTGCCCGGATGCCTTTCCCGCAGAGCGTGCTGAGGGGAACGTCGTCCCGGAGGGTGTCGGAGCGTCCATCGGTGAGAACCAGAACCACTCGGTTGTCCTGCTTCAGGCGGTTGATCATGTTGTTCAGAGAGTACTGCAGGGCCTCGCCTGTGTAGGTGGCCTCAGCCAGCCAGCGCAGGTTTCTCACCTCCCTACACACACACACACACACACACACACACACGTGATCATGTGATCGCAGTCGAATGGTTTGCCTGACCGGAAATGGAACCTGGGTCACGGCTGCATTGTCACCACTACACTAGACAATCAAGGAGCAAGGGAGGAGCGTATGTACAGTACCAGTCAAAGGTTTGGACACACTTACTTAGAAAGGGTTTTTCTTTATTTTTACAATTTTCCACTATTTTAGAATAATAGTAAAGTCATCAAAACTGTGAAATAACACAAAAGGAATTATGCAGTGACCAAAAAAAAAAAAAATCAGAACTATCTTATATTTTAGATTCTTCAAAGTAGAAACCCTTTGGCATTAACAAGCAAAGAAATTCCACAAATGAACTTTTAAAGGCCACAATCACTATGTGAGTGTTTAAAATGATGATTTAATCATTGTGGTTCAACATTCTCCACCTCTAAAGTCTAAATGGAAACTACTTGTTGGGGGTGCATTTCAATTTAAGTTTTGAAAATAAATTCATACACAGGCATCAACTTCTCTAATTTGTCTAAGAAAATTTCAAGCATTTAAGCATCAAGGCCTTTATATCAAAATGTCTTTAAGATCATGAGAAACAAAAACAGGTGTGTCCAAACTTTTGACTGGTACTGTATGTGTGTGTGTGTGTGTGTGTGTGTGTGTGTGTGTGTGTGTGTGTGTGACTCACTGTTTAAGTTCGGTGAGGGTCTGGATGTTGGGGTCGCCCAGTTGCACGGCTTCTTGGGCTTTTTCTCCGCTGTACTGGACTACACCCACCCTGGAGTCATTAACACCAAACTAGGAAGAGAAAACAGGACACGGCGACTGTTTGTTTTCGTATGTGCACGCTCGTATGCATATGCGCGTCTTTTTTTTTCCCTCCGTCAACATTTCTGTGCCACACCCACCCCTGAGTAATTATATCCAAACTGGAGAAAGAGAGTCATCGGAGGGACATAAAAGCAGCGTCCAAAAACCCTGAGAAAAATATCCATTCACACTTTCTATTTTGAGAGTGTTCCCCACAAAGATGGCCGCAAAGAATGGGAACACACACTCAAGAAGGTGCGGTCAAATGTGAGGACCGCAGCGGATGAAGCTCATACCTTGATTTGCTGGTCTTTCATCAGTCTGTCGATGACGGTAATGATGAAGTCTTTGGCGAGAGCAAAGTTAGAGGAACCAATACTCTCTGAGCTGTCCACGATGAACGCCAGGTCCAGAGGTCCACACTTACACTCTGCACACACACACACACACACACACACACACACACACACACACATTCACAATGAGGCAAACATGAGATCTGCAGCTGAGCGGAGGAATTCATTACAACGGTGACTGTCATGTGTTTCAAATTAGGTATAAACGTACCACAACAAGCTGTGAGGTGAAGGAGGGGAGGTTGGGGAAAAAAAACAGAAAAGAAAAGAAAATTAATTAATTGAGCAGAAAGAAATCTTAAGACAACATAACCTTGTCTGGCCGTCACATGCTTCAGGTTTTGATTGCATGTGAGGGCGAGGGTTTAACATACAAGTGTGTGTGTGTGTGTGTGTGTGTGTGTGTGTGTAACCGAGCGTTCGCGGCCTCGGGGAGGACAACTTACAGCAGAGCTTCATGATGATATCCAGAATTTCACATTCCTGAGGAGAGAGAGAGGTAGAAGTATGTAAGTATGTAGTATGTTAGTATGTTAGGGTCCACCACAGTGCGCCCACAGTTACATAGCATGACACAGACACAGTTTGAAGCCGCTCCAAACCCCCCCCCCCCCCCTGAAAAAAAAACATGACAATGGATTTTTTTTGGATGGATCTTTCACTGAGAGAGCTGCTCGGTCAAAGGCTAGGCTTTGTTGTGTTGAGGAAATCGTCCCTGTGGCCTCGGATTTAACTCCAGCGTATCGGTTTTCAAATTCAAACCACTGTGGCCTCGGGGGGAATCAAGTCTTCGGTCCTTAGCCGTCCCGTCCTGTGGCTGAGAAAGGGGGGGGGGGGGGTGAAGGGGGTTCCAGATTAGGTGGACTGATTAAAGGTTTTTAAACTCACGTCGGTTCCTGGTGGTCCAGGAGGCCCAGGAGGTCCCTGGAGAGAGAGGAGAGAGAGAAGAGAGAGAGAGAAGAGAGAGAGGGTAAGTGATTCATTCCTGTTAGCGGTGTATGTTTATCAGTGCAGATCACTGGCCAGGCAACAGTCGTGCTCCTCTGACTGGGATTGAAACGACAATAGAGACTCGAGAGAAGCGTGGATGACTGTTATTCTCACGTTTACTGGAATAACAAGGATGAATTTTACAAACAAACTATTACTCCTTCGAATTCACAGCTAACCAGAATCCCGCAGGCGCTGAAAACCCACATCCACACCCACGCAATCGGCTATGCTGTCTCTCTGCAACAACAAGCGAATCTTCCAAAAGCTCTGTTTCCTCGCCACACTCTTTTGCTTTCTTGCGCCGTTTGCAGGAAAACCATCTGTTTTTGATTTAAACGGACACACAGTTTAAGTTTAAGAGCGTTCGTCTCTGTGACAATGACGCCGAGCAAAACAACACACACACACACACAAGAGAGAGAGAGAGAGAGAGAGAGAGAGAGAGAGAGAGAGAGAGAGAGAGAGAGACAGCAGTTAATTGTAGACGGGGAGGAATCGTCCCGCAAACTCATAACTCAAACTGTTGGTGCAGAAATATGCAGCAGAGACACAAGCCAGAGCGTGGGGGGAGGAGGGGGGGAGGGGAGGGGAGACGGGGAGTACAAAAGGGCGAGGGAAGAAGTGGGAAAAGGGTTAGAGTTCAAGGACAGATGGATCGGGGGAACATGCCTTCACACATACTGCATCAAACTTAGGATGACTTTGGATCCAACACAGTGAGCCTTCAATTGCCGGTTAGGGAAGGTCAACAGTGACCACTCCAATGTCTAGACTCGTATACACCTATAGACAACCCCCCCCCCCCCCACACACCCCTCCCCTCATGCCCCGACTCCATAGCGTTCGTACCGATCTGCCCTCGGATCCTCTGTGACCTTTGGCCCCTTTAGGTCCTGGATTCCCTGGAAGGTTGTTCTGTGGAGAGAGAGAGAGAGAGAGATAATAAGGTATAGGTACATTCTAGGAATTACAATCATGTACACAGTCATCACGTGCAGGAGGGACAGACACGTAAAGGCCACCGGGCGAGGCAGTAAGTACAAGAAAGTACACGTTTTATGCGAGCAGAGCGTGCCATAACTCTCATGACGGGATGACACCTCGGTGTCCGGGTGGGTGTGCGGGTACAAATTGGAAAGCTCCTTGACAGCTCTGTGGCCGTGGGGGACAAGCCCGGCTTCTCCTCATCGTACCGCCCGCCGATCTGCACATATCACACCGAGGGATCTACCGACCAAAAGCCTTTTCGGTGCCGTGAGGTATGTCCTTTCATCAGCCTGCAAGGGGAGTTGATTGGGGTTGTTAGGGGCCTTCTGGTTCATTTGATTGCACTAGATAGGGTTGGGTATTGAAAACCAATAAGGTATCAAAAGGTATCGGAAAAGCTTTAACCCCTTGTAGACGGATGTTGCGAATTCGCCTCAAACCTTAACCGGGGTTAATGCAGCCGAGGTGGATTATGTACCCCTCTAATGCCTCTTGATGCATATTGGACACATACCAAGGAAAGATTTTATGTCTAATGTCGCCTATTTGCATCATAGCTAAATTTACTATTATGCCTAATGTCGCTTATTTATATTTTATAGCTAATTTATATCTATTGTATGTGCTATATTCAAATTAACAATCTCTTCTTAATCTAGCATCTGATTGATAGCAAAAACACAAATCATTTATTGTTTTATATAATTGTAAATAAATTCAGTCAACAAAGGGTTAAAGTGTTAAAATGAGGAAATCAATGGAACGTAGTCGGAGTCTATTTAGAATACCAAATAGCATGATGATGATTCTACTACTGCTACTACTAACACTACTACTGCTACTAGTAATGATAATAATAATAATATGACTCTATTGCATAATGAAATCATTCCACTTTATTCCAGGGTGAAAGAAATCAAAAAAGTAGCGTTTTAGTGGTATCAAAGTATCCAAACATTTCCAACCCTGGCGCTAAAAGCCACTAAATCCATTTCAGATCTTAATGTCGTCCAGGTCCGTCTGCCACAGCGGGCCAGCTGCAGGCCGGAGGAGCAGCCAAAGCCCCTGCAGCAGCTGCACTGTGACACATCGCTAATCACTGGGAGATTATGATGGAGATTGAAGAAGTGTGGAGAATAAAGAGCTTAACGTTGTAAAACTATTTGGGAAAATGATCTGCACTTTGGGGTTCCATGTTCCCACAGATACAGCTACACACTTTAAAGGAGTGTGGGCATTTTGGTTTGAGGAAGAGCTTCAAGTTAATGCAAAACTGCAAAGTAGATACCGTGCTTTATGAGTCACGGCTCCACAAACTACTTTCAACTGGTTGCAAACAAAGGTGCTAATTGGAGTAAAGAAAAGAAAAAAAGAAGCCCTAATGATTCTGTTTTTTTCTGAGAATACAATTTGAATGATCCTCTAATCAAGAAGATCATTAAAAGACTATAATGCTTCCCTCATTTTATTCACATGTGGTGTACTTCCTTTCTGCTCCAGATACTCTGCTTGCTAGCCACCCAGATACGCATTTGCGTCACAACACGATACAGGAAGGCAGGCAGATGCTGCAAACATCACAAATCATCGTGATGAATCAATTCTGCTCTGTGATCTGAGTTCAAGGTCACTTCACTGCTACTATACGACCATCTATCTAGAGTAGAAAGATGGGGAAGGGAGGTAGAGAGAGAGATTACTGTTGGTTATTTATAACCTCGTTGTCATTACCTGTATGTGTACGTTAGCCAATAAAGCTCATTACATTGACGAGTGAATTGAGAGAAACAGAGAGAGAGAGAGACAATCAGACAGGGAGAGAGAGAGAGACTACAGATGCATTCCCTGAGTTAAAGAGGTAATGCCAAGCACCTGTTTTTTTTTAAAGACACAGCCTTGAGCAAGAACACACACACATACATACGTGTGCACGCTCGCGCACGCACTCACAAACGCACGCACGCACTCGCTCGCTCACACGGATCCAATTACTGCACATTTCCAACTTCAAACATGCCTTGATGTATAAAACATGGACCAGATCATCCACACAGACACACACATGCACGCACGCACGCACGCACGCACACACACACTCTCGACACTGACTCTATGGCGTCAGTTGATGACATATAACAGCCAGATGTGAACGTTTGTCGTCGTACCCCGGTGAAGATGTTCATATTCGGATTCTGTAGCGCGTTTAAAGGTGAGAGAGTCAAAAAAGGTCTCCGTCTGTCTCCCCCCCCACCTCCCCTCTCTCCCCACTAACACCCTCACCCCCGTCCATCCCGTCCCGTCCTGTCCCCTCTGGCCAAGAACAGTGCGGGCAGCCATGTACGAGCCTGTACAGTGTAAAGAATTGAACAATTTAACTTAGGAATCCAGTTGTTAAAAAGCGCAATTAAGCCAGTTAATCTGTATTAGCCGGTCCAATCTCTTGTGATTTCAAGTTAGACTGAAGACTATTTCTTACATTGTCCACATTCATACAAACCAATGAATGGCTGGGTGCAAAACTGGTGGAAACAAGCAAATGGCTGTTTGTGTCCGTTTTTAAACAAGCTGTATGAATGGAATAGATGGAATGCAATGGATTCACTTTTTCCAGGGAGTTGCATAAAATATGGCATCTTATTATCTATTTTTACAACGGAGAGCAGCAGTGGTGGAAAGAGTACTACCATTTTTTTTGGTTGAGTAGAAGTACTGCTGTTAAAGTAAAAGCGCATCACAACGGTACTCGCATACTTTGTGTCTAAAGATTTTGTGCACGTTTGAAAACTGCTGATGGTCAATAAAAGCTATACAGGACTTATGGGATACTGAGCCCTCGCATGTTGAAGTAAAATGATGGACTCAGAAAAGCAGTGTTACTCTAAAAATCTACTCAAATACTGTAACTCGTGTGGTTTTACTCACTACTACTACTACTTCACCACCCCTGGAGAGCAGTCACTCTCTCTCGCCCTGCGCTAACGCAAAGTCTTGATCTGCGCTGAACTGATCTGACGCTTTGATCTAAAGCTTACAAAGTGCGATGCCTCTTGAAGGCAGGGGTCGGGGGTCAGGGTGCACTGATGTAGGCATGAGGGGGGAAAGTGCAAACATGTGCAAAAGTGTTTATGTCATGAAACACGAACCTTGGCAATGGAATGATTTCAGTGTAAACATGACCAAGTTGAGGCAGGGGTTAAAACTGGCACGATAAATGAGCGAACATACATGCACGTGCACTCAAACGCGCACATACATGAAAAACTTGTGGGACGCCCCCCCCCTTGTGGGACACACACACACACACACACACACACACACACACACACAAACATTCACAAACACATATGCACACTCCAGAAATGCAGTCCCTACATAGTCTCATGCTCATTTCCTGGTATCCTTGACAACGACATATACACAGCTGCATTAGCTCAAAGCCCCCTTCCCCATAGACACACACACACACACACACACACACACACACACACACTATGTGTTCCGCTGTACTTGACAAAGCATTTCCAGCTGCAAAACAGAGGAAGAATGAGAAAGTGTGAGAGACACAGATGGACAGACAGACAGACTGAAAAACAAAAGTTGTAAAGTATTTCCAAAAGAGCCGCACAGAAAAACATAAACATAAAGTGGAAGAAAAAGTCAAAACATAGAAGAAGAGACCAATAAAAAAAAAAATAGATATGTAAATGGGTCTATGAAACGCAAGGGATTGAAATGTGACTCACATCCTGTCAGCGCTCTCTGCCAGGAGGGGATTGAAGGAAGATAAAATGAGATAAAGAGCAAACTCCAAAAAGGAGGCAGAGGCAGACTCACATCATCGCCTGGCTCTCCGGGCTCTCCGTCGTCTCCTTTGGGTCCCGGTGTTCCCTTGCCACCCTGAAAGTTAGAGAAGCAAAGTTTAGACGTCACCAGAGGACTCGTGCAAGGCAATCGATTGCACTGCCTTGAACTTACGAGGGTTTCAGCGGCACTCATATTCAGCACTGTTGTGAAAATGTGACACGCTGAGTACTAAGTTACCAATATTTTGCTTTTATTTTTCATATCTTTGAATTTCACTTTTCAAAACTTTTCAAGAATTTCAAAAAGAGACGCATTCAGTGTTTGTCCTGAGATGTAATTCTTGGCAGGGTAGAAAAATGTCTAAAACAGCATTTAGACCATGTGACACTAAAACGCCACTGAAAACCAGGATAGTTATTATAATAAAACTTTTTGTGGAATCTGATCAAAATGTTGCATTAGAATCAGTTCAGGTTAAGGACATCCCACTATGGCCGATATCCGTTTTCTAATAAAAGGCCAATATCGGCCTGAAGTATTGGCAAACAGATATATCGCTCTAACCCTAGGTGAAGGTGAAAGTTTGTGAACCTACCGGCTCACCGGCGGCTCCACGTGGCCCAGGGTACCCCTGAAGAAGAACATAAAGGTTCATGATATACACATCAACACACACTGACACAAGTGAGTCACACCAGACATCACATGCAATAGGTTCACATACCTGGAAGCCATGGCAACCAGATGTTCCGTTTCCTTGGATGCCATCTTCTCCCTGAAACGAAGGAGGAAGGAATATCTCTGACTTAGTCTTACAGATGCACGGACACGGACACACGGACACGGACACACGGACACAAACACACACATATCATGGGTCTCTCTCTCTCTCTCTCTCTCTCTCTCTCACCCTCTCGCCCATCTGGCCTCTTTCTCCTGGAGCTCCTTTGATTCCTCTTGGTCCTTTGGGTCCCTGGTTGACGAAAGGAAAGATACGATGAGAAACATATGAAATGTGACATGAAATGGATGATGTGACGACAGTACGTGTGTGTGTGTGTGTATGAACATGCACGTGCGTGTGCAGGATCAAAAAGTATACAGCGTGCATGTAACACAACTCCTGTTATCTACTTACAAAATAATGTAATCTGGTACAGGTTCCTTAAGCTAGTTGACTACTTGTTGGAACACCAGAAACATTGTTGAAGGGGAAAAAAGCATCTTGATTGTGTGATAATGGGCGTCCAGTTATTTTGACATCTATAAATAATGATTGTTAATAGTAGTAATATAGATAATTGATGATAATAAGATAACAGGTAAAAACAATCTTCCCAAGTGTGTGTGTGTGTGTGTGTGTGGAGTGTTGTATTCACCTCCGGTCCAGGTGCTCCTTCATCTCCTCTGTAGCCAGGAGACCCGGCCCTGCCAGACTCGCCCTGGAAAACAACACCGTTATTAAACCTCTAATGAGACACCATTATAACACCTCTCCAACAAACAAGAGTCGTATACACTCTGATGAAGAAAACTGCTGGAAGGAAATATTGCTTGGTGTTTGCTGTGACCATGATCAAAATAGGAAGGTAATGGACCTTATTCAGACGGCCGCCATTTTTAACTTGCATCACACTCAGGGAAACAACAGCAAGTACAGTCAAGTTTATTTATATAGCCCTTAATCAACATATCTCAAAGGACGTTACAGACATGACCCTCCCTAGATCTAGCTAATCAGCGATAAAACCTAACCCAAAAACTAACCAAACCAAGATAAACAAATTTAGACCACAGGAAACAGAGGCAAAACAAAACAGCATGCTAAGATAAGCCTTCCAACCAATCAAACCGGACCGAACCGACACCACCAGCCTTGGACCTTAAAAGGAAGACAAGGAAAAACTCACAAGAAAACCTTATTAGGAAAGAAAAAAATGGAACAAAGCTTGGGCGGGGCAGTTCAGAGATGGATCCCCCCAGCAGGATGGCTGAGCACTCAATAGGCGCCATAACAGCCGGGACATGTCCTACTGTTATGTAGCAAGATGCATCATACAATCATTTATCTATCATTTTACAGATTCCCCACTGGAAAAACATATTAGAAACAAATGGATCTCAAGAATCCGGAGTGACCACCAGTAAAAACACTATAAATTGATAAAGCTACAAGTTGGAAATTTTGAGTTAGAATAGTTTTGAGTGTGAGTATAAACACAACTAGAGGCTGTAAAGCCGGACTAGTGAATAGATGAGTTACTGTGTTTGGCGTGATGACGTTTAATGTCCCAGACAACCTCTGTAGTCTCATCTAGCCACTTGTTAGCAACCGCCTTTTTTAAGACACTTAAAAGCTTAAAAATTCCCGAGTGGGGTATTTACTGACGTATTTTATGTCGTACAACAAAACCTCAAAACCTCTTAAGCTTGTGTTAACCACAGACCTAATTTCAGGCATCTAACCAAAAACCCATTCAAAAAACCCATATGCTTCGAGACGAGGGAACCGGAAGTGCAAAAATGCTAACTCATTTCCTGGTTTTAGGACTCATTCCTGCACCGCTCTATTTTATATCACATTCTATCACTATCACATTTTAAGGTTAACATATTTGGCCCTAGGTACACTTCTGGTACCTAGGCTACCAGAAGCTAGCCTAGGTACCTAGCTAGTACTAGTACTAGTTAGTACTAGTTAGTACACTAACTAGTAAGTACTAGCAGTTGTAGTTGTTACCAACATTGCTAGCTACTGATTACTGTTAGCTCTATCTGAAGTTCTCACTTATGTGTTGAAGTAACCCTAGTGGTATATGCCAATCTTTTGGGTACAGTTTCCCCCGCCAAAAAATGGCTGCCGTGGGAATAAGGTCAACAGTGCAATTTCCTAAAAATGGCCATAGCTCTGTGAATCCAGCATCATGCTACAGTACCTTCCCATTTCTTACACTTATTTTTTCAGCATTTTTTGGACAGTTGACAGTATAGAGAGAGAGAGGAAAGATTGGGATGACACAATAGGGACTATTGTGTCATGATTCAAACCCAGGATGTGGCGGTCACGTGCCATGCACCTTAACCACCTGAGCCACTGGCAGAAAAAAATGCCACAATAAATGTTACCATAAAAAATGACTCGTAAAATAGTACAATGCAATAGAATACTGCATACATAATGTAGCGTGACAGTATTTGTGCATGTGTGTAAATGACGTATGATGTGTTCACATGTTGAAGTCTCAGTAACTCTGTTAGGTTGCCGTTATTTCTCTTCCTCAGTGTATGAGGTACGTGTCGTTTGTTCCATGTTTTCTCTACTATTCAGTTCCTTACTGTTCATTCAGCGCTGTTGAGGAAGGGGGGCGCAGCCTAAAGCACAAAAGAGCCATTGAGAGCTCTGACATCACGGAGGTTACCACAACTAACGCATGTAACGTATTATTATTATTACACTGCCTTATGCCCTATTAAGAAAACCATACTGAGGCTTTGGCTCGGACGGAGGGAGAGAAGAACTGAGTCAGAGGGGAAAGAGTGAGCGGCGATGTTCCCGGGGGGAAGAAAAAGTGAGACACAGAAAGAGAGGAGAGAGAGAGAGAGAGAGAGAGAGAGAGAGAGAGAGAGAGAGACTCATACATGGAGGGATGGGCAGCACTGGCCAAATTGCCTCTGTTTAGGCTGCTGCCCATTTTATTCCCACTCAGTAACAGACAGATGAAATATGGATGAACATGCATACATGCTCACACGCACGCTCACACGTGCACACACACACACACACACACACACACACACACACACACACACACACACAAGCACAAACCGCTGCTCCCTCTCCGACTGGAAAAAACGGATGCTGCCAGAAACTTTGTACTTGGGGCCGTGCCGCCTCCTATGCAACAAGCAAATGAACAGTAGTACTGCACGTAACTCCTGTGTGTGTGTGTGTGTGCGTGTGTGTGTGCGTGTGTGTGTGTGTATCTTACTGGGTCTCCATTGGGACCAGATGAACCCTCCCTCCCTTGCTCTCCGCGGGGTCCTGGCTCCCCCTGGCAAGGAAAATGACAAATGAATAAATGCACTGCAGACCTAAAAGTAACAATAGACAAGTGAGGCACACTGAGCCAGGTTTTGAACAAAGTCAGGTTAGTAAGAGCTCAATACATTAGCTTGTTTTTGTTTTTTAATATTTGTTCTTAGCATTAGCGTAACGTGTCGGAGAGGCATAAGAATTTCATTGCCAACTTTTGCTTTTTTGTGAATGTTTGTGCATATGACAATAAAAAACCTTGAACCTTGAACCTTGAACCTTGAACCTTGAACCTTAATAAACAGCATAGCAGCCAAATGTTCTCTTTAGTGAGGATTTAAGGTCAATACAGTTGCAGTTCACTCGGTTCACCCAGAGTCCAACTGAAATTTCCTATTGTTTCCTAAGCAGAAGCGCTGAAATAGGACAAACCCTTATCGGGGGATGTTAATCTACTCTTCCTTCCTCCTCTCCTCCTCATCATCATCCTTATCAATACTTACTGCCTCTCCTCTTGGACCTCTGTTTCCACGGGAACCTTGCTCCCCCTTCTCTCCACCTAGTCCCTGAAAGGGAGGTGAGAGAGATATTATCACACACACTTTGACAAAACACACACACACACACACAGTTTCCATATCAATCATATTTACTCTGTCTCCGCGAGGTCCATCCGGTCCTGGTGCGCCCTGAAACACACACACACACACACACACACACACACACACACACACACACAATATCAGACATGACATCACAGGTCATGAACACGATATTTCTGGGGTTGTCCAGTATCTTTATCACAACTCTGGTGTAGAATCACTCACATCATCACCACGCTCTCCTTTGTCCCCATTGGCTCCACGGGGGCCCCGGTCACCCTATCAGAACACAGGATTTCTCAGATGTATCATGTGGCTCGTCTTGTATATAGACACATTTCCTACAGATCTTAGTTTTTTGTCCTCCTTCTCTGTCTTCGACATACCTTGCCCCCCAGCGGGCCAAAGTTTCCAGGCCTTCCTGGTTCGCCGTCTCTTCCAGGATCACCCTGGGACAAGCATACAATGTCTCAGTGCAGAGCAGCAAAAGGCTATTTGACAATGTTTGATGGCACAGGTATTTTGATATCTTACTTTAGTTCCTTTTAGTCCATAGGGACCAGCGTCTCCCTTTGGGCCATGCTCTCCCTGCATACCCTGGAAGCAGAAAACACAGACAGTTTCATTACATGATCATAAGCAGCTGAAGCTACAACACTGAATCCTCCAGGCCATGGTGTGTGTGTGTGTGTGTGTGTGTGTGTGTGTATTTTCTGTGTGACTATATGGCTTCATTCAAACAATGTGTCAGCAGAGAATGTAAACGGAGTGGTGATTAAAGAGCGAAGTGCTTCGGTCCCCCTGCCCTCGGGGCTCCAGACGCAGGGCTAGATGTTGGTCAGGGCCGCGCCAACAGCGCCGATCCAAACATGCGAGTATGGCTAATGGCTAATCTGTAAACAACGTGTGGTCGAGCCACGGAAACAAATGGAAGTGCTGCGCTGCGCCGGTTTGCCTGTGTGTGTGTGTGTGTGTGTGTGTGTGTGAGAGACAGAAAGCGACAGAGAGTGTGTGTCTACGGCCCGACAGGTGTGATTGTTTGTCTGCGCGTTTGTCTTCGCGTTCCCCCCAAAAAGCAGCAAACACAGCGTCAACGTCAAGGAAGACGATAACATCTTCTCGATTGGATTTCCATCTGCCCTTCCATCATGTGTGACGTCAGTGTGAACGGGCCTCAAGTCAAGGCCCAGGTTATGGATTAGTCTGAGAGATTGTCGGCATGACTCACGTCCGATCCGGGACCACCTTTACAGCCGGAAAGACCGGGGAACCCAGCTTCACCCTGGTGAGGGGAGGAAGAAGAAGTAAGACAATAATCTCAACAACTTCGTCACATCCAAAAAAAGACAGCCAGTCAGAGAGCCAGACCTGGATGGACTGGAAGTCGGGGGTCTGTAACTCACCTTACGTCCATCAGTGCCATCCGTTCCACTTTGACCTTTGTCTCCCTGAGAAAGAGGGACACATAGAAAGAGGGAGCGAGAGAGGGAAGTAGTGGGAGAAGAAATGAACCATTAGAGTTCAGAACAACCACCAACGGGACAGCATCCTTCAGCGGATCAGACAATAGTCAGAAAACAAGCTTACCTTGTAGCCCTTGTGTCCTCTTTCACCCTGTAGCAAAGCACAGAAGAGATTGGTCAGCCACGCCCCCACGCGCCGTCAAGTACACATCGGATGTGATGCAAGGGAAATTCTCAGAAACACATTGAAACGTGTTAAAGTGTGCTTTTTGTATCTCACCTTGTCTCCTCTGCCACCTCGGTCTCCCTGGAAACAGAAACATGTAGAGTCAGCATCATTACGTGCGATGGGATAACGGTAAATAAAGTGGGGTAGACCCCGACGTCCAATCAGAGATCATCATAAGGCGAAGCAAGCACCGAAAATCTGTACTTTCAGACATACAGTACGTTAATAAATGCTTTATTTCCTTCAACATCCAATCCTCATATGACTTACATTAGTTTGATGCTACTTGCTATGCTGTCCTATATGAATCTAGGTCATACAGATTTATGTCAGGCTACAAAATGTGGCTAAACTCTAACCCACAAATGAGCTCCAGTGGTTTACCCTCCACTAAATCCTATGTAACGATGTAAAACCATGTGCTATTGCATGATTGTTCATCGTCCATAGCCTTCTCCTGTATTATCATTGCCACCATTAAAGCCCTTTATAATCAAAGGTTTCATCAGTCGCTGTTGTCCCCGCTGGTCTCTGGTCAGGTATAACAGACACCATTTGGGTTTAGCTGCCGGTGGAAGCGACTCTCCTCTCTTCACTATACCTTCATTCCACGGTAGCCGACAGGACCGGGATCTCCAACACTGCCCTGCAACACCAGGAAAGAGACGATCATTAGGACATCCCGTTTGTTTGACGATGGCTTGAAGAGAGGACACTGTTTCCGACTTGCTTTGTGTGTGTGTGTGTGTGTGTGTGTGTGTGTGTGTGTGTGTGTGTTTTTTTTTGGGGGGGTCAAACTTACGACGGCTCCTATGTCTCCTTTCTCTCCTGGCATCCCTGGTCTACCTGTCTCTCCCTGTAGAGAGGAAACAAACCAAAGATGAGTTCAAAAGTTTGACTTGTTTGAAAAAAAACCCAACAACAACAAAACAAAACAACTGTTGTGGGTTTCTGAGATCAGTTGTGTTCATGTTGGAATATCCCACCTTAGAGCCAAGGTCTCCGTTTGGTCCTTTGGGCCCTCCGGGAGCCTGAGGACAAAACACAGTCAGTGATGTAATTGCTCAAAAAACATGAAAGAATGAAAAGCATTTGAGTTACCATGAGGGTGTGATAGGGGTCACTTACATTGCAGTCGAAAGAGCAACACTGAAAAAAGAAAAAAAAATATTAAAGGAGGATTGTGAAAATAAAGTCAAATTTATTGCTCTTGTACAAATCACAGCAGTAGGACGAGAACTCCAGCCTTCACGTCTATTCAGTTACTGTTCATCTACGTACCAGAGTAAGGAAAGATACACAGAAAGTAGCAGAGTAGTTCCTTCAAACATCATACTCATCATACTCAAAAACACAGATCCTCACCACATCCTTTGTCTCGTTGGTCTGCAAAGGAGAAGAGAGTTCACAGATTAGTTTCATATCAAAATGTTCTATTCAATGTGGAGAGGAGAGGAGAGGAGAGAGGAGATGAGAGGAGAGGAGAGGAGAGAGGAGAGGAGAGGAGAGGAGAGGAGAGGAGAGGAGAGGAGAGAGGAGAGGAGAGGAGAGGAGAGGAGAGGAGAGGAGAGGAGAGGAGAGGAGAGGAGAGGAGAGGAGAGGAGAGGAGAGGAGAGGAGAGGAGAGGAGAGGAGAGAGAGGAGAGGAGAGGAGAGGAGAGGAGAGGAGAGGAGAGGAGAGGAGAGGAGAGGAGAGGAGAGGAGAGGAGAGGAGAGGAGAGGAGAGGAGAGAGAGGAGAGGAGAGGAGAGGAGAGGAGAGGAGAGGAGAGGAGAGGAGAGGAGAGGAGAGAGAGGAGAGGAGAGGAGAGGAGAGGAGAGGAGAGGAGAGGAGAGACGAGAGGAGAGGAGAGAGAGAGAGGAGAGAGAGGAGAGGAGAGGAGAGGAGAGAGGAGAGGAGAGGAGAGGAGAGAAGAGAGGAGAGGAGAGGAGAGGATACATACGATCATATCAATGATGGCGCGAATGGTCCTGATCTTGGTGGATCTGGAGTCGTCTGCAGCAGTGAAGTTCTGTCTGTAGTTCTGGTCTGTGGCAATGACTGACAGCCTGGTGTCCTGGTGAGACAGGAAACACAAATAGGAACATCTGCTTCTGCTGGTCACGACAATCTCTAGATGACAACACACTCATCTCTAAAAGCTTATTTCTACACATGTACACAAAGAACCCCCCCCCCCCCATTAAAAGTACTCAGACTTAAAAACTAGATCACCCAGTGACTGAATTTTCATTCCTCTTTTCAAGCCAAGTTATTGAGTCACATTGAAATTTGGGAGGTCCATCCATTTATATCTGCATCCTGGCAGCAGGCCCCGTAAGAGGCAGTGAGAGGTTACTCACTGGGGCTTCTCGGCCATCCATGTGTCAAAACTTGGCTCATAAATGGGATGAAACCTCTTAATGACATGTGGAAATATGTGTGTATATATATATATATATATATATAAGGAAATGTATGTGATGACTAAAAGGGCATACCTGCTTTTCTTGGGTTCACGTGTGCAGTGTTTTGGTACATCATCAAAGGTGGGCATGTGTGTGTGTGTGTGTGTGTGTGTGTGTGTGTGTGTGTGTTATACCTCCTGGTCAGGTGAGATGGCCACGGCAAACACTTTCACCCCGTGTTGCCTGGCTTCATTGGCAGCCTCCTGCACACCTCCGCACGGCTCCTTGTACCCGGTGATAGGATGGCCATCAGTCACCACCACTATGTACTTGTTCTCATGGTAGTTGGAACCCCTGCACACACACACACACACAAGCGTGCACACATGAACGTTATTATCAACGTTATCATGACTGCTACTACCCGGTAGGTGTGTGTGAGTGTGTAGTTGTGGGACTATTACGCGATGAGCAGCTCGGCGAGGCCTCTCTTGATGGCACAGTCGGTGTGCGTGCCCTTGCCGATGTATTTGATGGTGTCGATGTCGTTCTTCAGCGCCTGCCGCTCGGTGCTGATGTCGGTCAGCCCTCGCACCAGGATGATTTCGTCGCTGTAGTGCAGCGCTCCGGAGTTCCACGTCAGGTAGCGGTCACACGGGTGGCGCCTGCGTAAATCAATAATCATAATATTCAGCCAGCAACACAATCGTGGAGTCAGCACTGTGTCGTTACACAAAGTACAGATAGGGGGGTGTAAACAGGCACAAAGAACACCTGGCCCCACCCAGAGTGTGTGTGTGTGTGTGTGTGTGTGTGTGTGTGTGTGATGTCTTACATGTCTTGGAGTTCATCTATGAAATTCTTGGTGAACTCTTTGATCTGGTCGATGTAAAAGTTGGGAGGTTTCTGCCTGAGGGCAACACTCTCCGACGTATCCAGTACGAAGAACAGGTCAACAGGACACTCTGCACACAAAACATTTGGTTGAGTTAGTCAGACAATTTATCCACGACCATCCATCCAATGTTCTACCCAGTTATCCATCCAACCCTCCTCCGATTATTCATCCATCCACTACAGAGCCACCAAATGGTAAACCCGAACTGTACTGAAATCAATCAGTCAAAGAATCAATAAACCAATCATGGCATATCCATCCATCCATCCATCCATCCCAGCATGATGAGCAGCATGGCAGCCATAGACATCTTGCTGGGTGTCATGGGGCCGGTCTGCCATTCCTATCCATCCTCATACAGGTAGAGTTCACACAGGTGTGGGCCTGTGACTGTGTTTATAGGATGCTGTCCGATGCCGTACATCACTATGGCAGATGAGCAGGCCTTCCTGCTGGAGTTCTTCTTACCACTTTGATATCTGCAGCTCTGTTATATGGCATAGTCACATCACACCCAAAACCTACCAGCCTGCTATAGGCCCACACCTCCTATTCACTGCAAGCATTACTTGGCCAAACCAGGGCCTACTCACAGTGGATTAGGCTGCTACCAACATCGGACCTAATTTGCAGTTGATATTGCATCTCTGCTGCTGAAGCAATACGCAGCCCAAAGAGAATGAACATCTGGACTATTTGCTGTGGCATCTTAAAGTCAACGTCAAGTCATATTCACACACAGATCAACCACGAGACATCATTTTCATATAGATCAAGGACTACTGCATTTCCTTGGAAAGTAGAGAATATTTTCCCGCAAACTTACCCGCAAACCTGGGTCTTTGGACCTGCGCTTGCGCTCCAGCCAAGACGCACAGCAGCAGCGCAAGGAGAACTCTGAGAGCCTCCATGGTAGAACTGCAAATAAAAAAAACACTAAAACGTAAAGTAACCCCTATCCCCAAAACACACCAAACCTCTCCGACCCCGAACCCGGTACCTCTAGACTATTTTGGCGAACTTTTGGTAATCCAGCGCTCCGCCGAAGTTTGTCCAGGGCGAAACCAGGAGCGCGCAGAGGAGGACCAGAACGCTCGGTGAAGGAGGAGGAGGAGTTCACGCGCCTTCTGGGAGCGAGGAATGAGCCAGAACGCGCATGGGCCAGGGCAGGAAAAAGGTTTATACAAAATCCCAGAATCGTGCGCGCTTCCTTACAAGGGGCTCACTGGGACCACTTCCACGTGAACACAAGAATAAACTAAACGAACTATACACTGGCAGACATTTCTGCATGTTATGTGAAGCAATTGCAACAACTTCTCTGATTTCTTTTTTCTCTCTCTGTGCAGGAAAGATGGCGTTGGGAAAAACTTGACTTGACTTTTCTCTTTTCATGAGGATTTCAGAACATGCACAACCAAGGCCAAGTCACTTTTTTTATGTTTCTCTCGTTCACAGTTACAGACACGCACGCACGCACACACGCACGAAGAGATGCAGGAAATTAAGAAATGTAACACTGAATAGATGCACACTGGAGTAATTTCATCAGTACACGCTTAATGATAAACAGCTGACAAACATCTTGCAGGCATTCTGAACTCTTTCTCTGTAAATGTCCCCCTCCTCTCTTCCATGGAGGTGGTGGGTGGAGCTCCAACACATCTGGTACACTTCAATATCCAGACCTGACCTAAACATAAAAGCAAGACAGAGAGGGGAGGGGAGGGGAGGGAAGGAAAGGATAAAGGGATGTTCTTGGCTCTGGGTCCTTTCCTTGCCAATAGTTTTCCAAGATTCAGAAGGAGACACAGTGCCATCTAGTGCTCATTCGACTTGTGGAGAGGGATGTTGGAGAGGGATGTTGGAGAGGGGTCTGGAAAGAGAGAGGAGGGAAAATGGGGGAGGCGGCAGGGAGGCACTGCCATAGAGAGAGGCTGAGAGGTGTAGGAGTAGAGTGTAGAGTGTTCATTTGGCAATGTGTTGATGGGGGTGGATGTTGCTGACGGTTGCTATGTATGTGTATGTGTAAGTGTGTGTGTGTGTGTGTGTGTGTGTGTGTGTGTGTGTGTGTGAGCGAGCGTAGACTGTGAGACTGCAGGGAAGGTCTGGCCTGGACTCAGAGTTTCCACTGAGATCACTGTTATAGGGAGAAAAAGTCACTTAGAGTGTGGGGAGGAAGAGAGAGGGAGGGAGTAAGAGGGAGAAGAAGGGAGGAAGAAGAGGAGGGACAAGGAGAGGAGAAAGTAGGGGGGGGGGGGGGGCTGGTGGAAAAGAGAGACATCTGGTAATGATCTAAGTTTATTAGCGAGCTCTCATAGTAAATCTGCTGGATTTTTGGCGTGTGGGGGGGTGGGGGTGTACATTGTGATGTGTGGATTAATTCAGACTCAAAACAGCATTTTGTCACAAAAATGTCTCAATACCAGCCTCCATCCATCAGGAATACATTAACTACTCCATAAAAGCAGAAGGGTCTCCCTTCAGTACCGAGTCGAGAGAATGATGTTGTTCAAAGCAATGTGTTGTGTTTTTAACTTATTTACGCCACGTCTTAAAGCTGGCAGGTGGGACTGAGATCATTGATCCTTCTCACTCCATTACCCTTCACCCTGGTGATACAAGCAGAGGGTACGTCCTGAGAAAATGGTACAGGATACGCTATCCAACAGGCCGAGATAATGCTCCATTAAATGTCTCTAGAAACGCACACACACACACACACACACACTTCCTAAAGCGTAGAGGTTCTGTGTAATTTCTCAGGAACTGCCTGTTGGCAACTCTGGGTTTCCACAGGATCCTGATGTTCTGTGGAGAAGATTAGAGCAAGAGGGAGTTTGGCTGCAACCTCCGGCCTGCAGATACTGACTCTACCGCAGCTTGTGGTTTTTAGCATCTTGCCATATAACAATATTCATCTAGTGTTGAATTCCCCATGAATGGCAAAATTACGATGTATGCGGCCGACTATGGATGAGATGAAAGAGTTGTGGAATAAGGGAGACATTATTTCCCGGCAACAACATTAAAGTCAGCACAGCACAGATGGAGATTAATCGCAGTGTGCATGTTAAATCATGACTCTTGAGTTCATTTGCCTCAGCGGTCCCAGGAGTAATTTACTGGGAAGAGTGGTGGGTCAATAGCACAATAAAAATAAATAAAAATCAAGAAAGTGTTTTTCCATGTTATACACCACTAACTTGAACACAGCTGGGCGCTGGTCAAAACATCAGGAAATGGCGCGCTAATCAAGATTCCAAACGGCATCATCTAAATTAAGGTAATGACAGGAAATGGGCCAGAAGAACGTCCTCTGGCTAAAAGACCCTTACCAATCACCAGTCTTTTGCAGACATTTTCATTCTGCACACATGTAGAGAACATTTAAGATTGCATCCTTCAAAACGTGCTGAAAAGGAGTCATGGAGTACATGTAGAATCACAGGAACATGATTGACTTTATACCTCTATCCACAATGGGCCTCTCACCACTTCCTGACCTAGTCTAAAATTAGGTGTAAAGATCAAGGTATAAAACATCAGATAATGGTCACTTACTGCCACCTAGTGAAACCATTTCCTCTTTTCTGATACACAGTATCAGGTCCCTGTATGCTCTACACTCAAATAGTCAAGCAACACACAGACAAAGTATAACCAAGGGAGTTTATTTTGAAATTCACAAAGCTCAGAAACCACAGAGGGGGTAAAAAGGCCTACTGTTAACAGTCACGTTGTAACAAATGGTTTCAGCGTTTTAACATTCAACTCTCACGAGATTCATGTTACTACATATTTACAGAGATCCAAAGTTTCACTTTGATTGGATTCGAGGCCTTTCCAAAAATATATTTTCACCAATATTACAGCTTTCGATGCATGATATCCAAATATCATAATCTCCAAAACGTCTTCATGCACATCAAACCGAAAACTCAAGACCAGGTCTGACAGGGGAAGAAGGGAAAAAGGGAACCATGTCCTTGTGCTGATGTCGGAGGTTCACCTATTCCTAGAGAAATGGCCGTAGGGATTTTACAGTGAAGAGGAAGCAACTAATCACCTCTACGTTAACAGTAACCACACATCCATTCTATATTTCTTCATGTTGCTTGCTTTGATTAGTCCGTTGCGATTTGAGTATCCATTCTCCACACCTGTAGTGTATCGTAAATCAGTGCGAGATGTTTTCAAAGATGCTGGCTCAGTTTCAATCCGATTTTGAGTCAGTTCATGTTGGAGTGACTTTTTAAGTGCCTCCTCAGGTGATTCAGACACGTGTAAGTCTTGGGACAGATCTGGCAGTGGTAAGGTCTTACCCCTGAGTGATTTAGCATGTGTTGCTTCAGCACACTTCCATCTGAGAAAGCCTTCCCACACTGGGAGCACACGTACGGCCGCTCTCCGGTATGCACGCGCATGTGAACCGTTACTTTGTGCGCCATGGTGAATCCCTTGCCGCACACTGTGCACTTGAACGGCCTCTCTCCTGTGTGGGTGAGCCTATGGGTGCGCATTGCACCCATCTGGGAGAAAGCCTTACCGCAGTCGGGGCAAACATGCGGCTTCTCCCCTGTGTGAACCCTGGTGTGACTCCTCAGTCCTCCTGCCGTGGAGAAACACTGCGAGCAGTGAGTGCACTGATAAGGTCGCTCTCCTGTATGAGTGCGCATGTGTTGCTTCAGGTCGTACCGGTTTCTGAAACCTCGACCGCAGACAGGACAGTTTTCCGGTCTGTCGTCGTTGTGGCGCAGCTCGTGGTTTGACAAGCATTTTTCAGACAGGAAGCTCTTGCCACATTCCTGGCACTGATAGGGTTTCTCATGATCAACCCTCTGGTGGTACTTCAGTTCACTGATCCCAGGGAAGGTCTCATCACAGTACCTGCACCTGAAACGATGATTTGGGCTATAGGGAAGCTGATGTTCGCTCATCTGATGGTTCCTCAGCAGGTGGGCCATCTTGAAGGTCTTCCCGCAATGAGAACACTCATATTTTGTCAGCAGCTGCACACATTGATGTCTGACGCGTTCGTGTAGAGATCTGAACTGGCACCCGCACTTGGTGCAAATATGGGCAGCGTTCTTGCACTTTCTTTTCCTGTGCCCAGACAGGTGAGCCTCTGTTCGGAAGGCCTTGCCACACTGAGAGCATTTGTAAGGCTTGACTGCAGTGTGGAACCTTTGGTGTTCAAGAAATTCAAACCGATACTTAAAGCTCCTTCCACACTGCGGACAGTTATGGGTGACTCGTCCACGCGGGTAGATGGCTTTCATGGAGGTTTTCCTGGAAGATAAGGATGTGGAAGAAGTCCGATGCGCAGTGCTACATTTCTTATGTTTACTTCCACTCATTAATTTGGTGGTCACCAATTCACCAACCTCCTCGTGGCGCTGCTGATGTTTGGCCAAACATTTTGAGGAGATGAAGCTCTTTCCACACTGCTTACAATGATAGGGCTTATCGTGATCTATCTGCTGATGATATTTCAGTTCACCAATTCCCGGAAAACCCTCCCCACAATGGCTGCACTTGAAAAGGCGGCTTTGGACATGAGTCAGCAAGTGCTCCTTCAGGCTGCTTGACTTTTGGAAAGTCTTTCCACAGTGTGCACAGTCATGGTTTCGGCCCCGTTTTGGGCACTGGTGTCTGAATTTCTCCAGTGATGTTGGAAAACTGTTCCCACATTTAATGCAAAGATAGGCAGCATTTTTACATTTACGTAGCCTGTGACCAGCCAGCAGAGTGGCTGTTCTGAAGGCCCTCCCGCACTCAGAGCAGTTGTAAGGCTGCAGCCCGCTGTGAACTCTCTGGTGCTCAATGAGGACAGAGTGATGCTTGAAGCACTTGCCACACTCGGGGCATTTATGCATTCCTGGCTGCTGTCTCCGACGAGGCGAAGTGACAACGTTCCTTTTCGGAGAGTCAGGAAAGTCAGTTGAGGTGGAAGGGACTTGAGAGTTTGTCGACAGTTCTTCGTCAAACATGACAATCTGAGGAACATCGTTATTTTCGTCGTCACAAGCATTCGGATGCGAAGCGATGGCCACTTCCAACGAGGGAGGAAGAGACAGGGAGGGAACGAGAAGATCATCTGACTGAAACGGAGCTGTGTAGAACATAAGAGGAGGAAAATATCAATACAAAATTCTCAAGTCTACTTAAGTAAGAGACATTGAGTAGTACAAAATACATACAAGCTATATGCTTACCGACACCACTCTTGGCCAGTTTCCCATGGCACTGTTTGCTCTGGAGAAGAAATTTGAGGTCGTCTCCGTTCGAGACACACTGCATGTACTCCTCTAAGACAGAGGGGGCAGCACTGATCCAGGATGCAGTCTATTCATGAGAAACATGAAAAAGAAGAGAAAAATTAGATACAAGTTCAGTGTTGCTCTTTATCTACATTCAATTCTTGCCTTGTTATTGCTCTCTCTGTACCTGTTTGAAATCTGGTATGGGCAGCAGCTCTTCCAATCTGGTGAAGAATTCACAGACTAGAGTTTCCAGTGCAGTATCAAAGTCAGGGCCATATTCGATGGGAAACACATTCTACCAGACAGAAGAAAACAGTTGAAACCTTTTTGAGCACATTTTTACATTCATGCTCAGGCTACATAACCTGATACATGAAATGGTGATAATGGATTGGATTAGTTAAACATTTGAGAAATGTGTGTAGTTGAGCGGTTGAAATTATCTACCACTCATTCTATATCCAGTCAAATATGAGACGCATTTTACCTTGAGGAAATGTTCTCTTCCATCAGTGTCCTCAATTAGGCCTTGCACCAGCTTCATGAAGTTTGCTTCAGGTGCTTCAATCACAGCATCATTAGTCTGGGTTACAAGACAGGCATCAAAGACGGTTTATTTCATGGCAATAAAGCAAAAACCAACAAGAACAACAAACAAAATAATCACCTCACCTCTTCTATGCAAGATGATCGGATTCTGTCAAGGTGGGTCTCGACGGCCTTGAGATCTTCAGGGTGTTCGGAGCGTAACAGTTCAAGAGTTGTCTAGAGGAAATTTAATTCATATCTAGGTTATTAATGAAAGTGTTTCTGTGATAACTTGTTTTAGTGGTGGTGGGTGTAATTTTATTTTTTGTTTGGATGCATCTTACATAATATACACACACACTTAGAGACTATATACACATGCTAATTCTAAACATTGGTGGATTATGTTTGTTAAATTTCATATTATCTCTTGTATGAGTGGGAGTTTCCTTGCTGTGGTGGCGTGCAACTGCCATTTGAATTAAAGGGAAACCCAGAATGATGTAGTGGTGCAAGGCCACATTTTTTCATTTTCTGTCTTGGCTTACTTACCCTGGCTCTCAGGCCCAATGACAGCAGTCTTCCTTCTCTTTTGCTCATAAGTTCTGGAACTGCATCAGTTACCATGGACACAAATTCTTCCAGTTTCCCATAGTGGTTTATGTTCCTCTGGCGCACCACTTCCCACATCACTGCTGACATCAGTCGTAGAGGTGGAACCAGAAGCCCCAGGGAAGACAAGGGAACGCTGAATTCTGCCAGGAGAAATTAGATTGAGTCAGATGAATTCACCAAGCAAGATGAGACTTGCAATTGTTTATATTGCAATCACTATCCCATTTTACTATTGCACACGTGTAGGATTCATATAATTAACCTATGCTAAATCATGGTAATGATTGGGCTTGGACTTGGACTGGCAGAGGGCTAAACGCACCTCCCCATCAGCCTTGATATAAATTCAGTCATTATAGTGGGTAGTGACATGGGGTTTGCCTCTGTTCACTTTGCTAAAGTGTCCATCCATATATAAGCACTATACAATGAAATCAAGCACTGTGGGATGCACAGTTACCCAGTCCACTAGGTATGTTCTTATGTGGATTATAAACACAAACATATGCACAGCTGTGCATATGGCTAACTCTAACCCCATGCGTGTGGAGCCAGTGGGCACTATTGTTAAACAACTATGTTAAACAAGCGCATAGTGTGCACACTAGACGATAGTACAAGGGGAGCACAGTAATTAAGATTCACGAGCAATGGACTTACACTAGCAATTAGCTAGCGTTCGCATAGCCGACTTAATGCAAATGAATCATGGTTTGTACATCATAAAGACTCAACAGTTAGATAAGTCAACCAATTAGCTAGCGTTACGTAAAATAATTGACATAAGCTTGTTAACACTGGAAAAAGGCAGTTGTTTAGAGCTACTACTTGCACCCAAGGCAACGCGTTAGCTCACTTTATCAAGCTAGCCACAAGGCCTTTGGTCTAGCCTGGTGAAGCCTTCTATAACTCTTAGCGTTTCATTTGGAGAAACAATTCTCGTTCCAGGGGTTAGTCGTGGCCTATCCCGCCTCGGCTAAACGCTAGCTTTAGCTAGTCTGCTAGCAGGATGGATGGACCAAAAATACATTCTTTTGCTGAGTTTCCCATGTCAGTACATACCCATGTCGTTCATTATGGAGTTCTTTAATAGCGGTGGAAAGAAAAACAATTACAGTGAAAAATACTTAATTGTCATGGTTAGCGCGTTAGCTAGCAAGACATAGGGCTTCAGGCGCCAACTTCTTCCTGAAACATGTTGTTCCTCAGTGGGCAGTGTTGCCTACGTCACTGTGACGTTTTAATAGCGTGGTGCGTTTTTGTTTACAGGGCAGCCCGGATTTAGTGCTCCTCGCTGACTCGTAGTACCCAAAATCAGACGCGCCGCCTACCAAACCTGGACGAACAAATCGAGAAAACACTTCAGAGCAGTGTTAGAGGTGAAACAAATGTTTGTATTTTTTCTACTATTTTGCATGATTGTAAGGCTCAAAATATTATTTAATTAATAATATTTGTAGGGAAACAGAATAATTTTTAGAGACAAAAAAAGCTATATAACCTACTTCCGGGTTAAAAACTACATTTCAAAGTAAGACTCACTGAAACGACCAGAACAACAAATTTCTCCTCAACGTGAACATGACTCAATAGCAATATTAAAAGCATGCTTTCATTTTTTGGAAGTGCATTTCATTCAGTGGTCAAAAGTTTTTCACGTATTATTGTTTTTTATATAATCACAGATATACGACACAAATGTGCAAGACCACTATGATGTAGACCTATTCGATTTATTAAATATTTACAGAATATCAACATGATACAACATTGATATTGATGAATACTTCCCAATATTTTGGAGTGATTCAAAACAGTAATTGACATAGGCAAAGTGTACTGCTGGATACACAAAGTGGAATGTAATTTCTTAAAGACAATTTTTTTTTTTATGTTTTAGGTCTTGATAGAAAAATGACAAAACTGTATTGTCATTTATAATAAACAATTATAAATGATAGGCCCGACAATTGCACTCAGAATTACAGAGGTGATAATCCAAAACAGGAAAATCAAACCCTATGAATAAAAAACAAGAATCTTTTTGGAATACTCCTAACAAGGCCAGTGCCGAACCCATTACGTTATGGGTTCATCGATCAACACCATATTGAGGACAGAATAGTCGCAGAAATACAATAATCATTTGACAAATTCCTTTCTCACTGCAACATTTTAAACTTAATGGCTCGTCAAAGACTGAGGTCATCCAAAAAAAAATCAAAATTAGAAAAAAAAATCAATGGCATCAAATAGAGTGGGCTTGGGCAACACTGTGGGTTTTCAGGTGCCTCTTCAGGTGATTGAGACATGTGTAAGTCTTTGCACACAACTGACAAGCATAGGGTCTGACCCCTGAATGGTTCATTGTATGCTTTTTCAATTCGCTGCCACGTGAAAAACCTTTTCCACATTCAGAGCAGACATAGGGTCGTTCCCCAGTGTGAACGCGCATATGAAGTGTCACTTTGCTTGCCATGGTGAATCCTCTCCCACATACAGTGCATTTGTATGGCTTTTCGCCTGTGTGGGTGCGTCTGTGTATCTGCAGCTCGCCGGCTGAAACAAAAGCCTTGCCGCAATCGGAGCAGAGATACGGTTTCTCCCCTGTGTGGGTCCTTATGTGTATATTCAGGTTTCCTGACACTGAGAAACGTTTCCCACAGTACGTGCACTGAAACGGCCTCTCGCCTGTGTGACTACGCATGTGAAGATTCAGGTCATGTTTATTCTTAAAACCTTTGCCACAGCGGAGGCAGATCTGTGTTTTCTGTTGGTTGTGACGCAGTTCGTGGGCTGTCAAACACGCAACAGAACTGAAGAATTTCCCGCACTGCATGCACTGATTGGACTGTTCGGGGGGATGGATCTTCTGGTGGGCTCTCAGCTCACTCATATTGGGGTACGCTTCGCCACACTGTCTGCACTTGAAAATACGGTTCTGGGAGTGAGTGAGCTGGTGCTTTCCCAGCAAATACATTTTCTTGAAGCTTTTTCCGCACTGGGGACAGTCATACTTTTGGACCTGTTGGACGCACTGGTGTCTAAACTTGTCCTGTATGGATTCAAAACCGTTCCCACATTTGATGCAAATATAAGCAGCTTTTGTGCACTGTGTCCGCCTGTGAGTGGACAGGTCTGAGGTCCTTCTGAAGGCCTTTCCACACTGAGAGCACTTATAAGGGTTCTCTCCTGTGTGTAGTCTCTGGTGCTCCAGGAGTTCGTAGCGGTAAATAAAGCACCTCCCGCACTGAATGCATTTGTGCGCAACTCGCCGCCGTGGGGGGCCAATCATAGATACAGGACACTCAGATGATGTAGGAGCTTGGGAGCTGGCTGAAGCTTGGTCATCGTACACCACAATGTGAAGATCGGCAACACTTTCACTGCATTTGCGTCCCATAGTTTTTCCAGCAACACCGATGCCTAGAGTCTGTGTTTCCTTCTCAGATGGCCATCTTGCATCCTGCACCCCCACATCTCCTGCCTCCTGAACAGAAGTGTCTTCAGAATCTCTTTGGTTTTCAGACCCATCTGTGCCAGCTTCCACTCCCACATCTGTAGTGCTCTCATAGTCAGTGCAGGCTTCTGGATCACTATCATAAGTAGTCTGGTAGGATGTGTTGGCCTTTCTCAGTGAAGGAGGGAGAGATAATGACGTAAAGAGACGTTGCTCTGAAGGACAGAGGGCTGTTTGTCAGGAAAAATGTAAAAAATAAATATTTTATTTCTTTACAGTGTCCTCTTCTAGACATTAAATTGGGAATTATGAATTAAATTGGTTCTAATATATATACATACATATAAATCAAACTGCGGAGCTCATATCTCAGGCAGACAGACTTACCACTTGCATCTATCTTGGCCAATTTACCAATGCACTTCTTGCTTCTGAGCAGTACTTTGAGGTCATCTGCTTTGGATGCACACTGCATGTACTCTTCTAGCGCGGAAGGTGTATCGCTGATCCACCCTGCGGTCTTAATGAAACAACCAAAACAATATTTTAATGAACTGGAAACAAAAGGAGACTCTCTGGAAATCCGAAATTCAATTCATCAAGCATCGGTTGTGGTCTCTGTACCTGTTTGAAGTCTGGTATTGGCAGCAGCTCCTCCAGTCTGGTGAAGAATTCACAAACTAGAGTCTCCAGTGCAGTATCAAAGTCAGGGCCATACTCCACAGGAAAGACATTCTGTTAAAAAAATGTAAAGAATTCTATTAAACAAATTCAACCCAAAGCATGGATTTGAAGCATCATATTATTGCGTCTTTTGATGATTTAACAAATTCCTCCTCTTCCTGTCAAAAGGATCAGTCAGACCAAGGCAGAGCCATACCTTTAGGAAGTGTTCTCTCCCTTCTGGGTCTTCCAGAAGTCGTTGAACAAGCCTCACAAAGTTAGCCTCAAGGGCTTCATTTCCCGCCTCAACCTGTAAATCCAGACGTGCAGATCTCAAATAAGCAGAGCCCTACTTGAATAAGCTACTGTTTAATGTCTGAAAGTGTCACAGACCTGTTTTGAGCAGGATGGTTGGAGGCTGTCTACGTGTTTTTTAACACTTCTGAGATCCTCTGAGTGTTCAGAACCTAACAGTTGTAAAGTCATCTAGAAGAGAAAAAGACCAAGAATATTAAACCCTATTCATCATCCTAAAGGTTGATCTGAAGAATCACTCTGTAGCTGGAGGTATCACTACAGGGCCAAAAGCTCTAGAAACTCCAAAAATAAAATGCTGACTGCCCAACATACAGAAGCTCCACTTTCTCCCGTCCATCTAATTCTGGATGGTAACTAAGTACTTCTGAGCAAAGCAGTGAATAATATGAGAAAGAAGTACTGTTAACTTGAAGACTCAATTAGGTTTAGTGAGATTATTATACAATGAGCAGTCATCTCTTACCTTTGCTCTTAAACCCAGAGTGAGCAGTCTCATCTGTCTGTTTGTCAAGATGTCAGGGATGGCTTCGGTTACCAAGGACACAAACTCCTCCACTTTGCCATAAAGCTTTATGTTTCTTAGACGAACCACTTCCCACATCACAGCTGACATCACCCGCATTGGTGGGACCAGGAGCCCCAACGAGGACAGGGAAAGGGGACACTCTGCGAGGTTGGAAGAGAATACCACATCAGAAGGGATGTTATGTTTGACACATACTCCCATCTTCCAACATTTCTTGCTTCACCCACAGTATTCATTTTAATTTCCATTAAGTTGTACTAAGACAACAACCATGGTCCCTTTCAGAGGACATACCATTCAACTTTTTGAGAAATTGGCCTGTTGGTCAGTATATCCACCAGAGACACAATAAATGATTTTGGCAGAAATCTTATCATAATATGTAAGCGGTAAATTGACCAATTTCCCCAAATAATGACAAACTGCAATCAACCAGTATTCTGTAGCCTGTTCATCTTTCTGGCAGGGTTGGGTTTCTGCCGGCAGAAACCTATTTCTGCCGCACGGCAGGCAGAAAGTGGCAGAAAACACTTTCTGCCGGCAGAAACTAGCAATTCCGGAAATATTGAAAATGGTGCAGCTACTGGCTCAGCAATTGAAGTAAATTTATAGTAAGATTGTGGGATGCTTCTTAAGGATTGCTAGTTGAGAATTTATTAGGGTTTCAAGAACAGAGAAATTGGCAGAAACAACTGATTTGAAAAACACAATCAAGTTTATTTAGTTGATATTCATACAGCATAACATAACATCATAACATCAAAACTGAGTTTATACTGCTGCATTAATTTATAGACTCAACTGCCATTTAAGCATGTCAACTTTTGGCAAGGAAATGAAGGAACCCAGTATAGTCAGTCAATCACTAATCCATTGTGATTAGGTGCACTACAATGTTGAATTCAATAGTCCATGTATGTCCTCTGAGCATCCTGTAACAGAGAACCAACTTCGCTGCTTTGGCCACACCAAGCCGGTTTCGGAGTTTGCTGTGCACGAGTCCAAAAGGTTGAAAACACTCTCTCAACTGAAGCAGAACAAGCACAAGCGGCATGCAGCTGTATCATAGTGTCCACTAACCCTTCTGGAAAATTGTACTTCTGCAGTCCTTTCCACCATGTCAGAGGTGCCATTTCAGTTGTTTTGAAGAAGAATGCAGGGAATGGTGCAGCCTCGGCATCAAATGCAATGACAGCCTCAATATATGAGGGGTCCTTCTCTATAAGCCACTCTACAGCCGACTCTTCTTGTTTTGCTGATAGTCCACGTCCTCTGTATCCAGGATGCAACTTGTATGCAACCATGTGGCATGGCTTGATGGCCTGTGTGAAGCGATGCAGAATGCGATCTTTGTGAGGCTGGAGTAGTGGCTCATCTTGCAAATCCATGAAGATCTTGCACGCATCAGCAAGACCTGTTGTGTCACTCTGTGCCTTGTCAATGGCCACTCCTACAGGTTTCAGCTGATCAGCTAAATCCCGGGCTTGATGGAAGAGATTGTAATCCATGACTTTGCGCACTAGGGTGGCATCGAAGTCCGCTTCATGATCTTGTACGATCTGTGTGTAGTGAGGTCTGTTGGTCAGGAATGATTCCAGACCGATCAGTTGGCTCTTCCACCTTGTGTCCCCAGGTAATTGTGGCTTCACACTACCAGCACAGTCCTTAAGCCATGCAGAAGGCCTATGATGGTTACGGAAGTAGTTTTGTACTTCTGTCACATGTTCCATGATGCCAGGAGGAGTAATATCCTGGCCCAGGAGATTGAGCCAATGAGCGAGGCAACCGTACACATTTAGGTCTGGATCCTGTGCTTTCAGCTTATCGCTCATCTTTTCCATGTTTTTGTCATTATCAGTAACCACATTCTTTACTTTGCAACCATACTTGACTTCCGCTGACCTGATTGATTCCTGGCAGAGAGATGCACAGTTCTCAGCAGTTTTCTGCATACTTCCAACGTCATGCGCATCCAGGAAATAAGCCTTGCCATCCACTGCGATGCTAGTAGCCAATACAGGGTCATTGTGAATATTACTCCACCCATCCTCCACAAGGGTGACGAATTTCCCTTGTAGTTCTTGCTTCATGTTGTTCTGTATTTTCTCATGCACAGTATCCAAGAGTGGACCTGCCAGTGCCTTCCTGGTCGGTGGCTTGTATCCAGGCCGGAGGACATGCACTAACTCCACAAATGTTGGATGCTCCACCACCGAGAATGGGATGTTGCAGGCGTAGAACATTCGAGCCATCATCTCATCAAGACTCCAGCTAGCTGTGCCAGTCTTGAAGAGAAATGAGCTCATATCCTCCTGTCTTGATTTCTTTTGCAGTGGGCTGTCAGGACTGTCTCGTTCTGCACAGCGTTTCATACCAGCATCACTTGAGGCAGGAGAGGCGGTAGCAGCAACAGAATCAGCAGTCTGACTACACTTCTTGTAATGGTCTTTCATCCTGTAGACCTTGACAGACTGTTCGTTGTTACAGTGCTTGCACTTAGCAGTGCTCTTTATGCCATCTTCCACTAGGGTGAAATGTTCCCAGATCGGGTCTCGAGGTCTACCCCCTCTGGACATTTTGACTTTTCTTTAAGACCAGAACAACAGTTACACTCAGTTGTCTAAAGTAAGCAGCTAAAACCAGTTATGACAGGTAGGGTGAAACACACTGGTACATTCAGACCTCGTTAGGGTAGATCACAGGGCTGCCCTCTGATGTTAGTTATCAAAGGTCAGGCCTTTGAGGGGGCTTCCCTTTGATGATCTTCAAAGGCCTGTCCTTTGAGGGAGGCTAGGAGGTAGAGGCTGACCAAGCAGAACAGCCAATGAAATAAGTAAGTAACTGCCAATTTTGACTGAAATACATGGTCTACAGGACTATTTCTGCCATGGCAGAAACCGGTAAGCGGCAGAAACTGCCAACCCTGTTTTCTGGTATGACACCCACTGCCATCTCATCATCAAGTGAATGACCATGTGAGCAATGTCAACAGTGGCAAAGACAGTGTGCCTTCACTTCTTAGCGCCACTGAGTGGAGCCAGAAACTTTAGGTGACCAACAACATCTCAAAGTTGGGAGGACGTATCTTACTATCTGCCTTCTATCTTTCAATGGGTTGTTACAAGGGTTTGACAAGTAAACAAAAGTGGTTACGCTGTAATTAAATTGTGTTTGAAATGCAAATACAAAATAAATTTAGCTAACGTTACGAACACCAAAATGACTTAGGAAACTTCCCATTCTTCTGTTCCCTGTAGCGTTGCTTGTGCAAAATGTGATATTATGGTATAAAGTGTAACGGTTACTTCCAAAAGGACTCAAGGAATATCAGAGTTATTACTTTGATAGATCCTAGCAAAGGACGTTAGCAGGCAAGCTAACAACATCAAACGCTCCCTAAATGACTCCTGCTAAATACATACCCATTTTGTTCCCCCGAGAAACTAAGATACTTGAACGGAGAATGGGGAATGATTCCTTAATTCAAATATCTTCCCACTGCACTAACTGGCGAGCAAAACAACCCGTCACTACTATCTATTCGTAGTCTAACGTAGCTATGTTAGCTATCACTTCCTGCTTCTGTTTCTTCTTCTTTGGTTTATATCGGCGGTTGGCAACCAACGTTAAGGTTCATTACCGCCACCTACTGAACTGGTATCTTCCATAGTGCTCCATCATCAGCAAACAATGACCTACCTACGTATATTTGGATCTACCAGAGAAAAAACACGGATAATAATGGACTTATTACGTGGTGTCCCATTTTCCACCACATATTGGCTTGACATGTATTGCCCTATTCTAACCTGTATCATTTTCCCAAATAAGAAATATTTAATCCAATTGAATGCCCTCCCATTCCCATTGCATCCACACCATATCATATGCTTTCTCTACAAAAGACTGCTACTACTGCTTCTTGTGCCTTCCGCACCTCACTGTCCATAGTCCCCCTTCCTTTCCTAAACCCACTCTGATATGGAGCTATTAAAGCCCTACTTTCCAAGAGGTGAGTTAGTCTCTCTGTCACCATTCTCTCCATAATTTTTCATATATTTGAGGTAAGCGCTACTGGCCTATATAAATAATGGGTTTAGTTGGATCCTTTCCTGGCTTCCTGGCACCACAACTGCTTCCTTCCAACTACTAGGTAACCTTCCCTCTTCCCACACTACAGTACCAGTCAAAAGTTTGGACACACCTGTTTTTTTTTCTCATGATCTTAAAGACATTTTGATATAAAGGCTTGATGCTTAAATGTTTGAAATTTTCTTAGACAAATAGAGAAGTTGATGCCTGTGTATGAATTTATTTTCAAAACTTACATTTTAATTAAATTGAAATGCACCCCCAACAAGTAGTTTTCATTTAGACTTTAGAGGTGGAGAATGTTGAACCACAATGATTAAATCATCATTTTAAACACTCACATAGTGATTGTGGCCTTTAAAAGTTCATTTGTGGAATTTCTTTGCTTGTTAATGCCAAAGGGTTTCTACTTTGAAGAATCTAAAATATAAGATAGTTTTTATTTTATTTTTATTTTTTTGGTCACTGCATAATTTATTTTGTGTTATTTCACAGTTTTGATGACTTTACTATTACTCTAAAATAGTGGAAAATTGTAAAAATAAAGACTGTACATCCCCCACCTCCTCCCTCCTTTCTAACACCTCTGGATGTTCTTCCTTTGTTCTTTCTATTTCTTTCTGCCCCTCGCGACAAATTCTCTCAACTGTGTACTTTGACAAAGGCTTTGGCCATCATCTCTTCTTTCTCATCATCTGTTATTGCCACTGCCTCCTTCCTGCTTCTGCTTCTTCTTCATGTATATTATCGGGGGTCAGCATCCATTCCATATCCAGTTGCTTTGTCGCCAAAATCCAAATCATAAAGCATAAAACTGTGCCTTGTTAACTTTATCTCTATTTTAATTCTCTATTTTTCCAACAGCTCTGAATCGAATCTGATTCTGTTGTTGACATAAAGCACAATAACACAGCCTTTGCATACACGCAGAAGAAATATTTTGAAGTTATCTTCAAAACTTTACAGTGTTATCCAACATCAATCACAGGATCCTAAAGATGTCAAATGTTTTAGTGATACAGATGTACATTCATGTATGGTATACCTATCACTGATATACCAATCTCTAAATGCTAGAGGCAAAACACAAAAAGATACAAAATTTGTCAATATCCTCAACATGATAACGATATTTATGGTTGGGATAATCAATCACATCCCTTTCCATGTCAGCACACTTCTGCCACCTGGGACCCAACTGCCAAAAAACACATCCACTCTCCCACAACCTGTCTGTAAATGCACAACTCCCCTGGTGGTGACAGTGAAGGGTTTCCAATATAGAAGGACCAGTATCTGTCAGAAATCGGGAAACCATGGAAGAAGTAATTAGATTGTGCCTCACCACACCATCCGGGCAGTATTTGCCCCCATGACTAAGTAAAGCCCTGGTGACTGACAGAAGGGACCTCGTGCATAAAAAGACCATTTTCCTCTACTGTTTTTTTAATTTTTAGGATTCACAGCCCTTTTAGCAAGTGTAAATATTGATTTTTATTTCTATCAGCTGAATCATCTATTGGCCAATGTATAAGTTCATCATTTCCAAGTGATTGGTGCAATATGTTTTCGGTATGGTCGACCAGTTTGGTGATTGTTTTCTGAATAAACTTAATTTATATATAAATGCTGGCAAAAATGTGTGTCATTACCGCCAGCTAATAAATGATGACGGAAACGGGTTGGTTCAAGGAAACACTGAAGATGCTGCAGTTTACGATCTGTTTCCACTCCACTTCCGGTCACACCAGTGTTTTCTCCATATTTGTTTAGCAATGGGCCGCCTCAACAAGAACAGAACCACAAATGCCAGAGAAAATGGGAAATTAATTAAAAACATAAGAATTTAGTCCAACTTCCCCTTATTAAAGGGCATTTACAATCAATAATACAGCATTGAAATACAACCTACATCAGGACCAAAACACTGAACTGAAACCCAAATTACCCCAAACTACCACAGTTAATTTGCAATTAAACTAAGTCATGCATGTTTCACACATTTAAGTTGACTCCTGCAGTGTTTTTGATTTAAACCTGTGGATGCTACCAATGTACGAACTACGAACAACGAATCACATTCAAAGTGCCTCTTTGACTGATGATGATTGAGCTGTACAGACAGGTTGACATTAATGACCTTTGATTTACTCAGTATTATTTGAATATAGGGCACATATAGAACATGTAATTCATCAAATGTCTTTTGGATCAGATTTTAACATATATGCAGACTTTTGCTGAGTGAAATGGTTTCTAATGCATTATATCAGCATTGCAGTGTTTTACTGTGTGCTGGTGCATTTGAGTAATTAGACATAGTGCCTTTTTAATCTTTTAAAAAATGTTTTCTCTCTCAGATGAAGCTTTAATCTCTGCCACATGTCCAAACGCTTAAAAATCAGATCAATTACCAAGTCACATTTATTCAAGTCACATTTTTTCTGCATTTCATGCACAAACCCAAATGAAATTCAAAGCAAAGCATCTGTCTATTATGAGGCTTGATGGAAGAAAGTATGGTGTGTGTGCATGTGTGTGTGTGTGTACATCCAACTGCTCATGCCACTCTCTGTTTATTCAGTGTGTATACATATGTGTGTTTTGGGGGGAAGGTATGTATACGTGCATGTATGTCTGCATGTGTACTGCATGCATATGTGTGTGTGTGTGTGTGTGTGTGTGAGCGAGGGAGAGAGAGTAAGCGTGCGTGCATTTGTGTGTCTGTGAGTGTGTAATTAAAACAAGTGATTTTTTTTTTTTACACACAGATTATCCCTCTATCCCAGCTGGTCAGAGTTGGATTTGACCACCCCGACAACCAGAGAGAGGAAATCTCTTTGGGACTAAATCCAAATTGGCACCCTTGATGATTTTTTTTTTCCCAAACTGAAAATGTGGGATTGCTCAACTTTAATTCAGCCCTAAAATCTGAGTATAATAAAATATCTTTAGAATAAAATCTGCAGACTTCGCAAAGGACGAAGAATCATATCCTACTGTCAATAGAATGAAAATACAAATAAATGTAATAATAAATGTATAAATGTCAATGTATCTCATTCCATTCTCTTGGTTTTTGTTATTATTTCTTTGGCTTTTTATCGTTAAATTTTTATCGTTTAAGCTCTTCAGTGGATTCTTTGGTTTTGTATAGGGGTCATTTTCATAGCAACTCTGTGTGCTATTTGTGTGTGTGTGTGTGTGCCTCTCTGTGTGTGCATTGCGCATACTTTCTCATTTTATTTAAATTACTGTTTTACAGCTTTTTCTTTTCTGCTGTTCCAACATGTTATATTTAGGTTACCTTGTCGAGCTATTATGTGAATGTACTGCGTTCTCATAAAGTAACATATAGGTAATAGCAAAAGCATTTAGACAGGCATCATAAACAAATTAATGAAAGCTTTAAAAGGCAATACACTCACAAGGACAGTCAGCCATGGAGATACTGAGGTTTCTGCACATCTGTGCTGTTTTTTCTACACATGGACTCAGCAAGGGATTTAGCAGTGCCCTGGTTCTACATGTGAAAATGGAGACACATTGCACAGTTGTTGAATTTTGCCTTTTTTAGTACAGCATTTAAATATGTGCATTTTTTAATGTTGAGTATCGATATAAGTCACAATGGTCAAAGTATATAAAGTCTTAATAGTGTTTTCAGAAAAAGACAAAATATGCAACTGGAATGCAATTTAGAAAAACCCCAAAATATGGAAAAAGGTTTTATTACCGTTTGATATAGCGATCCATGAAACGACCAACCTAAATGTAATACAGACAAACTGGTTCAGGAAAATCTTTTATATCTCTATATATATCTCTTTATTAAAAAAATGAGTGTAGTATATATGTAATTTGATAACTCTGGCTATTTTCCTTATGGCTGTTATGTCATATAAATACATTACAAAAATTAGGTAAAAATTAGTTTTACATATACAGCTCAAAAGCTCTTTACACAGATAATTACAAAAGGAGCTTGTACTGCATTCATGCTATCCCAATCCACATCCATCAAATCAAATTAAATGGTCTAAGGGGATTCATATAATAAGTGTGCAGACAACAATCAAAATCAGGCACATAATTCTGGGATTATTAGTGTACATAGCCCTTCTTTGTGTTTGACAGACAAATTATACTTAAAATGTTCGAATGTTTGGTTTTTACACTTTGTAACATATTAATAATTAAATTTCTTAACAATCTCTCTTAATGGAAAATATATGTATATATAATATTATAATTATTATGATTATGATTATTATCATTATTATGTTCTCTTCTCATTAAATGAGTATACTTAATGCAATTTTAAGTACATGCAAAGATTGTATAATTGAAGAGGCAATTTATCATTGCCTTCATTTAGCCAAAATGCCCCACTAAACAGATTATTTCATTAACCAGAAAAAATCTTGAACAATCATATAGGCTCCAAAAAACTTTGACTTCAATTAATTGTCAATTACATATTTCCTGAATTACCATTAACAATTCAAAACCCAAACTGTTTTCATTTAAGAGTACATATGTTTCTTACATTTTTGAATGAAAAGTCATTTTGATTAAAAATGGGAAAGGAATGGGAAAGAAATTGTGCAGAAATTAAACAAATTAAGTGAATAACACTTGAACATGAGCTTTGGTTTATAACACATTGATAACACCTGAATAAGAGCTTCATAACCACTCCGTGGCACATTCATGAATAGTGATTCATTCCTTATGTCTGCATTCATAGCTCATGTTATTTGTTGCATATTAGTGGAACAGTTTGTAAATATATCAGGGGAATTTCATAATGAAAGCCTCCTTGCAATTGCCATTTTAACAGAAAAGCATGTGTTGGAATTGAGCCGTGATGATTTGGGTAATTGTTTTGTAGACATCGCATGCTGTTTGTTATCTCCTCCATCCCTTTATATAACAAATCATTCCAAATTCTTCTTATTCTCTTATTTTAACTTGTGCTTATGGTTGAACCAATTAGCTACGGTTGGCTTGCCACAAAACTGGTTAATGAGCTGTTAATTACTAGCTACTGTTAGCGCACTAGGTAGCCAATAGCTTATTGATGCATGATGGAAATTGGACTATACGCATAGGCCCAGACAAGATGATAATAAAGGAAGGTGGGGAAAATCAATTGGTGCTGTATTTGACAAACAGCATGTATAATGTCTAAAAACAGCTTCCTAACAAATTTCCATAGCAACCCCTTATGAAGCCTTTATAGCTTATGAAAACTGAAACAAGGACTTGGAATTCACAAAGGTGTCCTGTGATGACATTGTTGTTCAGGTGTTATTAATGTTATAAACTGGAGATCATGAAGTGTTTTGAGTTAATGCATATATGCATTATTGATGTTATATGTTGACATTAGGATCGTGCATGCATGTTTCTTTTGTGATAGTAACCTACTAGAAACTATCTGTCACAGGTTGAGTTTGAAAATCGCAATAGAGTGAAGAAGACCAACTTCAGAGCTTTTCTCTCATAGACGTGTCAGTAAATCTAACACCATCAATATCCAGGGTTGTTCAGTTGTGATAGAGGCTGAGTTACGTAAAAAAAAAAAAAATTAGCATATTTCCACGACATTTGTCAATATAAAAATGTTTACCTCTATGAGTTGTGATATTTTCTGCTGTAAACAAAACAGACAAAAATAAAACCTCACACAAATACTCTCCACACAATCAAGTCTCAAAGAAAAGTCTCCTCATATTTTTCACTTGAGGGTCCAGGCTCCCCAAGTTCAGAGTCTCTGGATATAGATCTGACAATCTGACAGAGGGCACTTGCTGCCCTAGTCACACTGTCATAAGATGGTGGTGAGGAAGCCAGGGTGGCCTCTGTTGTCTGCACAACCTCCATCCCTGCGGGTCCATAGTGCTCCTGGATCATGGAGGCTATAAGGCCCTCCTTTTCTGGAGCGTTCTCCACATCCACCGCAGTCTCTTGGTTTATGTGTCTGTAGAGGTAGGATGCCTGCTTCACCTGCCGGCGCACCAGATGCCTCCTGAAACACCTCTGGATGATGATAGCAGACACCTCTTCCTGTTTGCGGCGCAGTGTGGAAGTGATGGGCTCATGGGAGATCTTGGAGGGGTTGGTCATCATGAACTTCTCCTCCATTTGCTGCTTGAGGGCGTCCATCTCACCCGACTCTCCCAGGACACGCTTTGTGAAGGCAAACAGGATGTCCAGGCAGTGGATCCTGTCCCCACTGACCATGGGAAGGTCCATGGAGATCAGTTTGATCTTGTTGGGCTTGGCGATGCGCAGTGGCTCCGACAGAGTGTCAGCGAAGCTTGAGAGCATGGCAAACTCAATGAATTGGGTGGCCTCGAAATCAAACTTCTCCCACACCTCATAGAACATCTCAAAGTCATCCTCGCTGAGCGGCTCTGTGCTCTCCTCTGTGGCAACACTGAAGTTCTCCAGAATTATGGCTATATACATATTTACCACAATGAGGAAGGAAATTATGATGTAACTGACAAAGAAAGCTATGCCCACTGAGGGGCTGCCACAGTTTCCCCGGGTATGAGTGCCAGTATTGACAAAGGTAGGATCACACTCATCTGGGGAGCTGGCCATGATAGGGCTCAGTAGGTTGTCCCAGCCTGCCGAAGTGCTGATCTGAAAAAGGCAGATCATACTATTCCCAAAGGTCTCAAAGTTAAACATGTCATCAATCCCATCTTGTTTTTTCACGTAGGCAAAGTTCGCCATACCAAAAATAGCGTAGATGAACATGACTAGGAAAAGCAGGAGGCCAATGTTGAACAATGCTGGCATGGACATCATTAAGGCAAATAGTAAAGTCCTTATTCCTTTGGCTCCACGTATAAGTCGAAGTACACGTCCTATCCTTGCTAGTCTGATGACTCGAAACAGGGTTGGAGATACAAAGTATTTCTCAATGATGTCGGCAAGAACAATCCCTGAAATGAGAGATTGAAAAAAGACAGGAATTGGTTGCCCCATAGTGACAAAATACAAACAATTTCTACTTTTCTTATACTTCAGTCAGAAATGTGGAGGATGTGGAAATCTGTATGATGTAAATTCAGAATATTCTCCATAGTAATAGAGCATAAATTAATGTTTTTTTTCAAATTACAATTGACTTTTGTATGTACTCTATGATGATAACTGCTAGAATTCATAGTTTACCCGCCTTTTATTAGCCATATTTTATCCATGACATCACTGACATCAACTATATATCTATATGAACTTTAAGACCCCCAACCATAGTGTCTCCACCTACCCACGATAGAGAGAATTATCACTACAAAGTCAAAGATGTTCCATCCAACCGTGAAGAAATAGCAACGGAGGGCAATGATCTTCATGAGGCATTCGGCGGTGAAGATGACGATGAAGACCAGGTTGATCTTGTTGAGGATTGACTCCATGCGCTCTGATTGCTCATCGGTCTCCACCATCATGGTCACCATATTAACAATTATGAGCATCATGATCAAGATGTCAAAGGCTTGCTCGGACACCAGATCAAAGAAGAAGGCTTGGAGGATGTTCTAGGATTGGTAAACACAAACCAGTCAATGAGTATAAATCTTAAAGATGATCAATAATGTTAGCATGCAGTTTAATTATGACATGGTGATATGCAGCATCACATCTGAGAAATGTGTATTTTTACCGTAGGCCTTGGTATTGGCTTTTGAGGCTTTTTAGATCCTAACTTCTTCATAGCGTTATAGTACTTCTTCTGTTCTTCAGTCATGAAGATATCCTGTCCACCTAAGTATAGCAAAACAATTATCGAACATTATTTTTACAGAACATTTTTGTATTTGATCTTGCTGTTCAATGTTCATATAAATGATTAGAAATATGTGCACGAGGTGAAATTGTTGTTGCCTTCAGATCTGGGTCAAATAGTATTTGCACACAATTCTTGTGTGGTTTTACTTGGAGAACCAAATGAGCAGGGCTTGCAACATGGGACAGCCAGAAAGTTTAAACAATCACAGGAAAATATATGAAAGTCCCAATGCAGTAAACCCCTGTCCATCTGGCACTGCGAGTAGGTTAAAACAAGAATTGTTAACAAATACCAACTGGCCTAGGCCTGGCCGTTGTGTTGTTAATACTCATCTTTCTTTTCTGTTGATTGAAATTGTCAATAATGACACCAATGAAGAGATTGAGGGTGAAGAAGGAGCCAAATATGATGAAGATGACAAAATATAGATACATGTAGAGGTTGATTTCTCTGATGGGTTGTTCCTCCACCTGAAAACAAAAATAGTTTTGTACATCAGTCAGAATACTTTTATGTTATAGATCCTGGAAGTGGATAGACATACTTACTCCTCTTGAATCAACAGCTGCATGCATTATTTCCATCCATCCTTTAAATGTAGCCTATAATAAAATACAGAACATTACACATCGTTACTGGCATTGCATTGCATTGCACTGTTTATTTTTGACCGTATCTATGGAGAAAATATTAAGATTACAGCCTAGCAAAGGCAAAACTCATCCTAAAATGAACAGGCTTCATGTAAAGTGTAAAATGAAGCAATGTCTAAATCGGTTCACATCCAAAGGCAACAGGAAGAAAAAGCCCCCGGGGTCTCTAAGCAGGAGTCATACACAGGACGTTCGGTTCTAATGCTTCAGTGGCCTAAAATGACCAGCTTTTATGAGTATCTAGAGACAGACTATTTCTGGAAGCAAATAAAAGCTGTGATTGAGTGAGGTCAGGACGGGAACCAAATGAACAGCGGAAAACACCTTGTTGTTTTGTTACCACTCCAGATAATCTGAGTGGCATCCTTCACGAGGACGAGCTTGATGAACAGGCTCTTGTAAAGGCCGAGGTGCTGACTAAGAATAGCAGCACTAAGTGGATGATGGATGCTGACGATTGGCAGATGTGACAAACTGAAAAGAGCGCAGCAAAAGAAACTCACTACTTGTAGAAGGGAAAGGTAGCCGAGTCCAACGTTGTCAAAGTTGACCTTCACTTTTGTCCAGTAGAACTGGGTGTCATTCATGGCTTGGCACTCCGACTTGTTGTTGATTATAGAGATATTGTGGATGAAGCCTGTTCTGTTCACACACTTCCCAAATTTGCCGGCGAACAGGTTGACGCCCATGATGCTGAAGATGAGCCAGAAGATGAGACACACCAGCAGGACATTCATGATGGAGGGGATGGCGCCAATGAGCGCATTCACCACCACCTGATGACAAACAAGAAGCAGGTCAGTCTCGCAAGCAGGGTGGCTTAGTGGTTGGAAGACCTTCCTGTAACCGGGATGTCACAGGTTCAATCCCCACAACAGCCAGTGCATCCATAAACAACCATGCGTCGTGTTAAAGTGTCCTTGAGGAAGACATTGAACTCCTCTGCTCACTCACTAACCATCCTGAAGGGCCTTTATATCACAGTATTTCCATTATTTAACATCCAGCATGGCTTACCTCTCTTCAAGAGCTTACTTTGGTCAGCAGCGATCATTTAAGGCCCCATGGATGTTTTCATCCTCTCCATAAAATCACAAGACACTTACTTCCTATGCTTATCTAATGTGTGCAGATAAAATGTCTGCAACTCCTTCAGATAGAAAAACTTTGTGACTGATGCCAAACAGGGCTGGCCTGGAAACACAATTTTAAACCCAGGCCTACACCTATTTACCCTGTCTAATTTTCACACTGTTAACTGCACAGTGTGAACAGTGCAACTTGTGGATGAAGGTAGAAATTGTCTCACCCGCATGCCCTCAAATCTGGAAAGAGCTCTCAGAGGTCTCAAAGCCCGGAGGGTCCTGAGGGATTTGATGGCAGCAAAGTCGGAATACCCCAGTGAATTTGCTATCAGGCTTATCAAGGACACCTATATGGGGTACAGAAAGACATTAAGACTGTGAGATTCGTGAAGCAACCCACCTTCACCTTTAAACCTTTGGAGAAAAAGTACGAATGTCCTTTTATAATACGAGAGGAAGGTGTTGTCAAGGGGTTCAAATGCACAAGAAACATTATGAAAAGCATTTATACATATTGAATAAAACACATACATATTCAGAAATGAAGAGAATAAAAGACAGGTAGAAGACAGTTGAAGAGCCATAATTTGGAGTTCTTTGTATATATTATTGTGTATTTTGGGACATTCCACAGTTAGGAACACAATTACGTATGTTGTAGTTTAGATTTTGTTTGGGTGTTGTAACATCTTTTATCAAATTTAGACTTCCACTCTATTCTACATCCAAAACAGACAAAACAGAATGGTATTCCGCTGTTGAATGACCCTTGGATGGCAGCTCTGAATGGAAATGACATGATATCAATGAAAGAAATAAGAAATTCATGTAGAATTGTGATTGATGATGACAAAACACAGACATGTATGCACATATGTACAGCCCATGTACATGCATACATACTCAGCTATATATGCATATATAATATGTATATATATCAAATAGAGTGAGGTTTTATAAAGAATTTGAACAAATCTTTCTTTGCCAAATTTCAGAATTTGCATCCAAATGATCCAAATAAAATTAAACCATTAAACCAATTTAGGGCTATTAAGGTCCCAATGATCTGTATTTCTTTATAAAAGTCTATTTAGATGGGTTTGTCCAATATATCTAAAGAAGATATTTAAAATCAAATGTTCTGACAACAAGAGAAGTCTTTGGCTCCAAGAACGTACACACAGCAAATACAAAAGCAAAGTAGAAGAAAAGTAAGCTGGTACTTTTGATAGAGAGAAGAGAGAAGTAGATAGTCAACAATCTCTGCAATAACCAACAGGACTGATCTTTTCTCCTGAACAGTTAGATAATATAACGTGTAACACACAAGGACTAACATTTATTCAACTGGTACATTTCTAAACTGAAGATAAATAAAGACTAATAATGTGCCTTTAACAATCTAGTTAGTACTTATAGGTGTAAAAAGGTTGTATGAAGCAAAACTGATCTTCTGTAGATAAACCTTAGAGTACATGGTAGTGCGTCTGTATTTGATATAAAAGCCAAGGTCCCGTACTCAAGGATCTGAATGGAGCAGAAAAGGAAATGTATTTGTTTGGAAACGAGGCGGTGGCTTTTAATATCGCAACAGAAAGCACTTTCGAGTGAAGAAACACAGAAGCATTTGTGATGCTGATGCAAGTTTCCGATCTCAGAGCCCATACTCACCTGGCACCTACTAACTAGAACTTACCCTAACAATAGAGCGGTCTGTGGCAATCTGTGTAACAGCAGGTGAAATCAGAGGACGTCAAGTCAGGCCTGGGGCCCCTTGGGCACTAAGGGCCGCTTCTGATCGCTACACACTACAGGCTGACAAGTGCCAGAACCAAATGCATTTTACAGAAACTGAAATATACAATGACTGATCACTGGAGTACTTCATTCAGCTGTTTGTAACTGCTGAAAACCGGCATGAGAGCAGCTTCATGTAAAATGTTCCAGTTGCATATGAGGAGTCGATGTTATTGATAATCTAAATGTTAATAGTTTAGAATTCCTATAAAAAGCTTGGTTTAAGAGAGAGAGAGAGAGAGAGAGAGAGAGAGAGAGAGAGAGAGAGAGAGAGAGAGCGAGAGAGCGAGAGAGAGAGATCCACCCACAATCGTCTCCACTGATACAAGAGTATTGGCAAACATTTTGTAGAGTTTATTTTAATTGGAGTACCAGATGGCTGGGGTCAGGAAGTACTAAATGGACTATCAAATACTTTGTGAATATTGTTTATTGATTTGTATATTTGCTCCAAACCCCACAAATCTGACACTTTATTACAATAAAACAAACCATAAAAATGTATTCACAAATACTTGAAAACATGTTATCACATGTTATCACAAGCTCCAATTATTTTCATCTACTCATCTGGGTTATGTTTTTAAAGTGGTCATTTTAGCGGTCGCTAAGTACAGTATCTGTACACTATTTGCCGTTTGATTTAGCTCTGCACACATTAGATGAAATACAGTTATGCCTGGGCTTACAAAACCTAATCCTTCCTCCATAGCATCTTTTCATTTTGAGCAACAACAAAAAAAAACGCTGTGATGTACGGGACGACGTTCACTTACGTCCACAATAAGAAAGTCGAGCCAGCACCAGTAGTTGGTGAAATACTTCTTGAAGCCATATGCAATCCACTTGAGGAACATCTCCAGCACGAAGATGTAGGAGAAGATCTTGTCTGCATACTCCAACACCACCTTTACAACTTTTCTCTTCTCTATGTAGATATCTTCAAAAGCCTGCAGCAGCAAAGGGACCACAGAATGTAAAAACGGCATGCTGGGTCTACTTTCAGTAAAGGTTTTATACTAAGCTGTAATAGAGTGCGGCAGGGAATGACGTATTTTTGTAGGCCAACCCGGAAGTTAGCATCGCCCTGGTTCCCTTGACAAAAAACCAATGGGATTTTTCCATTGGATTTTGGATTATTGTAGAAAATAAGCTCTGTGGCAAACAAAAGTTTATGATACTTACATGTTTTGTTCAACAAGATAATCTTCACAAATGAACACCACTTTTATGATTTTTGAAACTTAAATGCAATCGCCAGAAGTAAAAAGCTAACGTTAGGCTATAAATGAACGGTCGCATGACTTCAACGTCACCACCACTAAAAATACTATAAATTGATACATCTACAAGTTGGAAAGTTTGAGTTAGAATAGTTTGGAAGAGTGCGAGTATAAACACAACTAGAGGCTGTAAAGCCGGACTAGTGAGTAGATGAGTTATCGTATTCGGTGTGATGGCGTTTAATGTCCCCGACAACCTCTGTAGTCTCATTTAGCCACTTGTTAGCAACCGCCTCTTTTAAGACATGTAAATGCTTCAAAATTCACGAGTGGGGTATTTACTGACGTATTTATATTGTAGAACAAAACGTCAAAACCTCTTAAGCTTGTGTTAACCACAGACCTTATTTCAGGCATCTAACCAAAAACCCATTCAAAAAACCCATTGACTTCGAGAAGTGCACTTCCTGTTCATTAACTCATTTCCTGGTTTTAGGACTCATTCCTGCAGCGCTCTATAGCTGAATAACACATAGATGTAGCCATGGCAGTCATACTGCATGCAACGGTGCACTACTATAATGCACTGTGGCTCCACCCCAGGGAGGACCTGTTTTCACAAGCTTCAACGCTGCACTGGGCTAGGGGTGAAAGGTTGAGGTCAGGGCAGCGCCAGGCAGTCGTACCAGAGCCCCGCTGCTGAGCAGGATCATGAAGATGATGAACGTCTCAAACCAACTGTGCTCTACGATCTGGTAGCAGGTCTTCCTCAGCCTCCACCAGGCCTGGCCCAAACCGCGGGAGGTGTCGACGTCACAGCAGCGACAGTGCCTCACGCAGACTGGGAGGCAACATGAACAAAAACCAGGACACCTCACATCACTTGAATGAACAACAGGGCAAAATGGAAGACAGTATTGCATATGTGAAAATAATAGTGCAGTATCCTTTAACATATTTGTAGTTTTGTTATATTTGATACGCACTTTCGGGGAAGCATTCCACCGGCTCCATAGTCTCTTCAGCCAGCTCAGAGAAGTTATCCCTCTCCTCCCCAGGTTTCCTCAGATCCACTGTGCTGCCCTCTGAAAGGCTGATCTTCTCCTGAGAAGCAGGATGTCACATTGTTATCACCGCATCGCTCACTCACACACCAATTAATAAATCTAAGACCATTATGTCCTGGTCACTGGTCTTGTCTCATGAAGATTTTAAACAGTTGATTCAGTGATTTCCTATATTTCCCAGAATGCCTTTCAACCACCTCCAGAGAACTGCCGTGAACTTATTGCTTTCAATCAAAGGTGGGTGTATGGGCATATAAACATAGACACTGAGGGCGTGTCTATGATCACGGCTGAGCCTCTTACTCAAAACACAACAGTCTTGCGGCCGCACTGCATTCTGGTCTATTGAGGCTACAGTTGGTGGAGCAATAGGTGCCTCTGCCTCTTCTACAATGGATTTCTTCCCGTATGACTGTTGAACATCGTTCTAGAAAGAAGCCCCTTCTCTTTTATTCTGAGGGACTGACACCAAAACCTGACGTTTACTGTTGATGTTTTAGATCACTGACACATTTTCTGCTATCAAACTCCATTGGAGCTGCTGGAAATATCTCAGTGTGACATCACATCATCTACATTTGGTCACTTAACCACAGGAACAAGAAAAATACACCAGCAAACAACAAATGAGCCCAGAAATACACGCTATATCACCAATAGCCGTGTTATAACAGTGTTTAAGGTTTTTTCTTTAAAGCTTATTTCGCCTAGATGCAGTCATCGCCGTGCCTTTCACTCTCTCCACCCAAGTCTTAATATAGTTTTGATGAGATTTTCATGTATCATAATGGAAGAATATTTAACATGATCAATGTGCAGTGTCAATCCAATCAAATTGGTATGAAGTATAATCCAGCACTAAAGAACACATGTAGCTGTACCTGGAGACAAGATTACTAACGCAAAGGTGTGAGTGGAGACAATGTGCACTCATGGCATTTTGTGGAGTCAGCATTATATTTAATAGCAGGCTCAGTGATGATCACTTTACTGTCTGTCAACATGCTTTCAATCCTGTCTGTCAGTGTGTCAGTGTGCTGGCGGTTCTTTGGTCTGTAAATTGTATCACTCGTATTTACTACTACTACTAAATACTACTACTACTATTACTATTACTTCTATTGCTATTACTGCTTCTACCACTACTACTACTATGGCTACTACAATTTACTATTACTACTACTACTATGATTACTACTACGACTACTACTATTACTTCTACTACTACTATTATTACTACTACTTCTCCTTCACACACTCACACACACTCACACACAGATGTAGGTGTACAAAGATGCAAGGACTGGATAAAAATTGACAGGAAAACAGCTTAAAGAAGTTTCCACCGTTGAAAGGTCAATGAAGTTACTGAATCATAGTGTCTTGAGTTTTTAAATTACATTTATTATGGATATTGTCAGGAAATAAATGAGATATTAAATGCTGCTATTGCATTGGTTTGAATAGTACAGTCAATAGATCTGTATTAAAGGCAGTATCAGCCATGAAAAGAACATAGAACAAATATTTTGGGGTTTAACAAAAGGTTTTAAAACATTTTTGACGGACAGATACATTTCAGAGCGTGGGATTAAATGTCGGAGAAACTAGCGTTTAATGGCAGAGGGAACAGTGGGCATGCAGGGAACAGATGTTTGAGTCATATCCATATCCATATCCAACAGGACGCACCGCTCCCGACAGGCTTTTAAAACAATTACATGACGGAACTGATTTCATCGCAGGAGAGACAATGCCCATATCTCAGTGTAGTATACTATTTTAATATGTGCTTGTTGTGACCTGTGAAAGTTTTCATTCATGTGAGAGAAAGCAGCAACTAGTTGAATACACTGGCTGTAAATAATAATCACAACACTAAATCAACTTGAGTCTCGGTGACAGGGTTTTCATATTAAGAGTTGAATAAAAAAAAAATTCTTCATGACTAATTTCTCAGTAACTGCCTTGTCGGTTTGGTGTGTTTAAAGCCCTAAATGTGTAAAATATATCCTTCTTTACCGCTGAGCAGCTGCTGATGCCCAGTTAAGCTGATGGATGGTGGGAGAAGTTATTTATTTATTTTTTTTCTCATTTCCATTTCCCCTGATGCCTAATTCTGGTGTGGTTGGGAGTGGAGCACGGCAGCGAAAGAGGGAGGGAGTGAGCGAGACTGCAGCCCGCCCAGCTCGGTCCGGCCCTGCCCTGCTCTGCTCTGCTCTGCTCTGTCAGCTTAAGCTGCTCTGCAGGGCCTGGCTCCACATCTGGCCCACTGCTGTCTGCCTGCCTCAGGGGCCCAGGACGGCCACGCCCTCCACCCCCGCAGCCACTCAGAGATGGAGGAGTGAGGAGAGGCAGAGAGGGAGATGTTGTTGCCAGCGAGGGAGGGAGAAGAAAGGGAGAGTTTGATTTAGAGAGACTAGAGACAGAGAGAGAGAGAGAGAGAGAGAGAGAGAGAGAGCGGGAGGGATGCTCAATCAACGCACGGACAAGTACATGAGAGCTGTAGAGGGAAAGGGGTGATTAGAGGAGGGAAGAGAGGATCAAGGGCAACATTAACTAGCCTCTTAGTGGTAGTATAGAATAAAGTACTAATGATTTATGCTCACGACTCACGGCACACAAAGAGGTTGACACTCAAATAATCAGCTGCGCAGGAAGCATCTGACTGGCTCTGACATAGAGAAGGGCTGCTATCCACAATGTCATTTGAAGTAGTTAAACTGTAGCTCAAAAATGCAACCATTTTAAAGACAGATTTTGTGTGATAAATGTTTGCAAAAAGACACACATATTTTGGTCATTTCTTTCCCTTGTACAGCTCTGCTTTCTCAGAAGGCTTCACCAGATGTTCACCTCATGACTGTTAATCACCTCAAAATAACTCATGACTCATTATACAATAACAATCTGGAAGTCATATTTTGCCATCTTGGGCTTTATTATTCCACAGAGTTTTCCAACAGCTCTATTGTTTGCCAGGACATCATTGTTGTAACTTTTATCAAAAATGTGTTTTCCAAAAGAAATATGACTGCTCTACTTGAGATTTTTTTTGTGTGGACTTGCATATGGTTCTTATGTAACCAAATCTCTGTCAGGGATCACCTTGTCTGCTTGGCAGATTAACAGCTTACGTATCCGGAAAGCCACGCCCGTCCACTTCAACCCTCCTCTGTCATCTCATCAACCCTCCACTTTGCTTTAACTTTTGAATGACATGAGAATCAGCCAATAAGAATTTGAATATCGGTAAGACGATTAGGTTTTGGGTTTATTTCACTTGAAGCTGCTCATAGGAATCAGAACAAACAGACAGCTGAAGTGATGAATCCTTTGAGAGAACTTTCGAAAAGAATACGTTCTTTCAGTCTCTCAAAAGCAAACAGAAACAAAGAGTGAGCCCTGTGTATGTACACACATAAATATTTAGGGTAAAGGAAAACTCACCAGTTTATTTTCCTCATCCTCTGATGACTCCGAAATCTCCTCCTCCTCGAGAAACTCCACGTCTGATTCTCCAGGGGCGATGGGAACAATGACGGTCAAGTTGGGGTTGGTCATATAACTGTCCTCCTCTGGCATGATGTGCTTCTCCTCATAGTGTCCAAAAACTCCCCCGTTGCTTTCCACGTGGTTGCCAACCACCTTGATGGACTCAGCGGCTTCTTTGGCCTTCTGCTGTTGGTGCTTCAAGTTGCCGTTGAAGAGCTCGACGATGCTCGTGGTGAGCCAGGTGACACCGGCGTGGATGCGGGCGACAGCAATCTGGATGTTATTCAAATCGCCGTCCTCATCGGGAGCCGAAAGGTTGTCACAGCTAAAGGAGCTGAGCAGCAGAGCCAGGAAGAGGTTCAGCACCTGGTGACAGTTAGATCGGACACATACGTTAGATTGATGAGAAACCGTCGGATCATTGTTTTTCTTTAGTAGCCCAGTCAACCTCAATAAAGTTGGCAGAGACTGTGCATCTATTGCTGTTATGTCAGCATCTATCTGTTTCTGAAAAGCTTCAAACTAATGTGAGCTTTTGTCAACATTGGAAAATCCTGTGTTGTAAAACGCAGGAGGGTGTACCCAGTCAAGCACAGACACATGTGGTTTCTACTGCCATCAGTTGCGCTGCCCCATGAACTCAAGCTCCCAAGGCTCCTTCTTCCAAGGAAGCTATCTACTAGCTTAGAGAGCAGCGGCATCTAGCATACCCCTGCACTGTGTGTGTGTGTGTGAGTGCATGCATTTGTGTGTGTGTGTGTGTGTGTGTGTGTGCGTGTGTGTACACCCATGGTGTGCACAGTTGGTAGGGATCATCTTTGGGCCAGGCCACTGAGCCAGTCAGAAATGGGGAGCATGAGCAGATGATTAGTGATGAATGCCCTTTGACCTTCTTGCCCTTAAGCATCCTGGATAATCCCTTGGATAAACAGCTTTCCCATGATTCATGTGCAGAGGAGGTTCCTGTCCGCTAAACTCCATCAGGAGCACTGGTGTGATCTGATCTTTTCCCTAACAAGGCAATAGAGTCACTGTAGGTGTCTTGAGTTTTTAAATTACATTTATTATGGATATCGTCAGGAAATAAATGAGATATTAGATGCTGCTATTGCATTGGTTTGAATAGTACAGTCAATAGATCTGTATTAAAGGCAGTATCAGCCATGCAAAGAACATAGAACAAATATTTTGGGGTTTAACAAAAGGTTTTAAAACATTTTTGACGGACAGATACATTTCAGAGCGTGGGATTAAATGTCGGAGAAACTAGCGTTTAATGGCAGAGGGAACAGTGGGCATGCAGGGAACAGATGTTTGAGTCATATCCATATCCATATCCAACAGGACGCACCGCTCCCGACAGGCTTTTAAAACAATTACATGACGGAACTGATTTCATCGCAGGAGGGACAATGCCCATATCTCAGTGTAGTATACTATTTTAATATGTGCTTGTTGTGACCTGTGAAAGTTTTCATTCATGTGAGAGAAAGCAGCAACTAGTTGAATACACAGGCTGTAAAATGTTTTGAAGAATGGAATTAAAAGAAATTATGAAAAAGGACTGGGAAAGATTTTTTCTCAGACAGGCTGTATATGATTTTTTTTTTTTTTTTTTTAAATCAACTCTGTGCGATCTTGAGCAAATACTTAGAGATGATTGTAAAGGAAACGCTGCTGCTGCTGGCCGTCTGGGATGCTGGGATAGTTGTTTTTTTTAATCCATTCTCATTAATGTTAGCTTCCAGGACACAGCTGGACAACTAGTCGCCATATGGGTGGACCAACCAATATACCTTTGCTATGCTGAGTGACAGCCGCCGCGTCTAAAAAGAACAGCTACACAGATTATATGTTTTTACATAAACTTGACGTGCCATAGCCTTGGCCGATCCTTTAAACGGTACTTGGGTCCAAATTTCACCCGTAAGGCTTTACCACTGCTTATGAATTAATCGTAAGCAGTGGTAAAGCCCCTCCAGCCAGTTGTTGTGACGGCAGCTCGCATGACAGCATGTGTAGATAATACATATATATATATATGACTTATGAGAGACAACAGATGGTTTAAATGTTGTCCAGACTAATGCTAATCTGCAAGACTTTAGCAGGGGGCCGTGACATGACCTTCGTTCAAGGGCCCTGAAGGAAAAAAAAAAACCACAAACCAATGTAGCTACAGAAAGCTAAAATGCAGAATTCATTGGTTTGAAGCCCCAATCACTGTCCAAGCAGGTCCCATCCTCATAATGTGGAGTCGCCAATCCTCACCGGTGCAACGTAATCCCTGATTATGCATGACATCATTTGGACCTGATAGCGGTCATAGTTTGGCACGCGATGGGCATTCTCTATGGGCAGACCGCCTATTATCATATAATGCTCAGAAAAAAGGGATATTGCATTATATAATAGTGTCCAACTTTGTACTCACCACCAGGTTCCCTATCACCATGACCAACATGAACACCAGGATGCAGAGGGGCTGCCCGGCCACCTCCATACAATCCCACATGGTCTCGATCCACTCCCCGCACAGCACCCGGAAGACAATCAGAAAGGAGTGGAAGAAGTCCTTCATGTGCCAGCGGGGCAGCTGACAGTCCATGGAGATCTTGCACACGCAGTCCTGGTAGTTCTTGCCAAACAGCTGCATGCCCACCACAGCAAAGATGAAGACGATGATGGCCAACACCAGCGTCAGGTTGCCCAGGGCGCCCACCGAGTTGCCGATGATCTTGATGAGCGTGTTGAGAGTGGGCCAGGACTTTGCCAGCTTGAAGACTCTTAACTGATGAGGGGGGGGAAAAAACGTTTGAGCTTGATGTTGGACTGCAAGATATTCTAGACCTCTGCTTTGAATCCTTCAGATGAATGATCATCTGATCATGATGAGTCTGTTTTAAGTTTTGAATGATGAATGTTGTGTTCAAGTCTCAGAAAGTCACAAAGAGAAAACAGTTAAAAGCATTTCACACATTCGGCTACATTTTTTAATATTAATAATAGTTGAAGTGACATGTTAAAAGGTCTTTCATTTACAAGGAATAATCAACAGTGAAGAACAATAATGATAAATGAGCCAACATTAAAATAAATAAGTGAGTGAGTGTTAATGGTTCCCCTACCAATCTGAAGGAGCGCAGGACAGACAGCCCCTCCACGTTGGAGAGGCCCAACTCCATCAGGCTGAGGCAAACAATGATGCCGTCAAAGATGTTCCAGCCCTGTTGGAAGTAGTAGTAGGGGTCCATGGCTATCAGCTTCAGCACCATCTCGGCTGTAAAGATCCCTGTGAACACCTGCAGTAGACGCAGAGTGACAGCAAAAATAGAATTAAGCATCTCTTGGTGGAGCGAGAATGAAATCCATCCACTGTGAATGCCATATTTTTAAGTAGAGCTGCAAATCCTCTTTTATTATTTTATTATTTTATTATTAAGGAACTTGAAGACATTGGCAGGTTTTCTAATTTGCCAGTAGGGGGAGATGGCAAAATACAAATGAAACAATAAGCCCCACCCCTTCCCAAAAAGCCCCCCTCCCACCCCACATGATCACAAATTGCGTAAAATATAAATTGATTATTAGTGACCTTGTGGTAGGTTCAACATGCTTATATTTGACAACATGATTGTATTTTGTACTACTCATTATCTGCTTAACTGAGGAGAAAAAAAAAACATAGGCTGCCTGATATAGAAACACGTTATCTGAATGATGCCATGTGGGTCTACTGCCTTTTCAATGACGCTTTCAGTCCACTCCACTGGGCATTTACCGTCCAATAGCACTTAAGAGGAAGAGACTGTAACCCTTACCAGATTGCCCACTGAGAGCATCCCGTTGAACTCATCAGTCATGGGGTAGTGCTCCAGCGCCATGAAGAGGGTGTTCAGGACAATGCATATGGTGATGCCCAGATCCAGGAAGGGATCCATCACCATAAACTTCACACAGTCCTTTATCTTCAGCCACCAGGGGCAGCAGTCCCATATCAGGTACTTCTTGGCAAATGTGTACCAGCAGGGATGGCACTTTTGCCTCGACTCTTCCAGCTCTGCGAAGAGAGGGTCGGCTTGAGCAAATCGAAATGTGCGATCTGATCTGTTCATCTAGCATGTATGACTCGAGCTTTTGTGCAACGTATGCCTCGATGTAAGTAGTGGAGATGTGCGTGAGGCATATGCTGATATAAAAAGTCACTCGGTCAAAAAACCTCTTACCTCTTAAATCATTCTCGCCATCCAAGGTATCGCTGAGGAAGCTGACGGTGCTCAGCCCTCTTTTCCTGTGCAGCGGCGGGTGCTCGGTTACTGTAGGGGACGGCTGGAGAGCAGGTCTGGGAGTTGTCTGCTCCACACACATGGGGTCCTGGAACACAAGAAAGGGAAAAGCACTGATTGAGACAAGCAAAGGAGCGTACACACACACACACACACACAAGGAAAAGTGCTGTTCAGGCACATGTGTCCTGGTGCAATTTATGATTATTAATATATAATAATAATAATTTATCCTGGGCGGACCCCTCAGAGGGGTCCTCTTCACGCTGCATGGCTCGGGGTGCTCTGCACAATTCCCCCGGTGATCACTGAGCACACATGCACACACACACACACACACACACACACACACACACACACACACACACACACACACACACACACACACACACACACACACACAGGCAATTATGGATTTAAAAGTGAACCCTTCTTAGCTCTGCTTTAATCTGGTGGGCTGTGGTTAATGTTGGTGATGAAAGTGAAGTCATTTGGTGGTGAAGGCTGCTGTGAACAAACCAATCAAGGACCCTGATTGGTTGCCTGTCTACACCCACTCTACACAATGCGGTTGCATCTAAAATTCTGCAAATGTTGATAGATTTCTTTGGAAAATGCATATACATTTTTTTGACTGGCAAAACTTATTCTTGGCAGGTACATTTCTTTAGTTTATCACTCCTTGGCAGGTGAGCCAAAATGTTTTTAGACACTTTTAGACACTGCCCATCACTCACCGTGTCCTCCTTGACCTTCTCCATGCTGCAGGCAGGCATGGAGGTGGGGGTGTGCAGGCCCGCAGTGGTGACTCCATTTTGGTCTAGGGAAATGTTGAGTCGGCCGTTGATGTTGAGGTTCGGGTTAAAAACATGGGAGCAGTGGCTCCGCACACTCCCCGTCCTCCTCTTCCAGGGGGTGACAGTTGAATTGGAACGGCTCCTCACCGCGTCCCCATAAACACTGTACTCATCGTCCCCGAAATCAGCCTCCGAGTTGTTGCGTACCCGGAAAGAGCTGAAGATGCTGTTCTGGCTTCCTCTCCTGGTGCTGAGGGGATGGGAGGAGAGGGTGGCCAGGAAAGGATGGATGGGCAGGGGAGACAGGGGAGGCTACAGAGACACAGGAGATACATTAGTTCCTCAGCCTTTTAAACATTAAAGGGTGAGAGAAGAGTTTAGGCTATGAACATTGAGTGCTGTACCATTGGCTCATCCAGTGGGTCAAACCTCTCTTCAGCAGCCTCCTCCGGTGTCTCCTCTGATAACGCCCTGTGAGATCTCCTCCTTCTGCTGTTTCGCCGTGTACTGCCTGTTTTCAGGCAGAACGGGGACAACTCTGGCGACAACACCGAGTCTGTCTCCTGCACCTGTCGTTTTGCTGTCAACTTCACACAGAAAGAAATTACGTTAACAGTAATATCCTCTGACTTCTTGTGTTAGCTTTAGGTTTGAGAGTGGAAAAGAAAAAAAAAAGTGATTGTATTTGGATATCTGTGACATCTAGCTTTGAAATTTTGCACAATTTGCCATAAATCGCCCACAGCACACATTACATGAAGATCCTTGCCGGGTGTCTGTGCACCTACTCGTTGCTCTCTGCGGAGGTGCTCCATAGCCAGCTGAAACTCCCTCTCTTTCTGCCAGGCCTCGGCGATGGTTGCCTGATTCTGCTCCTCATAGGCCATGGCCACTACAGCCAGGATCAAGTTGACGAGGTAGAAGGAGCCCAGGAAGATTACCAGCACAAAGAACACCATGTAGGTCTTCCCCGCCGAGCGCAGAGTCTGAAGGAGTAGACTTAATCAGTAAAGAGAAATCCACATATTTAAGCATGCTTATTGGACATGTGATTGGGTAAAACTACTCTATTCTACATTTGTATATCATGTATATGTATGGAACATGATGAAAAACATGAGATTCATAAATTGCACCTGGTGAAACAGTTTTTCCCAGTAGTCCTGTGTCATGAGTCGGAAAAGGGCCAGAAAAGCCCACCCGAAGCTGTCAAAACTGGTATAGCCATAGTTAGGATTCCTCCCAAGTTTTAGGCAATCAAATCCATCTGGACACATCCTATAATACACAAACAGCAAACTATTTATTGAAGTCAAAAAACAGAGCAAAAGAGGTGGAGGAAAGATCATTATTGCCAGGGGCTGATAAACAAAGGCTGTGCACAATTAAATCAAAAAAGCAGCTGGGACAGATATAGCTGAGTCAGCGTGCACGCTGAGTTAAAAACATCTCTGGTATCTACATGCAGCCCCGTGGCCTCTGACTCCACAGGGGAGAGAAGCGGATGAGTCAGTAAGTACATGGTGCTGGTATCACCACCATTATTTCAACTGAAGAGGGCACTTGAAATTCTCTCTCTCTCTAAAACGCACCGGAGCAAAAGGGATTACGCTGAGCCAGATGGATATCAAGTTGCAGTTCAAAAATTTTCAGCTTGATGCCTCCATCTCTGATCTTCATTGTCAGCGGCAAATTACAGCAAATATTTCAGTTCGTCAGCAGGAGAACAAGCTGGACTGCCATGTCAATCTGAGAGCGGAATAATTAAGTAATGGCGGGGAAACAGCTGGGTGGGAAGCACATCACTCTGAGAACAGCTGTAGACCAGCCAGGCAGGCAAGTAGGCAGGACCGCTCACTAATATACTGGGGACAGAGGAGGCTGTCACAGGACTGTCCTTCTCTCTGAAACAACACTGCTCACCCAACAAGTCAAATGTCTCATGCTGACTTTAAGTCTGACGGCATCACGTCCAAACATGCACAGATTTGCTTGGTTCACTCTGTAATATGCTCCTTAATTTAATTTAAGAATTTAAGAATATGTTGGAAAAAAGGTGTTTTAATCCAAATTTTTAAGAATGACTTGGACAAATAACAATTATACCCTACAAGCAATTATTGGAGAGTTTTGTCAAAACAGAGTCCTTTTTGCAATGACATCAAATCAGCATCTAAGAGGATCTCTAAAGCTAGAACTTTAGAAAAGTAATCTAGAGGTACTTCTCAGGATAAGGATCGCTTTGTGAACACAGGCTACGGGCACGTAACGCGCTTCAAGAACACAAACCGCCGAGATGCGTCTAATGATGTGGTTGCTAATCTCATTACTCCGCTGGTGGTAGTCGATGCTGTCATTTGAACGGCCAATTTGAATGTGAGGCTTGGCTTGCAATGAAATACTGCTATAAAAACAAGGCACCTGTTAGGCTAAATGTGCTAGAGGTTTCTATAGCAACGGTGCCCTGGAGGCTCCTGTTGCATGGTGTACATCCGTAGTTTAGGCTCCTCTAGGAGAGCTGCTTTGCCGCGCTCCCCGGCTGTGGGATCTCCCTGCACACAGGTAACAAACACATCCACAGCTCAACTTGGAGACAGTTTGCTGTGTGCACTGGGAATGCCACACACACACCAATACTTTTTCTTTTTCTCTGCATATCCTAGAATTTATTACTAACATTCTCACCAATGTTACATTGAGGATCCACATGACGATACCTCACTCAAACACTTTGTTTACAGTCAGTCTGATGTTTACACATCAGCCTGCCACTGCAAAATATACCTCTGCATAAATGATGTACAGTACCAGTCAAAGGTTTGGACACACTTACTCATAGAAAGGGTTTTTCTTTATTTTTACAATTTTCCACTATTTTAGAATAATAGTAAAGTCATCAAAACTGTGAAATAACACAAAAGGAATTATGCAGTGACCAAAAAAAATAAAAAATAAAATAAAAACTATCTTATAGATTCTTCAAAGTAGAAACCCTTTGGCATTAACAAGCAAAGAAATTCCACAAATTAACTTTTAAAGGCCACAATCACTATGTGAGTGTTTAAAATGATGATTTAATCATTGTGGTTCAACATTCTCCACCTCTAAAGTCTAAATGAAAACTACTTGTTGGGGGTGCATTTCAATTTAATTAAAATGTAAGTTTTGAAAATAAATTCATACACAGGCATCAACTTCTGTATTTGTCTAAGAAAATTTCAAGCATTTAAGCATCAAGCCTTTACATCAAAATGTCTTTAAGATCATGAGAAACAAAAACAGGTGTGTCCAAACTTTTGACTGGTACTGTACATGGACTTTTAGACCCCTTGTGTCAGATTGCATAAGGCGGCTTTCACACTACCTGCGGTGTCCATATAAAATCATGGGTCTGGGACATATAATGGATACATCACCATACAACTATGATGCTCTTTGATCCTTCATGAAAACACTAAAATGTTTAAAGTACAGGGTATCTTTAACAATAATTTCCACTCTATAGGGGGTGGGGACTGGGGGGAAAAGTTCAAGGTCATAATCCTTGATGCACATTGGCTTTAAGATGTGACGGGGATCAGCATTTGCCTGAAATCTACACTAGTAATGGTAAGGAACAGCCAGGACCTTTGCGCAAACAATTTACCACAAACCTGTGAGTCGTCAATGCTGAAAATGTCATTTTGTGAATATGTGTGTGTGTGTGTGACCGCGTGTGACCATGTGTGTGAGTCATCATAATGTATCTAAAGCTTTAATTTGGAAATCTACTCAGGGATTACTTATTGGAATACACTCAAAAGATTAAGCATCCTCTATGTTTTATGTCCTCCCTCCCGACCTGCTTAATATCTTGCCTCCACGGCTAGCCTAAAAAAAAACAGGTCCGTCTAAAACAGAAGTTAGAAGGCTGCCTTGATCATTTCACAAACAAAAACATACACAACTCTAGTGTTGCTTTAACCTAGGACCTGGCATCCCGGCAAATCTGTGACATAAACCTGTGTCATTCTGAACGGCAGAACAGCCTAAAAAAAGGAAAAGGAGAAAAAAAAAGACTAATCCTCATTGTTCTCTTATAGTGTGCAAGCAGCCATTATCAAACCCATTAGAGACTGAAAAAAAAACATTAAAACTCGGATGTGAAGGAAACCGGATGCACCATGACTCTCTGCATTGTTAGAGCTCCAAACGCAGCACCGCTTTCTGCATAACAACAAATGTAAAAAAAAAAAAATCAAATCGCAGCGTAGGTAAACGTTGGGAACAGCCAGATAAGTAAAAGCGGAGATAGCCTGATCTTACTGACCTACTATTTTAGGGAGTTTAATGACGTCATTTCCCCCTGAATGCCCTCAAATGTATCCTCTTTTCCCTCTGACCTGAACACAAATGATTGAATCAGCTTTTGCTTCTTTGGAGATTACATTTCTGTGTTTTTTGGGGGGTTACTGAGCGAGATTAAAAACTACAGAGTTTGCTGTGCTCTGATGTCCGCAAAACAAATGTGTAACTACTCCCACTGTGTTTATGCCTTTTTTCATTAATTCATTAAAATGCTGTACTAATACTAGCGTAATCCCATGGCTAAAAAGTCTCATAAGAAACAATCTATCTGCAAAATACTTGCAATGCAAACTCAAAATCATCTTTTTCTGTTATTTGCCATCATCCATTATCTTGTATCATTAACAAGGGCACCTAATGGAAGAGCCATTTGTTGAAACCGTAGGATTTCAGATTCACACAGATGGGTATTTAGTTCACTATAACCCTTGAACTAGGCCTGGCATGGGCAGAATCATCCTGTTGTGCTTGTTTCAAAAGCATTTGGATTTATAGGATTAATCATTGCGAAGGCTGAGTAGCAATATTTGGATGGCTTCACACTGTGCCTTTGATTGGGAACAAAGTCTACCACTCCACAGATAAAATATCATCCTTCCACATGTCTACTTTTTCTGATGTCTCATAAAATACTATAGACGATATTTAATTTATTTGATGAAAATCATATTAACATTTGACCTAGTTAACATTAGTTAACTAACGTTGTTTATATATGACAAGTGTTTCTGGTGCATCCCAAAGCGCAGAGCTCCAAGACATCGGTGCAGTATCTCGTCTCGACAGTAACCTAATCGTGTCATGGAGCTTTTGAGATGATGAAATGTGAAAAGACCCGCCCCACCTCCCTCCAGCTGGCAACTCCATGCTCCACAGTAAAAGGTTCCAGTGGAGCCGGGGCGATTAACCACACCACATGTCATCTTGTGTACAACCTCTCTCACGCTACACCCCTCCCTTTGATGACAACCCTCTATACGTTATATACGTTAAATCTCTAAATCACAGATTAAGAATATGAAACTGAAAGCAAATTATGTATTGCATTATCTATTCTATGTGTTTTTTGTTCTATGAAACCTATTTGTGCTGGGCCTGGTGCTAAAGAAGTCAAGCTGCTGTATCCAATTATACAGATGACAGGCATGGTATGAAAAGCCAACGCATCCTAAGCATTTTATTATGTAATACCCCGCATATGATGAACAAGCGTAAGTGATTCAGCACACAGGATAAACGCTCACTTACCCTGCATCACCTCCATATCCACATATTAAGGCATCCTTTGCTCCTTCGATTTTGTAAAAATTATCTGAAGAAACAGGAAGAAAAAAAGTAAAGTTACATTTATTCTACTTACTTCATTGGTTTGTTAAAAAAAACAGATAATCACTATCAAATACAGCATCCATTTTTGGGACGTTTGTGGCACTGGACTAGACCTTCGTTGGTGAGGAAGTCTGCCCTGGAGCTCCAGGTTCTGTTGTTGCAGATGAAGGTGTCGTTGGGGTTGTAGGAGGAGTTGACACAGTGGGAGATGCTGCGGACGCACTTTTGTCGCAGGATCCCCATGAAAAGCTGCAGGCCGATGAGCGCGAACACGCTGAGACAGAAGACCGTCAGGATCATCACGTCTGCCAGCTTCTTCACAGACTGGATGAGAGCGCCCACGATGGTCTTCAGACCTACATGGAGGAGGCAGATATACTAGTAACACTACATCCCCCAATAAAGTTTCACGGCGATCTGCATCCTCACCATAGTCTAAACATAGGCATTGTCCGAAACAGAGACAAACTGTGATGCAAAGGGTCATTTCTGGGTCAGGAATCTGATGTTTCCTCGCAATAGTATATTCCTATGAAAACAACAATGTTAAGTCAACATCTTGGCCACCGTTTCCATTCAGAGTTGCCTAAAAACCTGTCCAGTATGTATGTTTCACTAGTGACTAATGGGCGGAAGTGTAAATGAGACCTTCTTCAGATTCTTACCTGGGATTACCGAGATGGTTTTCAGTGCTCGTAGTACTCTGAAAGTTCTTAAAGCGGAGACATTTCCGAGGTCTACAAATTCTGTCACATACCTGGAATTTAATAGAGAGAGATTTGGGAGCTTTTGCATCAATCAAATCAAATGGGACAAATAATGAATCTCAATGAACAACACATATATATCTTATAACTTATAACAAACAACATTTTGGATATCTACTGGAGGCCTGTTTTATGACTAAAGTGTCTTGGTTTCATTCAATCATCATTTTATTTCATCAGTTTTATTCTGTGGCCCCACACCTAAAGCAGTTTAATGACTTCATTAAAGAGGCAATCATTTTGTTTTTCAGATAGTACAGTGAAGCTGGACAGAAAAACAGAGAAACAACAGCATAGCATAAGTAAGGATTTGAACCCATGGGAAAACATGACCTGATAAATTAGCAGACTCAAACAGCAGGACGCAGAGATGAGATGAGTCACTGAAGTTAATGGCAGCATTTAGTGTGATTACACACACACTCATTTTGAAAACTCATTTTGTCCCACTGTTTTTAAACAAAGCAAATGTCTTATCAAGATGATTGGTCTTGCACAATCCAGCACCATAAATAGGTCACCTGTCTAATCCACCACCTGCATCATGGGCACATGGCACACAGATCTATGACCTCCACAATAGGCTCATAGGTCATGGCATCAAATCGCCATTGAGGACGTCTGGCCGTGGTTGCTTTACTAGAATATTGAAAGAACAGATGGAACTTTTATCCGCCTTTATCTAGTAATTTTAGGCTGAAGCGATTGTCCCCACAAGGCAGAACCTGAACAGTTAATGGAGATGGTATTGAGTTAAAAGCCACATAGTCCCGCCTGGCTACTGCTACTGTTTTTTCATGTGATGTTCAGATGTTTCTCTGGTAGCTGCCACACACACACACACATCAAGTAAAAGACTGCTGCATCATGATTTATAATTCATTGTTAAATCAAATGTCCTTAATTCAGCAACAGTTGTTTCCAGAATGAGCATGGCATCTTCCAAAATTTGAAAAATTGCTTACCACAATTTAAGGCTAAATTTTACAGATGTTTTTATGGCTCCAACCAGAGAAACATACCAGCTTCACCTTGTTTTTAGATAACTTTCAGTCCAGAAAACTGAATATCATGTAAAAAAAAAAAATACTCTCAGCTGTAACACATTGCAAAGGCTGTATTTCACATGAGCTGTTTTCAGCACCATGGACAGCGGACATAAATATCCAAGAGTCCATAAAAACCTGTTTTGTTTTATGTCATATGTCATATGTGCTTTTGTTGCAATCTTTTACTTTAAATAAAAGAACTGACAGTGGACATGTCCTGTTAACTACCAGTAAACATTTCCTCTTGACCAAAGACTGTTACTTCTACAGTACATATTACACAGAGCAATATTCCCTCGGACGATTTCACCCAAAGATCAGTGGCAAACAGCAATTTAATAAAAATATGCCTTGATAAGCTATATTATTATATATCAATATTGTGGGATAATATAGTGTATGACTCACGCCATAACAATGACAGTGAAATCCAGCCAGTTCCATGGGTCTCTCAAGAAGGTGAACGGTCCCACACAGAATCCTCTCGCTAATATCTTTATTGCTGACTCGAAAGTGTAAATGCCAGTGAACATATACCTAAAGCATACAAGAAAAATGCAGTGTTAGTATTGAATCAAATGCTGTTCAAGAAAACATCCACAATCAATAAGAGGAGGAAATGAAATCAGAGTCAAAACAAAGTTTGGAAAATGAAACAATGAGTAATGTGCAAGCGCTGTCAGCCTAAAATTCTCTGAATATATATATATTGCTTTTATTATTATAAACTAAACTATAATGAGGAACACAGTAATAACATCTAGCAAGTTTGGACATTTTCACTCTTACTAATCAGGCCAAACCAAACGGAAATGAACTGCACTAACATAGTTACTCATTTACCAAGTTATTAGAGCTGTGCTGAAGAATTTTGTAGGCCAGTGCAATATAACTGAAAATCACCCAATGTGTCAATTTTGACATCTAATTTTCTTTCTTCATTTATCAGCTAATCTTTGAAAGATGGAAATACACTGTTTTTTCCCAGCTGAGGTGCAGGTATGAGCAAATTAAATGTCCTTTTCAGTGCAGATGGCATGCAGCATGCTACTGTAGCCCTGTCACTCACAGATAATGACAACAGCTTGGCCTCAGCTTCTATGAAGACTTGCAATGTCATGCCACACTACATGCTTCGTTAACATTCACGTGTGGCATTCAGAGTACAGTAAATATTACATGCCTTATATACTTACATGTCAAATGATTCTCCAATCACGACTGACAAATCAACAAACCCTGGTAAAGCTCAGCATTGGAACAAATGTAGCACAGTTTAAATACAGAGTACAGATAGTTTATGATCACACAACTGAGGAGAGCTTCAATGTATACTTACTCGAGGTACTTGGTCCATGGTGCCGGATCAGACATTGCCATGAAACAACAGTTGGTCAATATAGTGCACATTATGAACAGGCTGAACAATGTGAAAAGGTGTTAAGGAAAGTGCGTTTTGAAATACATGATTCATTTACAGTTATCATACAATCAGTGCCACAGCGGTTTCATGTGATAAACCACGTTTTGGTACAAAATAGAGGGGAAGCAACCTTGTTTTCAATCAAAATAATCCTATGGAATATAACCATCAGGATAAAATGACTGCACAAAGATCCTTGCATGCCACTGACATTGACATTACAACTAAATGGAGATTATAGAAAATCATCAGGATAAGCAGCAACAAATTCCATTTAACATCAAACTTGTGATATAGTGATATTATTATTTTAAGGTCTACGGACGCATGGAACCACAAGAATTGCTGCTAGCTTTGAGAACTGAAATAAATATTATGGTTGTCTTTGATGAGATAAGTATCACATTTGACTGGAGTACAAATAGGCAATTGTAAATTATAGCACTTGCTTTCAATTTTAGTGGCACAGACAAATTAAATATTAAAACATTTCAAGATAAGATGGCCATATCTACCATTACAAGAACTACTTAAGAATGAGCGCTCTAGCATCAGCAAATCAATGTCAGCTTCTATAAATAATCTGACTTGTTGCATTGGCCTGGCAGAGGAGTCTGTATGGTTTCCGTTGTAGCAGAGCACCTAATCCTGGTACCTCCACACGTTTGCCTCCAATTTTACCATCCATTTCTATAGCAAGTGGACATTTGGAAGTGAAAAGATTAGGGGCTTGATTCCAAAATGGGTTTTCCACCATTTCAGAAAAGTGTCACTTACACAGTGAATGAAAACACGAAATAAATTATGGTACTTTTTAAAGGATAGTAGATAACTTCTATCATTGGTTGGCTAAATTAGAAGACCTTTACTGACCAGAGCATCTACATTTTAAAAAATATTGAATAATGAATTTCAAGTAAGGGTTTTATTCCATAACAAACATAATGGAAATGGGTGTTTTCAAAGCATAACAAAGCCAGTTTCGGCTGTAGCTACACATTATTTTGTGTGCCAATACCAGATGCTTCATAATCCATAATATAGAACAGATACAGTAGAAAGATTCCCTCCTGCATGCAAAGGACAAACAGGCTTGTCTGAGAACTAATAGGCAGCCGTCACATGATGTAAAATCTCCTTATTCTTATTTCATTTGGGAGATTAAAAGAGGGATATCAGGGGATTTGGTTTACGATGCCAGAGAGTAACATTACAAAACGGGACTATATGGAAAAATCCAATAGAATCTTACGGTGGGAAAGCGGTAAATATTAGAAATTGGCTTATCTGCCGGTATGGGATGCAGGAAGTGGCCTCTAACACTCACTTTGAAGAGAAACACAATATGAATGGTTGTCAGAAACCTAAAGGTGAGGCAAAAGGATACCTGACTACCTGTAAGACTCAAAGTTAATCACTCTCAAGCTCCTATATGCTGTATATCCCATACCATCATCATCATCATCATCATCACCATCATCATCATCATCATGTTTCTCAAGCCTCAATTTTCTCAATTTCATTAATGTGTATGTATCAACACACTAATTAGAGTGACAGATAATGTGATCTAATGGCAGCAAAGGAAACCCAACCTAACTTAGAGTATACTAGTAGTAGTAGTAGTACATCTATTGTGATGGCAGGCAGAGACCCAGGTGCTGGTGTGCAGTAGAAATCAGAAAGGATATGAATGGACTAGAACCTTTATGGCGATCGATCTGATGAAGTGGAACGGACTGAATATGTAAAGCGCAGACGTGGCACTGAATCGGAAAATGGCCTTCCCTTTGTTAAGTACTATAAAAGTCTGCAGGGTACACAGAAAAAAAAAGTCATTAGTAAGGAAAACACATCTTTCAAACATCACATCATTATAAAGACAGGTAAAAAGAAAAAAAGTAAGTAAGTTGTTCGTTCCTTCCCAAAAATAAATTTCCTACCATGTCAAAGCACATTTAGATCAATGGAGGAAAGATAAGCTGTCTTGGGAAACTAAGCGGAAGCTCTGAACGGCAATTCAACTCTTTTCTTTGACCGGCAGGGTTGATGTCGCTACAGCTACAGAGTCGATGCCGATGTCGAATCATCTGTGTTGACATCCACCATAAGCGTTACTGTCAACACAGTGAGTGAGCGAGGCCAGTTGAGATAATGGAGGCAACTCCAAAGCGGGCTGAACCTTTCCCGAACAGATGTGGCATTTATTTAAATATTTATCGGTCTTTGGATAATCCTCCCATCCAGCAGCATATCACATGCCAAAACAAAGAGACCCTGAGAATGACTGCCACGTCCTTTTTCATCTCTCCATAAGCGGACCATTAATGGGCACAGGCTTGATCTACCGACTCTGCACGTCAAAACTTGCTAAGCCCATTTCAGCGGCCACGAAGAGGTCTGAAGAGGTATACTCCAATATAACACTTGGATTCATCTGAAGGGTCACGGACTCACTGTGTCCTGAGGATAGTTTGATTGATCTACTACAATGCATTCAAACTATTTTGCACCACCGATAACCATTTTCTGAGATCGAACCAGGATATCAATGACCACTTAATATATTATCATGCCCCAGCTGGTAAATGACAATGAAATCTAGAGACTGAACTGTCCTGTGCTTTCACTGAAAATAGTAACCGCGCGCTAAGTCTGTTCAGCGTGGGAATATATGATATTGGTCTTTTCACGATGTAAAAACGATCAGATGCATTACTGCATTACTACACTCAACTGACTGTGGACAACAACAACAAAAACCCTCTCTGCTACTACAGAAAGAAAGCTGAAAGTTGTCATCAAATACAATACTGGAAATAGAAAGAGAATATTCCCATTACAACCAATATAAGTTTACTGAACCTTGGTCCATTTATGCCACCGTCCAACAAATTAGCTGAAGTCCTCAAGTCAATTCATCACAGAGCAACTACCACTCCTTTATAAATATATACATTAAATGAATATACATTGCATTTACATTTATGTAACCGTAAAGTATTCGCCAGGTAAGCTTCTCAAACACTAGGGCGCTAATCTACTTCACACCATAACGGGGAGGTCAAAATGTCATCATGTTACTTTGTACAGTTTCACAATTCTCCCACAGCAATGCTCCACTGAAAGAGGAATTTAGGCCAGAAAACAGACATTCAGACCTTCCCAGAAATCTCAGAATTATGCTTGTAGTTTGGAAGTGAAGAATAAAGCACAAGTCAAATGAATCATATGTTCACTCAAATTCATAATGTTGTGCAAAGCACTGAACAGGCTATTAGCCATTGTAAGCCTGTTACTGGCATTTCATGTTGACACACTTAGTATCTTTGACCATTTCACTCAGATAGCCAGAGGGACCACATCTGATCATCGCTGTGCTCAATGGGTAGATTTTGGTGGGAAACATACCAAGGGAAAAGGTTCTTCCAATTGGGAAAACAAATATTTTTGTGTTATAGATCGCATAAAAATGTAAGTAATCATTAAACTTACATTACAAATGTCTTGTTACCCACATAGTGTGCTTTATTGGTTAAGGTGGCCTGGTATTCGTCTTTTGTATCTTTGCAGGAAATGTTTTTGGCACCTGTTTCTTTCAATGGCTATTGAGGTGGAGTAAATTAGCTGAACTTGAAATGTAGCCCCCACTCAGGATCGACTCCCGCCAAAACTTTCTCCCCTGTGCCTCCCTCACTCTGTCTCCCTCACTACTTTTCAATAGTCTAAGTAAAAAATTAAAAAAATACCATGTGTTGAGTGGCCTGCCCAATTCCTTTCTAAAAAAGAAAAGAAATAGCATCTCCAACAGCAGTTTATTGTTCCATCCATGAGCCAGAAGCTAATTCAGCTAACAACACATGGAGGTCAGACAGGTTTGTTTGCACTTTGCTATGCTCTAGCTTGACTTTATGGTAAGCTGTGGAGTTTAATCTATTTTCAGGTACTTAAGCAGCTTATATCACTTAGGAATGGCCTGGGTTGGATGGTTGTATACCTGATAATATCAAACCCACCCACCGTATAGACACGCAAGTACACCTTCACATTACCCACCCACATACACTCACTTCCTGTCCAAACACGCAACCTTGCACATGAATGTCCATGCTAACTCATCCATACCCATCTAGCCCCCCACCACCACCACACCCACACACACACACATACACACACACACACACTGAAACTCTCACCCTCTGGTTCGTGAAGTAAAAAGGATCAATGTCATCCAGTGGTAGCCCAACCAGTTCTGTAGGGACGTCACCGTAGATGCGTGGGAGCTGCTTGCCTGCCTCCAGGTCGGCCCTGGGTTTGGGCAGCTCCACGTTCCCCAGATCCTCCTGGTAATCCTTGGCGTTCTTGGCCTGCTCCTCCACAATCCGCTGCTCGATGGCAGCCAAGGATTCGTGAGTGAACAGCCGCAAGCCATCAGGACCCGTTGGTAACAGCATGGCTGCCATCTTTTCATCCTGATTCTCCTGTACTAGAATTTACTTACAGCTACGGATGGGACAGAATCAGTGAAGACATAGGAAAAAGCAGAGATGGGAGATAGGGAGAGAAAAAGAGTGATCTGATTAACTCTTCAATGTCTTGCGTTTAAATGAAAAAAACAACAACAATATTGCTTCACTGATTGAAGCACGAAAAGTTGGCTTTACAAGAGCAAACATTTATACCCTAGCTACAAGGTTTGCAAATATCTTGAAGTGAGCATTTGGTAATGAGAACATCTTGCCAAAACAGTGGAAGAAAACCCAAGAAGAAAAGAGCGTGCTGGGGCTCCTTGTGTGCTATTTCCATTTGAATCCTAGCTTGTGCCACATTCATCACTTTCTGATGTCTTTCCTGTTTCTCTTCACTCTGATTGAAATGCATGCAATAGCGATGGTGTCACTCTTTAACATTTGTGTGTAATTTAAGCCGTGGCAGTAAACGTTGTGCGCCTAAATCCCATATCAGAAAGCTGTTATGGTCTTCAAAAGTTTGTCATTTCATTCATTCATTCATTCTTATTATCCACCAATGGATGACACAGTGATCTGTCTGAACTACTGTAACAGAGGTCCAAGTATTTCAAAATTAGAGTAACAGGTGAAAATAAAAAGGCATCAGAATTGTTTCAGAGTTGATTTCTGCAGACGTCTAGTGCTTACAGTATGAAAGTGGTTCTGCAAAAAAGTCTGATGGGGATCTACAAATGACCTAAAAGGTAGGTGTTTAGGTGTTCTGCAAGGGCATGCTAATGGACACATCATGACTGGCATTGCTAGATGGTGTTAGGAATTATTTCTTGGTCATGGTGATGAACGTAAGAAGAAAGCACCAACAAACTACGTCCGAGGATTGAATGAGTATTTAATACAATTCAGCGCTGAAAGGGAGAAATATCGGGCAGCATCTCTGCCTGTGAAGATATTCTGAAGAACATCACAATGATATAGTTAATTTATACAGTTTGACCATGTGATAATTAGCATTGTCCCTTACATCCCCCCTCAACCTTTTGTCTGTTATCTGTGTGCTAATTGAGTAAAGTGGGTGTAGCTCTGTCCCCTCCTTCCTCTCCTTCCTCTAGACCTATGAATACCATGTCTCCTGTGCTAATTTCCAATTGATCAAAGGCAACCAAAAGGGCCTGCATTGTATATTAGAAGAGGCCTCCGACGGCCTTAGTGTATTGTAATTTAGTGTCTTGCTAAAGCAAGACAATCTTACCTTGGTCGAATATTCAATTCCCAACATTGGCAAGCACATCTCCATCACTGAAGCTCTCGTAAGGTCTCTATTTCAAACTTATTTAAAGCTCCAGTCAAAAGCTGGGTTGGCTCTGATTTTCTGACTGGAAGATGCTAGAGAGGGAGCTCCAGTGCATATGCAGGGACAGAGACATGATTTAAGTTCTTTACCCCTGACCAATGCCAGCTTCCTGTTATCCAACCGTCTCTGTCAAACTAGGGCAGCCATAGTTCTCAGTCAGAGGGATTAAGTCCACAGTCACTCACTCTGACCAGGGGTTTGCACTGATTTCTGATGGCGATCTCTTGCGATTTGCCTGAACTGGATGAAACCACAGTGCCAATGACCTGCCAACCACCTTACAGATGTAATGTGTTGGCTTTTCAGTGTATCAATGAATCTCTGTGACATTAGTTGTGATGACACATTGTGATACTAACTGTAACTGTAACTGTCACTGTTACAAATTGTAGTCTATGATCTCCTTCATGCTTTCATTTAGTCAAATCTGGGAAATCTGTTTGTTTCTCCTAGAAATCAGAGGAAAATACTTCTGGTTAGACTGGTGGCAATCAAGAGCAGTGGGAAGGGGAAATAATGAAATATGAAGATATTAAGTAGAAATGAAAGGTGCCGTCCATAGGGCACCTCTGGTATCAGACCTCATAGGTCCTCTGGTATTGATATGTTGGTATACTCTGATCTGGAGCTTGATAGCAAGTGTGTAATCAAAACAAGTACATGTTTGAGCATTTGTTGTTTCCAATAAACTTATATGGACAGCAGTCCAATAGAGGAAGACCAGGACTACTGTCAAAATTATTTTAAAGACATTAGGAATTGGAATTCAGATATTGGTAGTGCTAAAAAAGCTCTAGAACTCAAGAGCTAATAGCTTTCTCAAATCATTCTTTTTTAATAATTTACTACCATGATGTCTGACTAGCCAAGTTCCAAACTATGCTAGATATCCAGCTGTGGTACTTCTTGGACTGTGATCCCGCTGTGTGTGTTATGAACTTTCTCCTTGGCCATCACACCTTGGTCAAATAGTAACGGCAGTTCATTTTTAGCATTGTCTTAACCAACTGAATATACCACATGGGTGGGGTTTGCCACATCAGGACAATTCATAGTGTTAGTTAAGTTGTCAGTCACAGAAGGGTATACTACATTCAGTTTTAGATGCTTTCCTGCTCTCAAGGAGGTCAGAGAGCCCACTGTCCTTACAAAAATAATAAAAATTCACTACCACTACAAATGTTTGCCAGCGACTGAGACTGATATTTTAATAATTGAATAGCTTTCCAAAGAGAGGATTACAATTCTATGTTCCCTTTTGACAGAGAAATACCGTTGTATCCTTTTCATATTGACTAAGCTCTGTGAGTTTTCCATCTCCTCCTGTCCTGAAATGCATTGATCCCTTCACGCGTCCAGCCAGACACTAGTTATCTGCTTTCACTTGATCTGCTTATTTGGCCAAGGTTGATCTCAGATCAGCCCATCTCATACACTGAATCCAGTACGTTCCCATTTGCTATCAAAATAAATAGGTTATGTTCCATTTGCATCATCATGAAGCAGATAAACAGGTTCAAAGCTGTCATGATGTCATGGTGACGAATCCTTCACACAAATACAAGGCAGTCACAGGACTTCACCCGCCTTAAGTAAAATGTCATGACAATGACCTTCACTCACATTATGTAGCAGTGCATTGTTTCACCTAAGTCAGTGCAATACAAGAGCCATTGCTCTAAATAAAACAACCTGACAGCTGATTCTTCACTGAAAGTCGTTTTCCGATGGCATTGGCTGCGTCACTCTTATCTAGTCAAAGGCAACCATCAGTATATGTATTCAAATGAAATCCGAATTGGGTCACAATATTATTAATCTACAGGCAAAATGCACAGGGAGAATATTTGCCAATATGTGCTGTTTTGAATTGCAAGCCGGCTTACTGGGGCGTGGAAAAGAATTAGACAGAGCAGAGTAAAAAAAAAAGTCTTTTAGTTGAATGAAATTTAATTCCCATTACAGCCAGATGTGATACGGTCATCACCGCAAATAATTATCATAATTAGATTCAAAGTAGAGACGAGCCATGGATTGGCAGTTTTGACATATGCACGCACGCACACACACACACACACACACACACACACACACACACACACACACACACACACACACACACACACACACACACACACACACACACACACATGCTCTACTATACTGCTGTGTTGAATTCTCTAAAGTGAAAACTGGAAAACAAATCAAATGATGGCAGTGTGAGTCAGTATTGGAAAGGGTTGTGATGATGACTACCGGCACATTCTTCATGCAATCACATTTCTCATATAAAATAACTGGGCGGCTGTAGCCTGGAGGATAGATCAGTTTTAGATCGGTTTTGAATCCCGGACTGGCTGGGAAAATGTGGGTGGGTTCTCCCCTCTCTCAACAACTACCACCGATGTGCCTTGTGCCACATCGGTTTAGTTGTGTGAAGCAGATTGTTGCTCAGTCGACTTTCCCTGGATAATCAAAGGTTAAAATAATAAGAATAAAATGCCTTGTTTTTCAAATGCTTTGCTTATTGTCCTGAAAAGTTAAAGTGAACTGAGCGATGACTAAGAGTTTCACTTTTCTTTCTTTTAAAATGTTTTTGATAGCATTATCAGGGATATTTAAGGGGTGATGTAATGGAAACGGGGCTGGAAGGATTGGCCCAGGAGTCATTAACTAATTAACTAACACACCAATCAGGCACAGGATAGTCTTACAAGGAAGATCCTGCTGTTTTGTCACTTTTTGGCTCATTTACTTCATTGCACTTCTATTTTCCATAATCCAATGCATCATTTCCAATTGTATGGCTTTTTGTTGAAATTCGGTACATCTTTCCATTCTTAACTTTATGCATATTAAAACATGGAGTTGGGAGCCAGCTTGGGAAGGTAATGTGACTTTAACTTCTCTCTCATGGCACACCTTATCCAATACATTAGAATGAAACACTCAATAACACTAGTATTTTGGAGTAAATGCAGTAGAATTATAGTCACCTGTGGTACAATAGAAAGTCTTAAATATCTTTAACTCACTGCTGAATTCATGAAAACATATGTTACTGAAAGGCATTAATACAGATAAGCCTCTAGGGCCCCTGGACATCTCCTATGATGCCCTGCAACTAAAAAACTAGGAATACAAAGGCGTGTGAGGTATGGGGAACTTTAAGCAACAATAAACATCAATTCTTATGAGGAAATCAATCAAACTATTCCTGTGATGAAGGAAAGTTGAAAACTCTGAAGTTGGGCCTAACCTCTGGCCTGGCCACCATGTAAACCTTCCTGTGGCCTCTAGGAGTATCACAATTACACAGTATTTCTGAGTTGGGAGTCCTAGTGACTAATGAATAGTATTATTTGGTATTTGAAAATGTAAGCTTATGCTAGATAGGCCTTTTAGGGCCTCGTAGTCTATGGAGATGATTTACTCAATTTCACTTGTATAGGAGGATAAAGTGTTTGGAGCACTGAAATATACTCAAATTCCAAAGTAAACCTTACTCTATGTATAAGCTATGATGATGAAATATACAATCAAATGCATAATGTAATGCAAACTCATTTTCAGTTTAAATTACTTCCATTGTATGCATACAAAAATAAATTCCAATAATTCTGCCCAATGAATAGAATGTATTTCTGTATAAGCACATTTTTTTCCCTCATTGCACACTTCTGTTTTGTGGGTTGTGGCTCTGTTGGTGGGTTTGGAAGATATTTTAAAAGTTTTTAGGACATGTTGACAATTTTAAATCTAATTTACAATATTTGGGGACATTTCCACCTCCCAACACACAGAAAGCTTTATTTACTTTTCTTTTCTTTGATCCTGAAATTTAAAAACTACCAGAAGGCACAAGCTTTCCAGGAATATGACACAATTAATAAATGTCCCTATATATTATGGATCACGCAAAATGGTAATAATGTTTAAATTGAACTTGAGTATGCGATAGATTGCATTATGATAACTTTATAGTGTTTATTATATTTTAGGGTTTGTCTCATAAACAGAGGAGCAATGCTTTTGGACAACATTATTTAATGTATTTCTTAAAAATAAATTAGAAATTTACCACCATTATGCTTGTTTTGGATACATAGACAAAAAGTCTATATTAGACAAAAAGTCTATGTATTACTTAAACTTTGAATAGATGATCGTCTTCGATTGTCGATCTTTGTCTATCTACTGAAGAAGGAGAAGGGGATGCCCAACATCACTAGAGTCTGATGCTGATTTTGCAGCATGTCAGCTGACTAACTTGACCTATGGCCTCATTCTCACTTATTATCCTTCTTCCTCATATTTCAGAGTATGTTATTTATGGGGTTTTGCATAGATAATCTTGAATAGTACTTGTAGATGCAAATAAGCTTTAAGTAACTTTGTCACCTCATTCTCATTCAACGGTATTAATATAAAAATATATTTTTATATAGATTTTCCTTTTTTCATTGGTTATTATGTAATGAGTACCATTTGGAGCCATTTATCGTGCTTTAAGCTTAACAAAACTATTGCCAAATGTGAAAATGGGATATTCCTGCAAACGAACACTGACATTTACCATAATGAATCATACCTAACATGTTCTGAATGTTGTTCTACTGCCTCTATTCTAATGCTATGGTTTTGTGTTTCACTGGATTCATGGAATTGAGCCTTCAACAGGGTTATTTCAGGACAGGATGACAGACCAAGCAATTCAGTTATGTAGTTTAGTCATGTAATCTAGAGTCACTGGTTTGCTGTACTGTATACACTGTTTGTGTCGCAGTACATTTGACTGGGACTCCAGTTACGTATACAGTGCTGCCATTTTCAAAAGAATTCTGATTAATTTTGCTGTAGCTCTGAATAGTGTTTTTCTATTTTCTCTCTCTCTACCTCTGGATTAAATCTATTGTCAACTCTAGCAGCCCATAGCACATCTGGAATGACTGTATATCCTCAAATGACAAATAAAACACTTGTAGGAACTTAGCTGTGAGGGCAGCTAGACTTTGGCCGTGATCAAAACCCCCAATCGTTCTAAACCAAAATTGTATTTTATTTGTTTTTATGCAACTCAAAAAGCCTCCAGAAATTGTGTGAGGCCTAACTCAAAACATTATATGATGTGTCAGCCATCACATTTCAATGGAAGCTGTGTGATGCATGAGAATATAGTTTTCACAAACTTATTCCATCCATGTTTGGAATTTCAAACAGACTTTGCCACATTGAGAGGTCATGGGAGTGATGCGAAGTGTAAGCCTTTAATACTCAACTCTTTGCGAATTAAAAACATGCACATCAAATGATCAAATTTCCCTTTAAGCGCATTATATTTTTTTCATCTTTTGTGATTATATCCAATAGGCTGTATCACTACAAGCCCAAACCCCTAACATATTACTCATGATTATAAATTGACTACATCAGCAGCTCAATATTCTCCAATAGCCCATCAGAAGGAAACTCAAATGTGATGAGCACCAAGAAAAGGACTGAAGTCTTGTTAGCATGTACTCTTTAATTATGGCTACTTCACTGTCTGTACAGCCATGGTAACGAATGCAATTAATCAAATATTAAGCAGTCCAGTGCCATATATATATAAGTTATTTCATTGATACTTACATGTGAAACTCTGAGATTTACAGCATAGCTTCCGGAATTAAGTTCTTCTGCTTTTAGAAGAAGGAACTGCCAAACCCTCCGTGCAAAACCCATGACTTCTTATCATGGCATTTCCCGCTTCTTAATAGACCAATACTCCAATCAACAGAGCGCGTGCTGTTATCGGCATCAGAGGTGAGCGATCAAAACTGACTTCTCTCGATGACTGCCGGCTGTCAAATCACCTCATGTCGAAATTGTTGAGCTATGCCACAGGTGCAACGTCTACTAACGATTGTCACCTCAAAATTGTTTCTCCCTTCCATTCGAGTGTCTCCTCCGCCGTCGTCCCACAGAGAGGAAAAGTCCCGAGCGTCTCAGCGCGAGAGGATGCTGCGCTTACTTCACCGGTTGCGCGAGGAGAGGAGAGCCGCACCTCGATTTGCCCTTGAGCAACAGGGACCGGGGAGGAGGGAGGAGGGAGGAGGGAGGGAGGATGATGGATTCCAGCTGGTCTAGCCGTCTCATCTCACAGTCAAATATGAAGCTGGAAGCTGAAAAATGAAGTTGCGGCATATTGGGAGAGTTGGACTTGACTTGGAAGTTGTCCCATATAATGAAGTCACGAACGCAGCCTTTTCAAGGGTAAAAACACCAAAACTCAACAAAACTGACATAACTACGTGATATACCGCATAATATATTTTATGAGGTAAATTTATCATTGTCAGGTATCAAAATGATTTACGGTCACGGTCACAGCGTCTTTTAAGGGGGAGAAGCCTACATTGACGGTTTTTCTGAAAATATGTATATATTATATATATAATTTTTTTTTAAATTACTGCTTGCTTGTTTAAATTGCTACATCACCACTCTCAGGATATTTCTGCAAAGATAGCCTAATATGTCGAATTCCAGCTTATTCGGACACGAGGTCACCACAAGTTACCTGCAGATACACAGTGATCAGATACACAATATTGTTAGGAGGGGGAAAAGGTTGTCATTACCCCTGTAAATCTAGTGGTTTTTTTACCTGTTGAGGTGGATGTGCTACCTGCATGGACAACAGCATTAGTTGCAGCATTGCCCGACTCTGAACCCATTGCCTTATTGCTCCCTCTACTGGTGCATGACAAATCCAGGAAAGTGTGTCAAGACCTACAGTACATAGTGTTAATACAGCAATGTTATTGGTTGGTGCGGGGCAGGCAAATTATTAATCTCAAAAAGTCATGATGTACTTGCAAGGCCTGCTTGAAGAGGAAGAAGCGCACCATGATAAGGTAAATTATGTACTTATTGGTCAAAAACATGACATTCTGGCTTTGACAGGACAGATAAAAAGTATATAAAGGTATATTAAAAAAGATCCACACACACCAAGGATGACAGATTAAGCGTTTAGGAGAGGTGCTTTCAAAATTGAAGGCACACAGAACACACATCACCAAGTCTCATCTCTCATTTGGACATGAACCAGGTGCCAGCACTATCGCAGAGCCTGCAGTTTTTCACCATGGCCAAAGGTGCCACAGTATTAAATGTCAAGGAAAAGAGGGGAGAAGAGGAATTTGGCCCACAAGAGTGTTCATCCAAAATGAGCATTGGAGAAGGGATGAGCTGTTTGGTGTTCATTTTCTCAACAGATGTCATTCCACTTATTAAAAGTCACATTCACATCATTGTGTTCTGAAATGTAGGCTACATCTGTGTAGAAACTGTGTGTGTGTGTGTGTGTGTGTGTGTGTGTGTGTGTGTGTGTGTGTGTGTGTGTGTGTGTGTGTGTGTGTGTGTGTGTGTGTGTGTGTGTGTGTAGAAGGGTAAGTGGTTTTGCTGCTGGTGGGAAAGTCACCCTCCTCACAATTAAAGAGGGCGACGCTTAAAACTACATTACCCATAAAACTCAAGAGCGTGTGTTTTCTTTTTTCCGGATGTAGCATCATAGGCATTGACTGTCAACATGCAAGATGGCCACCCATCACAGGCAAAATGCTGCTGGGCGGAGAAAAGTACAGGTAAATTGTAATTCTTGCATTATTGCCGAATGTCTAGCAACGGCCAAAAGATGGTGTTGAGTGTAAAGACGTGCTCCATGGACACTTGGTGGGCCATAAAAACCGGCTGCAACAGGCGGCGTGGCTGTTATGTATCATGACTCAAGCCGGCTAACCCAGCTAGCTTAGCTAACCTTAGTTAGCTAGCTTCTTCGGCTAACGTTAACGTCTAAATCACAACAGGCTAGCGCTAGCAGTTGTCGCACAATTGCAAATAAAATATGGTTGTATTTACCTGTCAGGTTCGTATATCAGCACCAATTATTGATGTGCCGTCTTGGCAGCCATATAAAGCTTTTACACCGTTAAGATTAGCTTGCACTGCAAACGGGCTCGGTCTAATTGCTGGGGCAACGCACTTCCCATGTTGGTTCCATCATGTACTTTGCAAGAAAGCAGTGGTTGACATGTCATCGCAAATTTTAGTCCTGTGTTTCACCATTCCTAAGATGAATCCTTGGGAAATCTGACATTTTTTTGTGACTAATTAGCGAAGTCGCGTATGTATTTTTAGCTAATCTAATAAAAGCAGTGCGAACATCTGACGTTACCGTATTGAATCATCAAATTGGGTACCAGAAAGTGTGTGGTCTGAACGATAGTGCTTGAGGTAAATCCTGGGGAGTTGGAGGTAAATCCTGTGGTGTTGGAGGTGTGGCTGTGCGAATGCAGCCTGACTTCAGTGCTCATCCTTCTCTTAATGTTTCAGGTGTCCTATGTCATTAGAGATGAGGTTGAGAAGTACAATCGAAATGGGGTGAATGCACTCCAACTGGACCCTGCGCTCAACCGGCTCTTTACTGCTGGAAGGGACTCCATCATCCGGATATGGAGTGTCAACCAGCACAAAGTACTGCTTCTTAGTCTCATAATGCATATCAAATATTGTTATATTACCGAGCACACATTCTCTTGTAAAGTTTTTCTGAATTATTGACATGCTGCACCTTTAGTGATGACACTGTACATCACTAAAGATACATTAGAACAATAGAAAAGTGCTCGTTCCCCAAGTCCTAATTTCTCTCATTGTAGCAGGACCCATACATTGCCTCGATGGAGCATCATACAGATTGGGTTAATGACATTGTTCTTTGCTGCAATGGAAAAACATGTGAGTTTTATTTTTTTTTATTTAGGGATACATTCCTTGTATTCCTTGCCATGTATTTCAGATTTTGCACTGAGATTCACTTGATGAATGCTATAAAAGTTGTCTTGTTTTTCAGTGATATCTGCCTCATCAGATACAACGGTCAAAGTGTGGAATGCACATAAAGGCTTCTGTATGTCAACGTTACGGACACACAAGGACTATGTGAAAGCCTTGGCCTATGCTAAGGACAAGGAGCTGGTGGCATCAGCAGGTCTGGACCGGCAGATCTTTCTTTGGGATGTGAACACGCTAACGGCACTCACCGCATCCAACAATACTGTCACCAGTAAGTAATATATATTCCATTTGATAGTTGTGCTGATTTGTGGCTCATATAGGCTATATTGTTGCTGTGGAAGGACATGGTTAACAGGGTCCCCGCGGCTCCTTAAAAAGTCTTAAAAGGTCTTAAAATAAAATAATGGAAATTAAGGTCATAAATTGTCTTAAATTTACCTTAAATTTGCAAAAGTTTAAGGCTGATGGAAAAATTGTCGTGCACAGTAGCCTACCGTAAAATGTCCAATAGTGTGTGTATTTGTGTAAATAACATCGTATTAGACAATGAGAAACTCCGCCATTAATAGAATGATTACGTTACCTGCGTGTCATCAAAGAGGGTCAAGGTTGCCAGCTAACAAGCTAAGGTATGAGCCAAGATCAGGAAATGCAAGTTTAATGACAAATAGTTAGAGGAAGATATGTTTCGGAGGTGGTTGGCACAGGCAGGAGACCACCACGAAGCAAGGTGCAATTTATGCACCTTATGGGGGGGGGGGATGCGACGGGTACGATGAAGACGACAAATTACATTTAGGGCTATTCATGAATGAGGGTAATTCCATAGTTGCATGATCATAATGTCTATATACAGTTTCCCTAAATAGCCACATTTGAAAAAAAAACAAAAACATTTAGCAGTATGGATTGTTATTATTCATGTAACTGTGTATTACTGTTCAGAATGCCAGGGCTCAATAAATTGTCTCGCTTTTCTATGAAAAGAAATCGTTCCAAAATGTCTTGGGTCTTAAATTATATGTATTGAGGTCTTAAAAAGGTCTTAAAAAGCATCAAGATTTTTTATTTTTTTTTCTCTCCCCCCCCCCCTTGGACAATATTCCTGTCTGTCCCACTGGACTCACTCTGTTTTGTCTACAACAGCGTCATCACTCAGTGGGAACAAAGACTCCATCTACAGTCTGGCTATGAATCAGATGGGCACAGTCATTGTATCAGGATCCACAGAAAAGGTTTGCGTTTCAATGACCGTGTGTCTCCACCCCCCCAACCCCCACCAGTCCATTGAGATTCAGAGTGAAACTTGCGCTAATTTCGCTAATTTTTGCTGATTCTTTCTTTAGGTCCTGAGAGTGTGGGACCCGCGAACGTGTGCAAAACTGATGAAGCTGAAAGGTCACACAGACAATGTCAAGTCATTGTTGTTGAATCGAGACGGTACTCAGGTGAATTAAGGTGTCTGACATATACAGTGGAGCCATTTCACAAGTGTTTTTGTTTTTATTTCCTCATTCTGTTGTCTCTCCCCACAGTGCCTCTCAGGCAGCTCTGACGGGACCATCCGACTGTGGTCACTTGGCCAACAAAGGTGTATCGCTACCTACCGGGTCCATGATGAAGGGGTGTGGGCCCTGCAGGTCAACGAGGCTTTTACACACATCTACTCTGGGGGCAGGGACAAAAAGATCTACTGCACTGACCTGCGCAACCCAGACATCCGTGTGCTCATCTGTGAGGAGAAGGCCCCGGTGCTCAAAGTAAGGAGCCAGTACACTCTAGCCCGGAGCAGGGAAGACATCAGATTCCCAGTTGTCACAGTGTTGTGCGATAATGAATTCATTCTATGATGCATCGAGTTCATTAGGCTCGGCCGATGTAATGAGATTATCGTTCAGCACGATACTGGGAGGCCGCAATCATACTTGTCATCCTGCCACTATAGAGCGCAGTGACCAGTGAACAGTGACCGCCCACTTTTTTTACGGCTCTGGTTCCGGATGTAAATTTCCCATTCATTTACTCCATAGACATTTCAGAAAATCCTTCTATAAAGAGTTTTAAGGCTGGAACCAAGCCAACCAGCTAGACGATGAATCGTAACCATAAAACATTTGATTCTGAGCAAAAAAAAAAAAATGGAAGAAAAGGCAAAGGTACAAGACTGTGTACATCATTATTTTATGAAGTGAAGGAACTACTCATCCCATAAACCATTGCGATGATACTTTTCCAAAAACGTCCAAACTAGCGATAGTTTAGCGCGCTTCTTCTTGAATTTAACATTTGTCAATAGTATATTGTTGTTGTTTTGTGTGCGTGTATATAGTGTTTCATATAGTATAGTGTAAAGTGTTGTCATCGACATGGTACAGTGATTCGTTCCAGCTGCATAGGATAAGCAGCTAGCTAGGTTACGTTAGTAGCTAACATTAACGTTAGCTGACAAGACGTTCGCGGGTGCGGTAAACATTTCCATGGTAACAGCGAGCTCCACCAATCAGAGATGTCGCTGTTACAGTTTAGGATTGTGGGTAGTGTAGTACTTCTCCATGACATTGCGAATAAAACATGTTTTTCTCAAAACAAGGTTGATATCATACGAACGTGTGGCTTCTACAGGAGCATACACTATCGTTTCACAACCTACTAGCTTGTGGTGAGGCTACATTGGATGGTTACGACATTATGGCTAAAAATTAAAATCCCTATGCAGAATATGAACGTGATTTTCACTTCCAGAACCTCACTGTTGAGCTCTATAATGACACGATAAACATGAGTCAGCGACACAGCTGTTATTTTTGCCAAATGTATCAAAATTTACAGAACCCAAGGACATATGTGAAATTGTGTGCGCATGTTTTTTATTGTTATGGCGGCAAGTTGGCAAATCTTAGGCTATTCAAAGAAAAATGCGCCTATTTGGCATTTCTTTGGGTTCAAACCAAATGAGACGAGAGTGAGAGAACCTGGATAGTTGTCCATATATAGTCTTTAATCAGCTTCCCTGCCAGCCAGGACTAAGGCAGCATTCCCATCCCTGTTAAAACAAAACTGCTTTACTCCCTCAATCTATGATGGACTAGATATTCACAGCGAAAAATAGTTTTACATCAACCACTGCAATTACAAAGATTCAGCTCTGAAAACGTGTACTGCGAGCGAAGATAAGGTGAGGAAGCGGGTCGAGGTTTCGTGGTATGAATGCAGACTGAACGGTTATAGGACAGTTTTCACTAGACTTGACTGCCAAAGGGGCATTTTGTAGTAAGTACCATGACAGCTGGTCCAGTCAGATGTCGGTGTTTAAATGCCTGGCATAGCCTCTCTGTTACTGTATCGCATGCCAATACTCATTTTTATCTGCACTTCACATACTGATCATATCCATTTTATTACTGCGGTGTGAGTCCCATTCCTACCTTACAGACCAATATTGCACAATGTGCTTAAACAGAAGATAATGTGTTCAGTTGCAGTTGTTGGAAGATACAGCGGGAGAGAGATTATTTAGGCTCAGAAATGTGGCTTTGACTGTGCAAGGAAGCAACATCTTTACAACATCTGTACATTTAATACATTTAATACTAACAAAAATCAAGAAACAGGAACTTTAAAATGGGCATGGAAATTTCCACTTCTGGTGCGTCCAGACCATCGCCAGTTCCAATCCAGCAAACTCTGTGAAGTTGCCCTCACCACCAAAAGCAAGCAAAGTCCAGTAAATTCAGCATAAAGGAAGAAACTCATATTTAGTGCAAAATGGAGATCTATTAGTAATATAAGTAATTGCAATAGTCTGAGTTTCTTTTCAACCAATATAGCAATGATAATATATATCGTCATCAAAACAATATCGTCATTTTGATTTGCATTACATTTACATTTTGATGTCATCCAAGCCTAGCATTCACTTTATACCTCTGTACAATGGGAACAGGTCTGGAGGGGCAAATTTACCATGTTGTGATACTGAGTTTAGAAATACAACTTTGCCTCGATTAAGTCCCTCCTGCGCTCAGAACTCACTCTGACAAAGAAAGTCATTCAACCTTTGGCTCTTTTTCCCTCTTGCTCAGATGGAACTGGACAGATCTGCTGACCCACCTCCAGCAATCTGGGTCTCCACCACCAAGTCATCCGTTAATAAATGGGTAAGCATGCGTGACACCTCTGAGATCACTAGTGAGCTGTCAGCCCGATGGCCCCAGCAGAATACAGTGCAGATAGAGGCCGACGTGTGTGTGACCCCGCCTAATGCTATTTAATGGTAATCCTCCTGTAATTTGTTGAAAAATGAAAACCTGCTTTGTGATAGTGTGGGTGATGCACAAAGGATAATTGCATTACATTAATCACAGCTATTGCCACGAGGAAATAAAAGCAATGAAGGGATTACTAAGATTCAGGTCAATCTGTACTGATTATTTTCTAAACTTGTTGTCCTATGTAGTCTGTAAAGGGTATACACAACTTCAGATCATCAGGGGAATATGACAACGACTGCAGTACCCCTCTGACACCATTGTGTACTCAACCTGAACAAGTCATCAAGGGTAAACTTTGTGTTTATTTGTCTGAAAATACAGTTTTACAGCAAATCCCTTTCTCTGAGAGGTTGTAAAGTACAGTTCCACCTTGTGTTTGCAGGAGGTGCCAGTATTATCCAGTGTCACATTCTGAATGACAAGAGACACATACTCACCAAAGATACCAACAACAATGTGGCTTTCTGGGATGTCCTAAAGGTAAATTCCAATCTGTAGTAAATCTCTCGGCTATATTAATGTCTGCCAATTACCAGCAAACCAGGGCTTGTAAACACGTCATGCAGACTCGCAAGTAGCCTGCTTATGGGACAGAGTTTTGTTTACCTGTCATCCCAGAGTTTGATGACAGGGGGAGTCAAAACAAATGAGTTTCCAGTCCCTGTAACTTCGGCTAAGCATGATAGACTTGCACTCTTTGTCTACCTTCTGTGGTGTTCATGCCAGTTAATGTGTTTCCTGCAGCTGGTTGGGATTACGTCCTCACACCTAACAAACCGCAATGCATTTTGCTTGGAAGAGGAGTTCAAATAGCATAGTTCTCATAGTAAATGCTCCCGAATTCAAATAAACAGCTTCAGACATGCTTGGTGTGAATTGTCTTGTCTTGTCAGGACTTTGCACATTTCCATATACTTTGCACACTTTATATAGCTCTACATATCTTATATTTGTATTTCATTTTACATTTTACACTATCTTCTTTATATTGTTGTATTGTATTGCTTATTTTGAATTGGGCTTCTCCTGCAATTTCTGCCTTCAGGCTTGCAAGGGTGAAGACCTCGGGAAAGTGGAGTTTGACGAAGAGATCAAAAAACGCTTCAAGATGGTCTACGTGCCAAACTGGTTCTCTGTGGATCTGAAAACTGGGGTGAGTTCAAAGCCCGGGTTAACACAAGAGTTTTGCATTTGTGCTGAGAGCCACACCTATTTCCAACTGTGGAGCGAACTTAATGTCTGTTTCTGATTTTGTTTTCCCGCTCTCCCTTTGGTATGGCGTTAAACAGATGCTCACTATCACATTGGATGAGAGCGACTGCTTTGCTGCCTGGGTGTCTGCAAAGGACGCAGGATTTTCAAGCTCTGATGGATCCGACCCAAAGTGTACGATATCAGACCTAACCACATTTGTTACATAGTTTTGCACTTTAATAATGTGTCATTGATGCTATAACTTTATATGAAATGCTGTGGCTCTTCTCATCTCTGCAGTGAACCTGGGTGGGCTTTTGCTCCAGGCTCTGCTGGAGTTCTGGCCCAGGACCCACATCAACCCCATGGACGAGGAGGAGAACGAGGTGAATCACGGTAAGGAGGCGGTTTGCTCTCTTTTTTGCAATTTTGATGACAATTGATTCACCAGTATTCCTGCAGCAATGAGTTATATGTGTATCAACCTGATGCTATCTCATCCTGTTATAGTTCTATTACAAATGGAAAAATATATCCATACATTGGATTTGAGCTCCCAATACTTCATAGCAATATTTCAACCTATATAAAATTATATATGCACCTGTTTCCTGTTGAGTGATTGCTTGATGAAGACCTTGTTGGTTGAAACTTTGCAGTAAAGCGCTTGGAGCTTCATTGCAGCAGGCGTATGTGTCTACTTTTATCCACTTGGCCTCAAACAGTTGGCTGTACAGTTTGCTGTTGTAGATTGATGCTGTCACTGCTGGGTGTCTAAGGCATCACTCACTCACTCAGTCTGTTGAATGTGCTCTCATGCCCACAGTGAACGGAGAGCAGGAGAACAGGGTCCAGAAAGGAAATGGATATTTCCAGGTGCCACCACACACGCCAGTCATCTTCGGGGAAGCAGGAGGCAGAACTCTATTTAGGTAATATCTTGCTACATAAGTTTCCATCTAACAGTCGAATTAAGTTTAAGTGAACCTTTTGAAGTGTCACAAAAAAGAAAAATAGGAACAAGAAAAATGGAAAAAGTCTTTCAAGGATTGTTTAGTATTGGGTAAGTTGGCAAGACCAAGGAAGACTTTGGACTCATCAGTCCTGTTGTTGTTGTTGTTGCCTGACATTTTTACCTGCATTGTGGAAAAATTTGGAAAATGTACTAGGTCACTATTTATTTGGAAAATGTACTAGGTCACTATTTATTTGGAAAATCTGTTTCAATCAGTATTTATTGCATAATTTCTTTATTGGCAGAAAACCTTCCGTCTCCAGTGAGCGTAAAAACTTTTTTGCGATATTGACGAACTTTGACCCACATTTTCTGCTTCCATTCCATTCCAGTCTTTCTAACTACATCATAATTTGCATGAAAGTACTTGGATGGACACCCAACTTATGTCACATATTGACAGCAGATTACATTGATGTGACCAGATCGTTATGTCTGATTGTTTAGAAATGTTCTTTATAGCAGTCGACTCATTGAATACATTTCCTCATCACTTCTGATGTCATGTAATGCGCTACAGGCTACTATGCAGAGATTCAGGTGGAGAGACTGAATCCATGTTGCTGAATGAGACAGTTCCACAGTGGGTTATCGACATAACTGTAGATGTGAGTATTTCACCTTTTCTTTTAACTTCTGTTTAATCCTGCATCACTTAGTAAAATTGTATTACATTTTTAAAATCATGTTTTATTAATAATTCATTTGACTTAAATGTCTTACCCTTCTTTTTCAGAAAAATATGCCCAAATTCAACAAAATCCCATTCTACCTCCAGCCCCATTCTTCCTCTGGCGCAAAAACTCTGAAGAAGTGAGTTACTTTCCGCTCTGTTTTGTGCTTGTACGCTTGTATTTCCTCTGATCAAGTGAAACAACAAAGTGGAAAACGACATAATGTGTATGTACAGCGGACCTGTCGTTTCCTATCCTCATCCAGTAAAAGCCTGCCGAGAGCTGTTTTTAAATGCACTGTGTTCTGCAGGGACCGCCTGTCAGCCAGTGACATGCTCCAGGTGAGGAAGGTGATGGAGCACGTTTACGAGAAGATCATCAACCTGGACAATGAGTCGCAGACCACCAGCTCCTCCGCCAACGATAAGCCCGGGGAGCAGGAGAAGGAGGAGGACATGGCCATGCTAGCTGAGGAGAAGATCGAGCTGATGTGTCAAGACCAGGTGGGCACCCCTTCCTCCTCTGTCTATTTCCCAACCTCCTCACTCCACATTCACTGCATCCATAAGTGTGTTGTCTTCTCTCTTTTCTCCAGTAATTCAAGGCTGCACTAGGCAGGATCTTTATGTAAAAACACATCCACGTTATCAGCCTAAATCACAAAGTGAGGCTACAACAGAGAAGATCTAATTGAGACCTCGTGCAGTGTGTTGTTTACTGTTGGGTATTGAAACAGTTACCTCGCACTGCCATTCGGAAGATGCCAATGTGCAAAATTCCCTAGTGTGGCATTAATTGAAACCTTTGGCATCAGTATTTTACCTCTTACGTCTTCAGTCTTTATCATTTTACTTAGTCTTTTTTTTTATTATTATTACCTGTCACCCAGGTTCTAGATCCCAACATGGACCTGCGAACAGTTAAACATTTTATCTGGAAGAGTGGAGGGGACTTGACGCTTCACTATAGGCAGAAGTCGACGTGAAACTCATGACTTTTCAAGAGAACTCTGTCATTTGCCAATCACCACCCACCTCCGACATATAGTACCCTCAACCTCATTGTGTGGTCAAGAGTCGCAGTATCAATGAGGACCCAGTGAAATTTGTGAGGACGTGGCTCACGGCGTATCACCAGAACAGGCCGGAGCAACCAAGACACCTGGGAGATAAGTGGTCCGTAGTGTTTCCTTTGCTTTGTTTTTGTTTTTTACAATTTGAAGGATTGAATCAAATGTTTTATCTAGCACTCACTGATTTTTCTTTTTTGAATCTTTGACTGCTTTGGGATTTGTTTGTTTTTTTCCTTTTTCCTGATTGGCATTTTATTTTGAAGCAACCGATATTACAGTATGTGTTTGTGTCTGAGTGTGTGTGTGTGTGTGGGTGTGTGTGTGTATGCACATGGATGTAGTAGACTAATGTTTGTTCTAGTACATTCCAGAAACTGTCCTTGTTCTACAAACACTCCACCGTCTAAACAGTATCACCACTTTAGGAGTACACTTGGGTCTCTGGGTAGTGCCACAGTTCCTCAAAGCAATCCGCCTCTGTTCTGTTTTTGGCATCGTCCATCTTAACTTGAACTTACCTTGGCTTAGACATTTAATTATTGCTGAGCTTGAACCTCATTGACAGAAGCACTTGTCTGAGTGTCTGAGCTTTTCAATTAGCTGTGCTGTTATCAATGAACTGAATGTTCTTTTTTCTTTTTGTAAATATATGTACAACATTTTTGATTTAGGTGATATTCTTTTGTTTTCAACATTTTTATTTTGTTGTTGTACAGTTTAAAAGTCAAAACTAACAATTATTTTTCCAAATCCCCCTAAAGAGCACATTCATGATCATAACAGATATTTGACTTGGATGTTAAAGTGGCATTTGTTGTTCACACTACAACCCTGAAATTGCAGTTTACTCTTAAGGATGTTAGTAGGTGTCCAAATCATCTTAGCAATCAGGAAATCATATATAAGGTATATATCTTAATAACACATGCTTACTTGCTCTGTGCTTGGATCATGAGCAGTGGCGATATTGACGTGATGAGGGCTCTTCCTATATGTATATTTCATTTAGATTAAATAGTAATTCACTTAAATATAACTTCGAGGGGAATCTCACCTTATGAGCTATATATGGATATTCACCACTGTGGTAAATTTGCCAAAGTGAAATAAATAGCGTGTCACTGAGCAGAACAACAAATCTTTTCATTGTAAATTTTATGGATTCAATTTCCCCATGAAGAATGTGCGTATACTATAGTGGCACGCATTGAGTGAGCTCCAACCGGCCAAAATGGGATGGGATACCATAATTAGGCCATCACACTGCAATATGTATACCCTTGTTGTAATAACTTGTGAATGATGTATATTTTAGGCATTCAACAAAGAAATAAATTGGAATGGTTTAACAATGACAGATTTATTGTAATTATAAATGGATGTTTCTTCTGAATTGTAACGTGTTCGGTTGAGTCTGCAATAAGGAAAACGAGGGACAAAAAGTTTTGTTTTTTATTTTTAGCTTTTGTTCCAGTGATATGTGATTCGTCTAGCGTAAAAAAAAAAATACACCCACCTCACATTCATCAACAGATTGCTTGTTTGCACTCATTCCTAATAAAACATACAACTCATTGGTAAAATATCTGCAAAAATACTTATTTTTTCCTTATTTTACCAACTATGAAAGTATGAAAAACAGGATGCCCCCTAGAAAAACATAAAACATTAAGTATTCACCTAACAGCAATGTCACTATACTATCAGAGACTACGCACATATGAAAGTCATCTGTCATCTATTAGATTTACATTATAAACACATTGCCTGTCGACTCAAGGTCAAGCCACGGGCTAGCATCGTTCTAGCATTGCATAGATCACAGAAATGACAAAGTGGAAATTACATGGAATGAGACGTCGGGACACAATTCCTCGTATACAAGTAGTAGTAGTAGTAATGGCCTCTACAGGCTGCGTTATGGCTGAATAAATCACTGAATGACACTGTTCAAAAAATACTGACTTTGTCAAAGCAGGTTTAAGAAAGTACCAACTGACCTTATGAATTAACTAAGAGTGCAAGAGGATTCCCCTTGGAAACACAACAGCAGCGCTCTTAAAATTCCATACATGGGCCACAAACTGAAAGTGTGCCTGCATGTCATACAATAAAATAAAGCTATGTATGCTTATTTTTTAAAACCTCAATTTGTGGTTATTACCGCACCAAGAGATGTGCTCTTGGTCTTTGTGTAGCGAATGACTAACATTTACTAGGGCCAACAGTCTCTAAAACATGTCGTGGATACTACGATTAAGGTGCAGCTGTGCTTTGCAGTAAGTGTGTAATGCCTTTCCATGTAGTGTAATAACAGATGTGTATGTCTTTGGAAGTATTCAAGTATTCCAGTCCAGCGGTGTATGAAAACATAAAGCAATGCGTAGTCACTCACATCATCTAAATTGCCACCAGACAGGGGAAAAAAATTTTCTTAACATTGAAAACTGTTTGGCTTACAAAGTAGCAGTACCTGTTATTTCTTCTATACAATACAAAAGAGCTAGTATATTACTGCAGTGTTTCTAAGTATTCTTCTACTTATATGCTCATGCTGTAGCCAGTTCCTGTAGTATGTCAGACTATCGGTACCAAACTGGACAGGGCACCTTGGTCTTCCATAGTCTTAGTGTTTCCCTAAAAAAAAAAATACCCCACTGATTGTCAACACCACATTTGTACTTCCTGTACGGCCTTACTCGAGGGTGGGCTCCACAGTCACCTCGTCTGGCTCCTCTCCATCATCTTCTGGGCCACATTGGTGAGCAGGTGGTGCTGGCTGGGGCTCCACGGACCGCTCCGCTGAGCTCACGACGTCAGGCTCCGCAGCATCCGCGATGGCCGGACTTGGGGAGTCGCCTAGCGAGGACTCGTCGGCAGCCTGGGCTGGGAGGAGATCAACGGGCGGTGGGCAGGGAGGGTCTTCAGCTGGGACCGGAGGCTCAGCGGGAGGCTCTGGGGACTCTGACGCAGGAGAGATGGCGTCCACGGGCGGACCGGACGTTTCGCTGGAGTCACGGGGAGAGTCGGGCGGGGCTTCGGACTCTGCGACCGAGTGAGATGGTTCAACGGGTGAGGCGGGCGAATCGGACAGGGTGTCGGTGGAGGTGAGAGCAGAAGCGAGGTCCATGGCTGCCTGGGAGCTCAGCTCTTGTGGCTCAGAGTTAGTCTGGGCGTCTGCTGACGGTGAAGGCAACACGCTATCCTCCAGCTCCTCTGCACAACACACAATGAGGAAATAAGATGAAGAATGAAGATGGCTGCCAGTGTTGCATCACCCATGACAACACAATACATGCCATAAACACACTCTTGTACTGAAGATTATTGTATTCCAACTAACTTCCTTCTGTCAAATCTACGTTTAACACATGACGGTGCCTGGAGGCTGGTATGAATTGCTGCTGTGGTAACTTACCGATCCCAGTGATTTCGTGGTCTCTCTCCTCGTGCATGGCCAGGGAAGTGTAGGTCATGTCGATGGACGACATGGACAGGTCCAGCCTGTCCACCAAGTCTGCAGGGTCAGTGCTCATCACGGACACCTCACTTTCAGAGAAACCTAGAAAAACAAACACAAAGACACTCACTGGTAAGATTTTCAGAACCACACAAGCACCGAGACCGGTCAGACGAGGGAGGAAAGGGGGTTTCAGGCAGGAAAAGTTGGGAAATGTCCACAATCATCGAGTGAGTAGAGTCTTACCACTTTATTAACACTGCTTATCTGGAACTCACCCGGGTCCATGACTCTCTGGATGGGTGGAGGTAGTGGAGCATCCTGGAGGTCGGCCACATCGTCACTCTGGCCTGAAGGCGCCATCAGGGACGCCTGCAAACAAACGAAGGTAAATGCTAAATGGTCTGTACTTATATAGCGCTTTTCTAGTCTTTTCCGACCACTCAAAACGCTTTACACTACATTCACATTCACCCCATTCACACACATTCATACACTGATGGCAGGGCGCTACCATGTAAGGTGCCAACCTGCACATCAGGGGAATCGAACCAATCATACACATTCACACACCGAAGGCGCAGCTTCGGGGGCAATTTGGGGTTCAGTGTTCGACATGCGGACTGGAGGAGCCTGGGAAATCGAACCGCCGATCTCCCGATTAGCGGACGACCCGCTCTACCTCCTGAGCCCGTAAACACTACAGCTACAGCCGAGAAGGTATTCACAAGGACACATCATCAGAAACCAGGATACCTCTGTGAATCCATGGGTGGGCATCACTGGAGAGGTGCTCTCATTAGGAGCAGGCGATGCGTCGGGGGACGCGTCGGGGCGAGCTGGGATTCGATGTAAGTAGCCGTAGCCGATGCCACAACCCAAACTAAACAAAAAAACATTTTTATTCATTAAGACCAATTGAAATATCACTGTTAAACAAGTCACACGTTTGATGTCTGAATTGTACAGCCTGGAACTGCTACACTGCTATTTCCTGTGAAGCTAGACATTAGCATGAGTGTCTCCTAATGGGTGACACAATTGAGCAAAATGGGCTTTTCTGTCATTTCCTACTAAACGTGTGAACCGACTGAAGTGAACTATGGATAAAACGCAGTGGTGTTTATGTGTATTCCCACGTACCTGCCCTCTCCCCCCCACGCTCCATTTGGTGTGACCACCACCTCTCGGCAAGTGTCTGTCTGGATGTTGTACACCAGCAGCTTCAGGGGCTTCCCTTCATGGGCCTCGATCAGGGTGAAGAAGTCTTCTGACTGGAAACACGATCAACAACACGGTACAGCTTCACACTTGGAGCAGAATATATCAGAAAGGACGTGTGAGGTAAACAAAAAAAAAAAAGAGTCTTACATCTTGCAACACCTGATCGGCTCCCACAATGAAGTCGCTGTGGGGTTGAAGCTCTGCCAGTGCAGCGGGAGAATTGACATCAACATCCTAGGGGGGAAAAAATAGAACTTCAAATGTGGGAATAAACAAAAAGATGGATGCAAGGTGGGCTCGTGAGAATAGAGGCTCGACTTGACAAATCAGTCAGGCCGATGGGTTTTCCGAGCTCTCGACGGAGCGGCTCACCAGGACGTGCCAGACGTTCTCATTGGCTCCCTGGTAAGTGCAGAAGCGAACGCTGGCGCCCAGCAGGCCCTGGCCTCCCCACATGTTATTGGGCACCACCTCCAGCTCCCGGACCCTCGTGGTTTTAGTGCTATACACCTCCATTTTCACAGCCTTCTCCACGTTGGCTTTCAGGAGCTCCTTCAGCAGGTCATTCTCCTGGTTCTGGTGTTCAGTAACAAAGGGAGTGGATGAAAACAGTCAAAATATTCATGATGCCGATGAAGTAGCAATCTTTTTTTTTTCTTTTTAGGTTTTGTATTTTTTTTATGAAAAATGTGTTCCTACCACCACAGTTGGGTTGGGGGGGGATAGGAGAAACCCTGATATGTCTATGTGACCTTTACTGATTCGTGACCTACCTGTAGATAATTACTACTCACTACAGTACTTGTTATCTCATGAGCAATATACTTACAAGTCTGTTGTTGTCAAGAGACAGAATGAAGTCAAAGAAGGGCTCCAGTCCAGCCTTTTCTGCTGGCGAGTTCTCCTGCACCTGAAAACATCAAGACAAACTAGGGTGCTCCGTCTGACCAGGCTTTCACAGCCAATCAGTCATCTGCAGAAGACTGGGCTGGAATGTGGCTCCATTTAGATAACTAAACTCAGAGAAACTGTATTAGGCCAACAATCATGTGTTTGCAACATTTCAAGAATCTGAAGGACCACTGAAAGAGCCATGTAGGAGAAAAAGGCCAGCAGGTGGATTCTCACTGTCAAAATAAAAGATCTGATACAACAATTATGTATGTTACTCTGCAGCAATTTCTTTAATTCCTATACAAATATAAAGGTCTTAAAATCGAAATTGTAATAATAAGGGGGAAATAATCTCGAAATACATAAATTGAAATAAATGAAAAACAAAAGTATGCGTATTTTAGAATACTCATCACATGAAGTGATTCATAACGTAAATTACAAAGCGTTCTTTTTTTGCAACAGCTGGAAAATAAATGGAGTAATTGGGGCTATTCCTCGGAGATCAGTAAACATAGCTTCCATGTTGAATCCACCCTGACTTGGAAAACTAGTATTTTTGACGATACATTCTGAGAAATAATTTAAGATACATTGTAATTTACACTAGGTAGCGAATAATGTCGAGCTCTGTTGCAAGGCGTTCAGGGAAGGTCCCGAAGCGCCTTCTTCAAGGGAAGTCTGTGAGTATGAAGTTACACGGTAGTAATCTGCATACACGCTCTGTTCTGGTACAAAAATAAAAGTTGCTCGTGCAAACCCGTTTTCAATTCGAATACAACAGTAAATAGTGCCACATCATCAGCTTTTGGCAGGCCGATCTGCAGCAACTACTTAACATTTCAAGATAAGCTGCTATACACGCTGCTGCAGTGTAAACGACAGTGAAATCTTGTGTTTTTACAAGCCTTACCCCGTGCACGTGATATCCATACGTTCCTCCTTCGGACACTTCTGAACTTTGAGATAAACCCATTTTGATTGATCCCTTAAAATATGAATATAGTATGTGTAAGAATTACAACTGACAGTCTGTGGCCATCTTGTCTGCAGTCCAGAGCAGTCGAACGTCGCTGTCAACGAACGCAGCACGCACACACACACACACACACACACACACACAAACAATGATAAGGGGGAGGGAGAGAGTACGCGTAAAGTGCCCTGAGGTGCCCCTCGTAAACTCCTACTTCCGCGTTGGAATGTCTGGAACAAAAGCAAATCAAGCGGCACAATGCATACCAGGCAGGTAACTGATGTATGTTTTAATGTATTCAAACCAAAAATGTAGAAAAAATAGAAACATGTAACAATACTGAGTATATACCAAGAGCGCTAAACAATAACATAGAGTAATCCAGTAAAACACATCACTTTTACCATTAGTTGTTCAGCGCCCTCTAAATGTCACATCAGCAACTCCCACAGACAATTCCCACGTATAATTATATCCCAGTCCATCATTGTATACCATCAGTAGAGTGTTTCCCTGTCGTATTCACCACTTACTCGGGTTGTTTATGTGAGTGCAAGTAGAAATTACTATATTTCCCGTAGCACTTGAAGGCAGCCTCAGATAATCGAAACTGATCAAACAAAACTGTAATAGGTCTGTAACTTTCTGCTAGCAAAATGTCACAAAATCTGCAGGACCACTGAAAGTGTATCAGGGTTATTTAGAATAAAAACAATTGAATTGTTAATGTTAATTGTTTAATAATAATATATTTATATTTATAATTTATATAATAAATATATAAAATGTAGTAATAATAAGCGAAGGAATCTCAAAATCACCTGAAATAAATGAAAAAACAGAAAAATGTGATGAATACTCTTCACAGCATCAAATCATAGCTAATTTTTCCAATTATATTTCATAATATAAATCATGTTTTGTAGTTTAGTTTAAATTGTAGAGTAGCAGAATCTGACCTAATGCTAATAAAAAACATGCAACTATGAATAAAGATAGCCAAATATAGCCAAAGGGAACAGAAGGAAAGGTTGAGTAATCATTATCTCTGATATGTTTGCTCCCCATGCCACTATGGAACAACATTGTGAAAGTCGTCATTATACCTTTATGCTTGCCTAGTCTTGGTTTCCTCAAATAAATCCTGAGAACTGATGTTGGTCAAAAGGAAATTACATCGAACAAATATTAGACCCGTAAATAAATAAATAAAAATGTTTATTTTATTACTCCAGTACAGAAATATGATACTGTTAAGCATGAAGGAATTAAATAACACATCAGAGATCATCGCATATAGATGGATGAAAGATGAACAAGACATAAATTAGATGACTCAAGTGTGTTTTCTCCGCAACAAAGGCAGATTTCATAGGCAATATAAAATATCAAGCTGGGGAAAAAATATTTTATCAAACATTCTTTGCACATTGAAATAATCTTACAAATATACAAAAAAAAAAAACAGTGCTCTTTACATTGAATGCTCTCTTAAAAAGTTTCTCATCATCTCACAAGACCTAGCCAGCACACCGGTCACTGGATCGATCACCAATCAAAGCTGGTTATCTGTGAATGGATAAGCTTGCTCCGGGCTTGGCTCGGACAGGCCGATCAGGGACTCCAGGAGATAGGTGCTCGACTCGTTGTACTGCGGGAGACTCGGGGAGCTGAACAGCTGGAGATGGCGAAAGTTGTCCGGGTGAGTGTGTCCTTTGAAAGAGTTGTGCAGCGGGCCGGAGGTGTAGTCGCTGTCAAAGAACTCCAGGTCGGAGTCGGAGGAGAGGCTGAGGTCCATGTAGTGGCTTGAGGAATAGTCCAGCGAGGGGGAGGGGGTGTTGGGGTAGTCCTCGAGGGAGTCGTCGCTCAAGACGTCGGTGGCTTGGTTTGCATTTTCGTCAAGGTACGACGCCCTGCCGATACCGTCTGTGAATGTGTTAGACGTGCACAGGGGTGCCGCGCTGCCTGAGTTGCTGCTGCTGCGCTGGGTGGGCGGCTGCCTGATGTGTCTCCGTTGACCGCCCGGACAGTAGTCGTCGTGTTCAGGGTCACAGATGCTGAGGACGCGGGCCAAACCTCCGTCGTCCACCTCAGGTAAACTCTGGCTCCCCGTGAGGCTCGCCCCGGCGTCGGAGTCCTCGCTGTGGCCGGAGGAGCAGGAGGAGTCGGTCATGTCGCTGCTGCAGCTGTTCTCCTCCGCCACGGGCCGCTCTGGAACGAAATGGAAGGAGGCAGTGGAGGGCATGGTGAAGGGAAGGCCGTCCTCCTCCATGGTGAACCCGAAAGGGCAGCTCTTGCCCTGGGCGTCTGGCGCCGCGTGTCCCCGGTGGTCCCGGTCGTCAAACTCTCGAAGGTCCGCTGGAGCTCCTGGCTGCTCCGGTCGGCTCGGCGTTTCATCTTGCGGCCGCCTCTCCAGCTCTAGCCTCATGACCGTGTGGATGTAATGGGTTTGCACACGTCTGGAGTTGAACTCGATGCGTCCCTGAACGTTACCGCAGCCGTCTTTAGTGCAGCCACATGGGAAGTTGGAGCGGTCCATCTGTGGCAGAAAAACAGCAGAAAGATAGCGGTCAGTTAAATCAGGGCTCTGGGTTCAGTTGAAGGTATTGGCACCAGTGTCGATAAGGGTCGCCTGCCACACTGACTGGTAACTTTTTTTGACATTAATTGGCACCGTTTATGCTGAATGTTACAGTAGAAAAAGTAGAAAAGACCCCTACCTGGCACTTGATGCCTGCCAGGCTACACGCGCAGGTCTCGGGCTCACAGAAGCCCTGGCAGTCGCATCCACAGTCCTCCCTGGAGAGACGAAGGGCGTGCAGCTGCCTCTTCTCCTCTTTATCGATGCGCTTCACCCCCGCTGCCTGGAGGAGAGCCTGCCTGTGTTTGGAGGAGTAGGGGTGCAGGAAACCTCCGTCCTCCAGCTCAGCATCACTGATGTGGACGTCCACGATGAGACCGTCTGCTTCTCTCTGGTCAATAGCAACACCGGCAATCAACTGAAATCAGTGAGAAGTAAGATAGTAAGTTCTTTGCCCAAAGGATAAGAAGACTCTCTCAAGACTGCAGTTTCTCCAACATCTCCAGCTAACTACTGTAAAAAAAACGGCAATTGCTGTTGTGTGATTGATGTATCCACTACATTGAGTGCTGTTTTTCTTTTCTTTTTTTTTTTTCTTTTCTGACATGATGATGAATAATTTTGCTTTATTGTACTGCTTGTTCTCAGTGTAATATAGATTGTGTGTAGGACCGGGGTGGGAGAAAAAGGGGAAAATGTTGACCTTGAATGTACATTGGACTTCCGGATGCCTGTCATTCAATAAAAATATATTTAAAAAAAAAAAAAAAAATCAAGTGCACTCACTTTGTGCCTCAGCGCCTCGAGCCTCTCCTCTCTCAGCCTTTCTCGGAGCCTCTCTCTGCGTCTGCGCTGCTGCTCCAGCGCGTGCTCGGCCAGCGTGTACCTGCGGAGGGCGCTGTGCCTCCGCGCCATGCCCAAGGTGGCGCCCCCGCGTCTGGGCACGCTGGTGAAGCCCTGGCAGCGCGGGAAACCGAACACCGTCACCGCATCGAAGCGCACGCTGCTCCGCCCGTTTGCCAGCTTGCGCCTCTTCAGGATGGACCGGACTGGTCGCACGGGAGGAAGGAAGACGGTCAAAGGCGTTAACAATTGACTTTACGTATGAAATCCATCCCATTAAAGTGCTACCAGGTGCAGTATTAAAGTGACCATCTAGTGCTTAACTAACTACGGGAATACAGTACCAGTCAAAAGTTTGGACACACTTATTCATAAAGGGTTTTTCTTTATTTTTTACAATTTTCCACTATTTTAGAATAATAGTAAAGTCATCAAAACTGTGAAATAACACAAAAGGAATTATGCAGTGACCAAAAAATGTTTTAAAAAAAAATCAAACCTATCTTATATTTTAGATTCTTCAAAGTAGAAACCCTTTGGCATTAACAAGCAAAGAAATTCCACAAATGAACTTTTAAAGGCCACAATCACTATGTGAGTGTTTAAAATGATGATTTAATCATTGTGGTTCAACATTCTCCACCTCTAAAGTCTAAATGAAAGGCTACATTTCAATTTAATTAAAATGTAAGTTTTGAAAATAAATTCATACACAGGCATCAACTTCTCTATTTGTCTTAGAAAATTTCAAGCATTTAAGCATCAAGCCTTTATATCAAAATGTCTTTAAGATCATGAGAAACAAAACAGGTGTGTCCAAACTTTTGACTGGTACTGTATACTGAACCAGTATGAAATGAACAAAATGAAATGAACCAACACTTGAACAAGTTTTGCTGAGTAGCCCAGCTCTGAACTCTGATGCAGGCCTCCTATATTGTAGTTCACTGACTAGCCACTAGGTGACACACTACAGGTGCTTCACTGCAGTGGCTTGGGTCAAATGGCTGAACATAAATGTGGAGAGGAAATACCAAGGAGAGGGTCCACTGCAACAGTGGACAGATCAGGGGAAGAGGGGGGGGGGGGGGGAATAAAGCAGGGGGTCTAAACACTGTTTTATAGCAGCTTACATATTTAGACTCTTTCTGCCAGCGTGGTTTTTAATATCCGCCAGGTAACTGTTTGGTTTAACAGTTTGGCTTCAACAAATCATCTGACTTTCGCACACAACTGAGGGTGAACTCCAGGATGAACTCTAGCTCCAAAAGTCAGTCAACAACCGAGACCAGCTGACTAAGCTCGTTTCAGCTGCTCTTCTGTCTAAAAAAAACGACACGCCACGTCGGGGCACTGTTTAGCACGGTGACTCAGTCCTGAGACTAAGGGGAAGACTTTGAAGCTGAAGAGAGGATCAAAATAACAAGCCTGTAATTGCAGTACAAAAGGCTGAAGTACTGCAAAGCAACAACTGCGCGGGGATTGTGTCACCGCTCCCGCTGAAGCGATGAGCGATGTTGTCTGCAGCTCTGTGATATTTGAATGAAGCCATTTGATGCGACTTGTTTAAAAGGGACCTCGCTATTCAAATTGATTCCACAACATCCTATTGCTCAGGCAAATGACTGGATCGGCAGCAGCCCAGGGGCAAGTCCTTCTGTGTGCATTATCTAGAATGGCGTTCTCATATCAGCGACTCATAACATTGCTGCTGCAGAGCGATAAGAGACACTCCTATCACTCGCTCATAGGAAATCAGACAGATAAGGAAGAGGTTTGCATTATTTGAAAGAAGGTGGGGGGGGGTGTGGAGGCTTACTGGGTAAACTGTTAGGTGGAGCGGGGCTACTCGGTGTGAAATCCTGGCTGTCAGAGGAGTTGCTCTCTGCGTCAGACTCCCACTCCGAGGCTGCAGGGGAGGAGAGGGAGGACGGGGGAGAGGAGGAGTAGCAGGGATCTTCATCTACCTCGGCAAACTTTCTTTTAAGAACCCCTCTCATCGCTGCGGTGGCTGACAAACATTCTGTAGGAACATAAAGCAAAAAAAAAAAAAAAAAAAGATTTACGACACAGTAATAGTAAGTGAGCAAGTGGTGCATTCTGTAGCTACACTGACACCAGATCACTTTAACATTTCCATCCCAGGAAGTAAGGCACAATGCAAACGAATGAGCATTAGAATAACATTTTAGTCACAATGATGTTGCCTCTACTGTATGAACGGCCACATATACACAGCCAAAGTAATTGGATACTTCTTTTGTAAGTAACACTTGGAAGGAGAAGGAGAGGTCCCTCCTATAGAGTGCTGCAGCTCTGCTGGTTGAGCCGGTTTCAGGACATCAGCTTGTTTAGGCTAATGAACTCTTTATGGCGATTAGCCTTCGAGTTGATGTCCCATAAGTGTATTGTGTATTGTAATGCTCTATTGCTCAACACTAGCTGGAAAGTTAAGACGGGAGAAAAAAAAAATCAATAGGTCTTTTTTTCTTTTCCCCACAGAGTAATTAACATTCCAATGATTCCTCAAGCTTTTTGTGAAGAATACGTGGAAACAGACAGTCCAAACACAGTATTCTAGGGACCGCGGGGGTGTAATGGCCCAAGACGCTGCTATTTTTGGATGTGGACATGGAAAGTAAATCCAAACATGTGTAAAACGCCTTACAACACTTAAAGATCACAAACCTTAGCGGGGCTTTGAAAGCAAAACTATCGATTAAAAGAGATTATGGAAGAGACGATCCAAAAGAAGAGACACAACATCTCAACTTCTGCCAACTGCCACAAAGAGACCAGCGAGGAAGAATTACTCTCCTTGCAGTGTTAAACTCTGTCAAACTAACTCATATGCATATGAGTTAGTTATTTTCCTTTTGGCTCCAAACATTCAGAACTTTTTTTATTTTTACCTCAACGAAGATGTTTTTGGACACAAAACCCAAAACATGATATCATAGAGTCTTTCAAGTCCCAGAGAGGCGCATATGAGGAATGTGTGTGTTTTCTCAAAGAGAGGGGGTGGCTGGTCACAACACTGGTTGCACCCACACACACCCACACACATACACACACACACACACACACACACACACACACACACAACAACAACAACAACAAATACGAGGGGTAAAGCAGTGACATTGCCCCATGCTAACCAAGGCATGGCTGGACAAGAAAAGGGGGTTCTGATCATCAGTAGTAAGCAAATACTAAAAAAACAGTAAGGCCATTGTGTGTGTGTGTGTGTGTGTGTGTGTGTGTGTGTGTGTGTGTGTGTGTGTGTGTGTGTGTGTGTGTGCATGTGTACGCGCGCACGTGCATGGGAGCAGCTTCCCGGATCCATCAGCAAATAAGACTGGAGACAAAAGGCAGCTTCTTGTGTCATTATCTGTCTTTTATACAGCGGGCCTGTCTACTCTGTAGGCAGTAACATGGAAGGGATTTCTCCCATCTGACAGTGTATGCATGTCTGACAGCTATATGTGAAATATTCCCAAAAGTAGACTTGTTGTGATGGTAAACAATGCTGCAGTACAGTGCTGTTATCAGATCACACTTATTGCATGTAATACACTGCAGAGTTGGAAGACTGCACATGTGAGTTTCCACTGATGGCAAATAAATAATTCAAAAGTTTCAAAGCAGCGGATACTAGGAGGGCGCGCTCACGTGCGCACACGTGCACTGGCGGGGTAGTGGAATGTGGGGGTTGGGTGGAGGGAGGAATTAAATCTAACCATAATCTCATTCATTTGAGTTAATGAGTGGTCTTTTTTTTTTTTAAATAAAAATGTGTAAGTAGTTGTTTTTTTTGAGGGGGGAAGCCGTTGCTATTACTATTATAATAACAGCCCTATAGTTTATATGGTGTTAGGAATATTATAGTGGTACCCCAGGAGATAAAAACACCATAAAACACCATAAACTGACCATAAAAATCCACTAATGAGCACCACAGGCACACTATAACTCCCAATAGGAATATTATAAGAACGTCATAGTGATTTTTCATCCCAGTACAAGAGTCGTTTCCTATCTGGCATAATAGTCGTGACGCAGCTGACCTCGTCACCCTTCTCGGAGACACACGAGCGGTCACGTCAGCTACAATGACAACATTGTTCCCTCTGTCTCCCCTCGACTGGGATCGCTTTCTTACAGCCAGCCCAGCAACACACCGGCGAGGACAGTTTCATCCCAACTACAGCCAACTATCTCCTTGGTGTTGAAGGTCGAGACAGCAGACAGCGCGGCTACAAGCAGCATATCACGATAGGAAGTTTTACAAAACATTATATGCCAAATTTGGGGCTGTCTCGGTGTCAAACTAGGTGATTTCGTGGTCAAGGGTGGATTTGCAACGTCGTCCCGAGCGAAAACGAACTATAGTAGTGAACTTATAAAGTTTAGAAGGATACTATACAAAAACACATCGATAATATAATATTTTAGGAATGTTATATCTATATATGTTGAGGAATGTGATATCATAGGAGATGCAATACCATAAGGTACGATAAGGTGACTATAAACTCACTCTTGACTACCACACTCATACTATAAATCCTTATAGGAATATGAGGGGTTACTCACCACACAGGAATGAGCAGCATAATAATTTAGGCTGAAATCGAAACGAAATCTTATCGGTCTTGTCAGCAACAGTCAGCTCAACATTGTATGTCCCTCAGTGTCAGTATGAGGCTACACAGTAGTACTGGTGCGAATAAGAGAAGAGAATTAGTCAGAGAACTTCCGAAGAGCAAGCGATCGAGATAGTTCACGTCGCTATCCGTCAGCCCGGACATCATGTCACGCATGCGTAGAACCGGTCTCAAATTAGCTTGTTAGGGACTAGTCAGCTAGCATGACGGCTAGTCTTCTACACAGCAGCTAATTTATGTAACAAAGTTCACACTTATTCATTACCAACACCAGACATCCCGATACCACGCAGTCATGAGACAGGGGTGCCTGCAAAAAACTTTATTTACTCATTTAAAAACATGTCTAGGTCTTGTAACATTATCCTTGTCTTACTTAGACTTTAAACATTGTATTATTTGGGTAAAACTAACCTCTCGCAGGAAAAAGATACTGGACCAAATGTGAGACAGCCATTGACACCCAGCTAAAAGTCTAGTCTGCCTAACGCTATTTAAGCGAGGGCGGAAGTAGACAGGAGTTGATCTTCGCGTGTATACTCTCTGGAACTCCCCGAGAGGCCCTGACGCAGACAGTCGCGCAAGCAGGGGGAAGAGACGCTCAGGGTTGCCAGAGCTGCCCACAGCTTCCTGTCTGAGGTGTGTTGAAACTGTACACTCACAACCAGTGGTGTGGCGGTAAATAATGAGGTCGGTAAACCACAAATAGAAATAAAAATCAATTATATTTACAGAAAAGTGTTAATGTATATTTTGCTCCCCTTAAAAGACCTCATCTTCATACATTGTACATTAGTTTGACACTTCTCACTGTGATGTATACTATGAATTGAATAAAAAATATCAGTGCCGGCTTATAAAGGCGCGTACGTTCGGTTCTGCACATAAAAAGTTGTGTATATCCCTGATTACAACGTTGTAAGAGATTGTGGACTCTAGAGGAAGCTCTCGGCTGTATAGGCAGGCCTATATAAGTAGGATTACAGATTTGGGTGTAAAGCGTTTGCCTCCATTACTCAAGCAGAAATCCTTTTCACTGTTATATCTTATTCCTTATTAATAGATCTGTCCAGAAGTTAGTGATTAAAGTTTGGCTACACCCACGCACACATACACTTTGAACTCGCAATATGAAGGGCTAAACTGTAAAGCGTTGAGTGAAGCTGTTAAAATAGCTGTCAGTGGAAAAAATGACCAGTGGTGCTTGAGTAAAGGGACAAGATTAACATTCCAGTGTGTCTGGCAGTGCTTTTCAAGATAATCATACTACGTGTCCCCCGATTGGGATGAAACTGCAAGAGAAACAAGCACGGTGCTTTGGCATTTGTAGCACTCAGACGGAGAGATATAGACGAGCAGGAAGACAGATTAAGAGTTAGACAGACAGATGAACAGAAAGACTGAATAATAGAGCCATGTAGACAGACAGACAGACAGGTGCTTTTCTGATGTACAATATACACAGCAGAGTAGTACATTAACATGCACAGTGAAAGGAAATATATACACACACACACCTGTGGGTCCAAATCATCTTGTCATGGGAAAGAGTGCTCACCCTGACCTCAGCACCAAGTGAAAGTGTGTTATGACGAGTGCGACCCACATTGGGTGTGTGTGTTTCTGCGTGTGCCTCTGACCCCGCAGTTAACTGACTAGCTTGAATACGTGATGTAAAGCAGGCGGTGCATCCTGTCTCTCCTCTCTGAAATTATTAGTGTGACTTACTCACAAGCGCCGTGTGTGGCTATTTATAGCATAATGAAACTGCCTCCACCAAACTCAATCGGTGCAATACAGAGGGTATTTCCTGCTCATTGGTGCCGCCTTGTACCACGCAGAGTGTGACTATATATCATGTAGCATCTCTCAGTGCGTCAGGAGGTTGATCCGGACAGATCAGGGGGGTACAGCAGAGGAGAAGGGGGAGGAGTCATGGAGCAAGATCCACAAGCAACATTCATATTTCACTGTAGCAACAGCACAAGGGCAAATTTGTGCACGTACAGCACAGATACGGCTATTGGCACTGATACATTTTTATCACTGTTTACTGTAATCGATCCCTGTATTGACGCAGCCACGAGAAATGACTCAGATTCCTGAATTCTTTCACATGTTCATATTTAATGCCATTCAAACGCTAATGGAAACAATGATGAAATGACGTGTTATGCCAAAACACAGGTCCCCGTAATGATTCATTACCTCAAAGCTGCTTTCCTCAACGTTGTCTTCTATTGATGTTCTATGTCTTCAACAGATGTGCTTATCTCTTATGCACTGTGACTGTCAGAGGCGATGAAAGCGAATCATTACCGTGCTTTTAGTGCAGTGGTATGTTGCATAACTTACAGTTAACCTACATTCTGGCAGCCTCTCAGGTTGCTGTGGCTGGCTCCTGTGGTCCACTTTCCCCGTCAAGCTGTGCCAGCGATGGCCTACATACAGCAATATACTGGCAAAGTTTGACAAAGCTAGAGGCATGTGAAACTGCGCCCCAGTTCCTGGTCTTTTTGATCGTATCTCAGGGCTTCACACATCTTCGGAGCACTCTCCCTTTTTCCCGGGGATAACGGGAAGTATCAGATAGTGTCATGCATTGTTGCCTTCCAGTCGGGTAGTAATCCAAGGTGCCGACTGGAGGAAGACGCTGCTGGAAACTGTTTTGTTGTTCTCCTGAAACTTACAGGAAGTAAGTTACTACACCAGGAATAGGGATTGAAGATACTGACATCACCTGTTTGGACCACAGGTTGGCCTAGTGGTTAGTGAGGTTGCCCCCGCCCCCTGTGGAGGGCCCAAGTTTGATCCCCCCCTTGCGGAATAATAAAGTCTATGATATCAAAATCATTTAAACACAGTTCATATATACAGTGGTGGCCAAAATTATTAGAACACTTAATTACATTTAAGAGGTTTCAGTTGTTTTTGTTCAATTGGCCATTAAAATACCCATAAAACGAATGAAATATATACAAAGTCATCATTATGCTCTATAAACCATAGAATAGAGCCATCATAAGGAGATTTACGTCATTTTCCTTACAAAAAACAAGCTAGGCCTATTTCACTGTCAATGTCACACAATCATGTTCCTTCACAGAAGAAGCCAAATTACTTGTGTAATCATTGTCAGGTGTGATGGTGGTTAAATTGATGGTGATCAAGAGTCTTAGGACACAGCTGTGTGATTCTTTTGAATTGCTGCAAAAGGTGGACATACCAAATATTAAAGTTAAAAGTGGATAAAAACAGTAGGACTCACTTCATCTGATATTTGTTGTGCTCAGAGCAACCATCTGCATGTTTCATGAACATTATGAAATGAAATCATGTTTTGGAGGCAAGAAAAGGTCAATATTTTCAGATCTGTCAGGTGTTCTAATAATTTTGGCCACCACTGTAGTTTACTGTAAGTGTTTCTCTGTGCTACTCCTGCTTCCAGGTAATCCAGCATTGGGTTAGCAGCAGAGTGACTCAGTGAAATAAGTTTCATCAGTGCAGAGGCAATAATAAAAATAACTGAGCACGATTCACTCCCTCATGACGAGAAATGGAGAATATACTCCTACATTCTCTCTCTCTCTCCCTCCCTCTCTCTCTCCCTCCCTCTCAGGATCATTCATGCCCCTATTCAAGCTCCACTTCTGGAAATGTGACATGTACACATGAGTTGGCTTTGTGTTGCATACCCTCTGATGTCATATTTTGACAGTGGTCACCATGGTCACAAGGACCAACATAGCCCGGCGGTTTCCTTTTTAGACGACGGGAAGACAGTGAATCATTTTGTTTACCTTCATCATCGTCAGCATCATCGTCATCGTCATTGTCATTTTTCGGCACCAGTGATGTCGTTGGCTCTCTGCATCGTTCTTCGTCACGTTTCTTCTCTTTTTTTCATGTTTGGAAGAGGTTAATTAAAACTATATTAATATGAAGCCAGTTTGTTCTTCACTATTTATGTACAAAGCATAAATACAGGAGCAGGATAAAGATAAACACCTAAACATGAATGTGGATATCAAGTACCTAAAAGGGAGTAGGACCACACTTAGCCTTCAGAACAGCTTCTTTCTTCAACAAGGAAAGCCGCCAGTTCTTTGAGGGATGCATCGATTATTTCATTCATTGATTGATTTACCATAACCCTGATTCAGGATCACGGTTCTGGTTTAGGTGACTGGGAAGGGCCATGTGTGTTCATGAGACCCCCGCTTCAATTTTGTGAGGGAACAGCGTTTGGTCCTGGTCTCGTTTTCTTGGTCGTTACATGACCGTGCAGAGCGATCATCAGGCCTAATGACCGTCACAAGACCGCCCATATGATTACAGATCCACCACCGTGTTCAGCAGTTGGCAGCAGACACTGTGGGGGCATCCCTTTCCCTTTCCCTTTCCCTCTCTCCAAACATAATCCCAGCTGGACACGGGAAAGAGTCATCAAACCATGTTACTTTTCCCCCCTTGCTCAGGGTCCAGGTGTTGTGCTCCTTACACCAGGTTTACGTGTCTTCATGTGTCTGGGATACGAGCAAGCATGCCATAAATACCAGCTATGTGAAAGTCAGAACATGCAGGTTTTTTTGGAAGATTTTGTTTAACGATTCAAGTCTATACTTAGATGCTGCCCTCTGTTGAAACGCTGCCACCATTTATTTTTGTTTCGCTCTAAAATGTATTGTCTGGGCTTTTGATGACGGTATGCGACAGCTAGAGATACATTTTGCATATATATTACACATATATTACAGATATTTTGAGGATGCACAAGGTTTGTTCACATTTGTATTGCAAACACTGGTGTGAAACAGACCTGTACTTCGAGTAATGATGGGTTAAATCATATACAAGTTAAACTCTCCAAGATCGTATGTGAATATCCCCCAAATTTAGATCGGTTAGGCGAAAGGTTTGTAGTTTTAAACAACTTTAAATACTGAGTGTTCAGGGTTTAATATTAAACTCTTTTTCAACTGTGTGCCAAATTTCCATCAGAGAGACGGCGAGTTCACTTTCATAGCTCTTGGAAAAGGGCAGCAGACAAAGACTTTGGGTAAAATTTCACAACAATGACACCTTAAGTGATGTGTCAACTGCCATCCCTTTGTCTGTGCAGTGGTATCATTTCAGGAGGTGAAACCAAAACACTTCCTGTGACACCCTAATGGCAGGTCCTGGCCTCGTGCCAAGCGTACAGCGGCCTAATCCCTGGCCCACTCCAGGGGCGATATCATATCTCTGTAGCCGAGCCAATGGGCCTTCCAGTGTTCAGTTTCACTGTCATAGTGACAACTGGTTATAAAAAAAACCACCACAGGAGAAGAGTGCTTTATGTGCAATAATTTTCTTTTTTTTATATATACATTTGGGCATAACTGTCTTTATTTGAGATGGGGGATAAACCCGGGAATCATAGGTACATGGCAGGAGCCTCAGCTAAATGAGAGACCAGGACACCCCGTGCAATAACCAGTTTTAAAATATTTATATATGAAAGAGATCTATGTTTTAATGCGGTGTAACCTGTATACAGCGCATGTACTGAGATGAGCTGCAATGTATAATTCAAACACCTTCACTTAAGAGCCTCCCTATTGCCTCAAAACTAATGCAGCACTTTGAAGTCATTTTGTGGTATTGCAACATTTTTCTCCAGCTTTTTCCTATAGCCCATTATGTATAAACTATGCATTGATGTTTCTCACAGTTACCTACCCCACCCAAGGGCAGTATTTTCCAAACATCCAAAACATTGCCCTTGTATGACCAGTTTTAGCACAAGCGAGTCAAGCTGTAGCCCTGAGCACACACACTAGGTTACACAACTACAATCTTCCAACAGAAGTGATCTTATCTGCTGCTGCATGTGAGCAGCACAAGTAATAACAGCACGCAGCTGTGTGATTGGGTTTGACATTTCCCTTTAACAATGAACCTCTTGTCAACATCAGCTGCGGTGTTGTTGTGACCTTTTCTGCAAAACACTGCCCTGCGGAACGCCACGTTGGAACCCAGAAGGAATTCAAATGATTTATCTGTTGGTTGTGCACGGTCGGCTGTTTGGTTGCACGTTCAAAATGACTGCCGAGCAGAGTTGTGCATGTGCGTGTTTCCCCCCCCCCCCCCCCCCCCGTCTCGCCTCGTCTCTCCACTGATTGAGTCTAGCTCCCTTGGCAGCCCTGCAGTGGGAGTGCCTGTACTTACTGAGCTCCAGCACAGGGAATTCTGCTGCTGGTGCCGGCTGTCACATGTGGCTCCATGTGAGGCCGTTGCAGGGGCCCGCAACAGCGGAAGGAGACCTGCTCTCAACTGTTCAGTCCAGTACTCACTGTTCTATCTTGGCTGTGTGGGTTGAGCGTGTCTGACCCCAACCCCCCACCCTAGCCCTCCCCCGCCCTCTCTCTCTCTCTCACTCCCTCACTTTTTGCCTCTCTACTCCTCCATTGCAGCTGGCAAAACACATACACAACCGAGACTGAAAACACAACTGTTGGGCCGTAAGTGGCCTCTGCCTGATTGCTCACTCCACTGCTACTTGTAGTTGTTTGCACAAAACATGGTGCATCTTCATGCTAAATTACTCAGTTTAATGTCATTAAAAAAACATTGCTGTGCATGAGTAAATGCAATCCAGGGAGCCACCAACATTGTGGATAGCTGCCTTTTATGCATGTGCACTGACCTGTTAGTTTCTAAATTAACATGACAAATGCTTTGTCAACAAGGAAATAGTTTGCCAGCAGTGTGATCTCCTTTTAACACCTTTGGCAGGGACGGAGGTAGACATGTCGCTCTAGTGCCATCTGCTGGCTGCTGGCTGCTAGTAAGGAGCAATAAAACAAAAAAATTAATGCTGGGTTTGAATGGCACTTTGGTCAATGTTCAGTAAGGGTAATAATGTGATCAGGTGAAAGAAAACATGTTGGGACAAAAAAGGGAAAAGCGACACATGACAGTCAGTTGTGCACTCGCTTTTACTCTGGTTTTTATCCTGGTTCAATTAAACTCTGTCCTGTGCTGATTGTAAAATGTAGGCATTGTGAAAAAGAAGTTTTAAGGGTGAACAACAGTTAATGGTTACCTCATGCGGCCCGTGTCCAAGCAACATTTTTGTCATTTGCCATTGGCCAATCATTGAAAACAAAAACCTCTGGAAATAACCTTTACACTTGGTTAATTTTGATCTCTCGGCCTTTGACTATGCAGTAGCTTATCTAATAGCACTCAAAATTACATTATCATCTATTTAAGCACATTATGGAATAATGGTCCGAAAGGTGTATGGATGTGACTCCCACAGCAGTAATAACATGGATATGATAAATATGTGAAGTGCAGATAAAATGAGTATTGGCATGAGATACAATAACAGAGAGGCTATGCCAGGCATTTAAACACCGACATCTGACTGGACCAGCTGTCATGGTACACATAGGTCTCTCTCTCTCTCTCTCTCTCTCTCTCTCTCTCTCTCAATGTGTCACACTTTCATTTGTATTTAAACATCATAAAAGGATAAATGTTATACTTTCATACAGATCAAGAAAATGTAATTATCCAAGCAAAAAAAAAAAAAAGTTGGAAACGTAGGGCTGTTAATTTGTGCAGGGCGTTGTCCTGCGCTGGAATCAGATTGTGTTTTATTGTAACTATCAGAGATTTCATAGGTGTGGGTAAAGGAAGCGTTTGTGACATCCGGAAGCCCGAGAATCAAAATAGGACTTTGGCCACTAGGAATTGCTGTGTCTTGTGAGAGATGCTCCTAAAATCACAAGTGCAAACGGCCAAGACGGGGATGCACGGGTGACTTCTTCTTCTCTCAGGTATGGAAGCTCTACATATTCTCTAGATCTTGAGACAGAGCAGCATACCCTTGATTGAATGTATCACATTGTGTGTGTGTGTGTGTGTGTGTGTGTGTGTGTGTGTGTGTGTGTGTGTGTGTGTGTGTGAGTGTGTGTGTGTGTGTGTGTGTGTGTGGTGTGCTTTGTACCTTTGAGATTTAAAGTGTCTGACTCTCAACATGCTGAATGTTGTGACGGTTGTCTGACGCCGAACGTTTGGTGCAACATTTTGATTATAACAAAAGTTTCTGGAAGGTAGGACAGCAAACGGCACATTTCCCAGCCTCAGTATAATTCTATATTGTATATACGCTAGCATACAGACAGTGATCTATGGAGGGTTAAATGTGACATATTAAATAAATAAATCATTAAATAAATCATTAAGTAAAAGGGGAAATATATGAAGAATTAATTAATTAAAATGGGAAATATAATATATTTAATTGTTCATTTCCACATTTATTTAATTATTTCCGTATTTAATGATTTATTTAATGATTTATTTAATTATTTCCACATTTGATGATTTATTTAATGATTTATTTATTTAATATGTCCCATTTAACCCTCCATAGTGATCGTGTAATAGGGTAGTGTTCGGTTTACTACCTAAGCACGGGGGTTTATAAACATTAACAGAGTCAGATGACAGAGGGTGTGATAAACTGTTATATAATTACACATTAAGCTCAAGCTCTGTCATCCAGCTCTCTGTTAGTTCCTAGGCAGAAAAATAAATGAAGAAAAAGTGTGTATGGATTACATGAGTTATACCCTGAGTGTGACAATTCCCCAATATGCTGTTGTGAGCTCTCTGGTCAGTGATGAGAAATGCTTATCCAGAGTGTTAGCAATCACTGACTGTTGTAAATATCTATACAAACTATTATAACTAGTATTTTGGAGTTATATTCACCAACATTTCACTAACATTAGTAAAAAACATCCTCAGTTTAGATGCTGTCAGAGGGATTGATATGGAAACGCGCACCCTGAGGAAGAGCCAGTCCTTGAAGAGCTTGACTGGGGTTCATGAGGGGTCATGGGTCATGCCAGCTCCCACCCGCTGGGACAGGAAGTCTGTCTCTCAGCTGGTGCAACAGTAAGTGCTGCACAATACATACGTATTGCATTTTTATCCTGTATTTATGCTCTTGCTCAGTTAAGTGCCTATCCCAGTGGCACATCGATAGGTGGTTGTTGAGGGAGGGGCGTTATTCACTCTCTTTCCCCGCTCACAATTGTCCTGCCAGTCCTGGGATTCAAACCAGCAACCCTCCAATCACAAGGCTGCTTCTCTCACCTCTAGGCTTCTGTATCTGTATTCATTGTATTTGACATTAGCTGGCAGTGTCACAGTATAGAGTCACAATACATTTCTGTGTAAACAGGTACCAAAGCTGTGGAGACCTGAGGATCTCTGAAAAGACAGAGCATAAGCTCCAGGTAGCACATCATTTTATTTTGCATTGATTATTGAACGAAACATCCAGTACATTAACAGCGCTATGGAAGAACACACACCAAATCAATCACTTTTTTTCTAGGTGTCTGTGGTGAGTAGCAGAGTTGATGTCTTAGAAAGTCGCGTGGAGGGCCGATGGAGGAGGTTGGAGAGCAGGGACAATGTGGACCACGTGTCTGGAAGAGGCTTCAGCCGGTCCAGGAGTCGCTCCATGGACCACCTGCCCCAGAGGGAGGCGTCAGCCACCAGCGCACTGCGTTCTCTGTTTGAGTCCAAGGCCGCCCTGCAGCAGGACCTCTCCAGTAGCCCTCGGCTCAACAAGGCACCAGCTACTGGCAGTAAGGCAGAGAGAGGCTGCCCCCCTCAGGACTGGAAAGGCCACAGCACTACTGAAAAGGAGGCAACCGCTCAGGTGTGTGTGCGCATGTATGTGCAATGCATGAGTATATGCATGACTGAACCTCACATTTATGGATACAAGGATACAAGGATACAAGGTTTTTTATTATCATATGCACAAACATTCACAAAAAAGCAAAAGTTGGCAATGAAATTCTTATGCCTCTCAGACTCCGTACGCTAATGCTAAGAACAAATATTAAACAGACATCATTTAAAAAACAAGAAATATAATAGAAAAAGTACAAAATATATAATAGAAAAAGTACAAAATATAATAGTAAAAGTACAAAAGTTATAAAAGTACAAAAGTTATAAATTATAAAGTTATAAAAGTACAAAAGTTATAAGTTATAAAGTGTAGCAGAGTGTAAGGTGACCTAGAAGTAAAGTGGCCTGTTGTGCGTGGGGAGGGGGGAGGGGGGGGTTCACTATGTTCCTCTGCTCTCTGTGAAGTGTTTCTTGATTCTGTACATCTTCGGAAAGCTCAACACAGCAGATTATTCTAAGAATCAACTGTCCTTCACAACACTGCATGCCGTTGCTTCACAGACAGCTGCCCAGGTGGAAAGACGAAAGACGATAGGTGGGCTCCCAGAGTCTTACGCCAGAGCGTCCAGATACTCACCCGGTGAGTAGCGGTACTGAATTACATGTTTACAGTCACTGAGATCTGATAGGGGAGGCGGGCTTGGTGAGGGCTTATTGCCAGCGATCCCTCAAAGGCATGAAGTCATCGTTGTATTTTGGTTCCACAGTTCAGAATCAGTTGTCCTCACGCGGTAGGGCTGTTAAAAACTGCTATCAAAGCACTTCCTCATCACAACCTGTCCTCGTTATTCATATAATGTCTTATATTGAGAACACACCCATCAATCTCTCTGACAAAGAGAATTGTTTGAGCGTGGCGCCAAAATCCACGCAACATGAACATCATCCACACACACATACATCAAGTGGATCTATGTTAAGTTACCAACGAGCAAGAATGTCACGGCCACGGCCTAGCATCTGAAATATCAATATGTAAGCCTGACAGAGGAGAGGGTTAGGTAAGCGGGGGAACTCCTGTTCTTTGGCCCTGGAGGTCACAGGGAGACAGCTAAATAAAGAGCAGGATGTGGCTGTGTAGATGCATAACTATGCATTCGGCACACATGCTCAAGATAGGACTGAGCTACATGACGCAGGCCTTGGGCACTCTGAGCCTCTGCTTCCCGGAGGCGATATAGTACCTCCGGCACAAGCGCGTACGACCCTTCGACCCCTGCGATGCGTCTAGCACGTTTGTGACCGAGCCACAGACGAGATGACTCGACATGTTCGCATCTGGTTTACTGACAACAACACATTTGGAGGAACAACACGAACCAAAATCTGTTAATATCATACCGTACCGCTCTCATTACAGCCACACATTATGCCTCAACTACCACAACATGATCTTGCACTCTAAAATCTGAATCTTTACTGACAATTATTACAATCATGACAATACTTATTATCAAATCCAATATATATCATGGGCGCGGTTTCTCTGGCAGCCTTATCAATGAACCACTTTACCAAAATAGGACCTGCATGTGTTTTTTATTATGCCGCCTGCTGAGCACCTACTGACACAGATAGAGGTCCCTCCCAGCGCCCGTTATAGGGGGTGACAATGTAGCTATGGGAATGGGAGGCGGAGGGGTGCCCCAGTGTCTTAGTGACGAACAGAGGTGATTGACTCAGCTGAGTAGCAGCCACCAGTCACCCTCCCAAAATAGCCAAACTCTCCCACTGGGGCAGCGGCTCTGATAAAAATCAGCTGTCACCAGGGCCAGGGGACTAGAGAGACACTGAGTGAGGTGAAAAGCAGAGAGAAGCACTGACAGCGGAGCAGCTACAAGCTGAAAGGCAAACATCACAGAGGCCTTAAGAAGCAGTAAAGGAGCTTTAGCCAACACACAACCAGGTGACTGAGGACTGCTGGATAGTACTGTTGTGAGTATCATGAATTAAACTGTAAATGTTGACGGGGGGACTGATGTGAACGTGAAACTAACATTAAAAAAAAAAAACTCATAGAAATAATATGATGATGACCTATGAAAGATTACAGTTCTGAGTACAGTTTGATGAAATGAATGTGGAGGGCTGTGAATGCTTTTGACTTACTTAGTTCAACAAGATAGTATTCATCACATGTTAGGTTAACGCTTTATGTTGATGTTATGTTGAGTTTTCTAACGTGTCTTTAAGCCTTGGATAAAAGGATAGACAGAGCTTTATGTGAAATTGACTTTGACAAAGAAGGAAAAAGAGATGATTCTGTTTTGCTTGTGTTGAGTAATATCAGTGTCTAAGAGTAATATCAGAGCTACCCAAGGTCACAAATTCAAGTGTCTTTACTATATTTTCTCACTGGAATTTTCATGATGTCTTAAGTGGCTATCATTTCTCAGCCCCTAATCCTTAGATATGCCTGGAATGGGAGGTCAGAGGGCAGCATCAGCCAATCACTGGCTTTCTTTCTTTCGATCCTCACCAGAAGGGTGCGGACTGTAAGAAAGGCAGTGAGACAGCATGTCAGTCATAAAAGTAAGAAGCGAGGAAGAAGGAAAATTGAACATTATTTTTTTATTGTCTAGTACTACCACAGTGATTTTTTTACACTGATGTGCTGTTTGGGAGGTCTGTGGCTCTCAGTGTGTCCAGCCTGTGAGGCCACTTTTGGCATGTTGGTTTTCATTACAGTCTGTGAATGTGGCTACAATCACAAACAGCTGATGCTGGTGAAGGTGATGGTGAAGAACAAATACCAACTGCATTTCACACTTATTTGTACAGCTGTCAGTGGCCCAAAAGCCCTCACATTGCTGTGCTAATAATAATCCGCTAATACCTCCTCTCCATTCCTGTGGAGAGAAGCGCAAAAGAGGCTGGGTGGGAATTGATAGCAAAAGATCAGCAAAAATCATTTTGTGTTTAAAATAACTTCAATTTGCACGTGTCACCTTTCATTTTCAATGAACTGGATTTTACCAATCAGTATTTCATAAACCATTATTATTAGTGTGTGTGAATGTACAGTGACAATAACTGATGAGGCTGACCTCTCAGTCTTCTGGGTTTTAAATTCAACAGGGCTCACATGGCGCTCTGTTGCCTCATTCTGTCTGCTCATCCAGCTATGAAAATGCTTTAAGTCCAGACTCGTGAGAGGCGCCAGCTTGCTGGTCCATCCTTTTGTCCTGTGTGAGCTTACTGTGAAAAGGGAGGTGTGTTCAAATCTGGCCATTAGTTACAGCTGGTTGGCCTATGCAACACACGGAGCTGCTGACCTCTCAAACCAGAGGCTGCCAGGGCTTCATTCCTGCTGTTTTGAATCCAGTCTTATAAACATTTGAAATATTCCAGCATACATTAAATTCCAGGTGTCTAGTGTGTTGCTCAGCTATAGTTTGAAATATTTATTGAATTTGTTTTTATTTCTAGCAAATGTTTACCTCTGGAAACTGAAAAATCCACACTGTTTCTGTGTTTTCAGTTTGATATGAACTAAGGACAGACATTTTCTTCATTACATTTATTATAGCAGCAGAATTCAACTGCAAGCTAAATAATGCACACCCACTTTTAAGCAGCTGAGATCGTTTTCACGTTTTCTATGGGGTCAGACAGTCACATTCCTTTGGTCAGGTGTTGATGGCTTGATGGCAGAGAGCTCACACAAACAATGTGCAAACAATCCGGGTCGCTCCAGCTGAGCTAGCAGTTGCTGTTGTTGTTTTTTTTCTTCTTGGGCTTCATGGTCAGTCCATGGCATGCTGTTTGCTCAGGATCTCAGGCAACTGGCAGGCTGTGTCGGCTTATTTGTCTATTTGTGTTATATTGTTGTCTCATTTGTCAGCCACTGGGATCAAAGCTGCCGACAATTTTCCCATTTGTTACAATGTTGTTTGTAAGCATTTTTTGAAGAATGTTGTTCATTTGCTTAATAGAGCCCCAGCTACTCAAGGGCCTCAGGGTACCATATATGCCATGTTGCAGATGACATAGTTTCCAACTGGGAGCGACAATAGTAGACTGATAAAACACATTCCAACAACACTATAAATACACACCTGTTATCGTTAACTTGTTGCTGACGCCAGACACACTCTGCTGTGTGTACTCTGGGATACAAGAACGTCTGACTCCTATCATTATTGTGTGTCAAAGCGCTTTTCAATCAAGTGTGTCCCCTGATACCATCAAAAACTGTTATTTTATTTTACAGTTATCTTCTTTTTGAGCAGATTTTACAACTCATTTAAGAGAGTTTGATAAAAGCCGAGATTTATTTTGCCTGCTCTATTTGCAGATGACAGAAAGACTCCACAGCTGACTAACTCAGCAAGACAAGGCCGAGACAAGATATCCACTTCCACTTCAGTAAGAGACAGATCAGCTCTCTACCTGTCAAGAGTGGCAGCAACAGACTCCACAGGAGGCTCAGCACAACCAGTGAGTTCCTGAAATGCCTCCCATTCCTCCCCACACCCCGGGGTCAAGTTCTCACACTAGGGAATGACCTTTGTTCTGCGGGACAATAGGAGCTAGCCATGTTTTTTTTTCTATACTGTGTTGCCTTCCGTAAACATGTAACACATATACAACACAGCAGTAGAACTGTGCAGAAAATAATGTGACTTGTGTTCAATATGCTTGATAACCTTCTATGAACAGTCTGATCTAAATCACACTTCATTCATTTTGTTGTTCAATAGGATTTAATTGGCACTACAGGACAGAGGGCTAAAAACAGTAAGGTACTGTATATAGTTCACTTATCATCCCTAACACAAGATTGTGGGTGTTGTTAAATGTGTGCGGTGTACTTAACGCTTTTACTTTGCTCCTCTGACCGAAGATAGATTAAACTCTTATCCTTTGACCTAGGAGAGATGAGTTCCACACAGTAACATTCACATTTAGATAAAAGGGTTTCAAACAAATATGGATTTCTAACAGCTATTAGTTCATTTCCAAAGCAAGGCAGGGACCACTTGTTTGGTGGTGTAATTACAATCAACAACTGCTATTAATTTACTTCAGATTGATATAAATGTTACACTAATTTCTGAGGTAAATTCTGTAAATGGCATACACAACGCTATGCATTAAAATAGTACAGTACAGTATAAACAGGACATGCTTATGGAGAGTGGAAAAATCACACAGATAATATAAAGTTTTTATGTTGGCTTGCCTAACTTCTGGTATCACCATCTCAGAAGATCAAAACATACCAAACACAGACCATCATTACTGTGACAATCAAATAATACAAACAAAATAATTGTATGATTTATAGATTCAGATGTTTGTGGAGAGAACAACCTACTAATAAAATAATTCTCAAAACTTGAGTGACTTAAATACATTCCAACATCAATTCCAAGTAGGTATTTGTGCAATGTCAGCCTACTAACGGTTATGGAGTGTTTTGCTAACCCTGGCATGAAAGAGGATGGTTTGCTGTGAAAAGCATCAAGCGAGCACAGAAAAAGGTAAAGTATGGCTTCTCTTGCTTAATGCATGCCAATCTAACATTTTCATGTACTTAATTAATACCGTTTTTGATAATTGAATGCTGACAATATTGCTCCCATCTCTTTTTCATTTCAAGATGGCTGACGAAGCCAGACAAATCACAGTTTCAGAAACATCTCATCATGAAGATAACCTGCCTCTTCCCCCTCCTCCCATCATTCCACCTAGACCCCTCGACTATGAAGGGCCTTCGTCATTAAGTGGCCACCCTGTGCCTCCACCTAAAGAAACCTTTTCTACATTCTACCAGCAAAGGCAGAAGAGTGAGCTGAAGAGGCTCTTTAAACACATTCACCCAGACCTGCGGGCAAATCTTGATGATGTTGTGGATGACGAGATAATGGAGGCAGTGCAGTCAGAAACCATTCAGGCAGCCGATGCATATCAGGGTGAAGTGCAGTCCATGAGGTGGATCTTTGAGAACTGGACTCTTGACAATATTGGGGATCCCCATGCAACGAAGAAGCTGCTGGATGAGGAGGTCTTAAAAGGTGGAGATGTCAGAGGCACTTCCTCCATGTTTGAGCATACTGACAGTGCCCAACAAATTTCAGGGGAATTTGCTAAAAGGCAGACTTCTGTCAGAGGTGATGTCAGAACATCGACATGGTTGTTTGAAACCCAGCCCTTAGATGCCCTCAACACACTAACAAGAGAGGAAGGGGAACTGGTTGAAGCAGTGCTGAAAGAACCCATCCAGACAGGGGACGTGAGAGGGACTCGGCTGCTTTTTGAGTCTAAACCACTGAGTGACTTAGGGCGTTGCAACTCCATCGAAGACCATAACTTCCTGAAACTTAAGTCTGAGCTCCAGGAGCAGAAGGGTGATGTCCAGAAGACTGTGAAACTCTTCCAGGCAGAACCTTGCTGTGCCATCAGAGACAACAGTGGCAATATCCATGAGATTATGTCCATCTGCAGGGAGGAGATCAAGAGCAGCAACATCAGCACTGCACGTTGGCTCTTTGAAACACAGCCTTTTGACATCATTAATAAGGGAACTGATGGAGTGAAAATTATTCGTGGTATATCACTGGAAGAAGGACAGAGAGGTGGAGTTGATAGAAAGAAGTGGATGTTTGAAACTCAGCCATTTAACGCAATACATGAGGGCATGGAAGTAGACAGGTTTGAAGGAACTGTGGCTGACTGCACAGGAGAGGCTGATGTTGTGAACAAACGGAAGCTCTTCGAGACACAACCCTTGGCAGCACTGAAAGGAGACTCCACAGAAAGGGCTTTGGAAAAGGAAGAAGTACTTGGGGGAGATGTCAAGACTTCCATGTGGCTGTTTGAAACTCAACCCATGGAGACTCTTAATGATAGCTACGAAGTTGGACATTTGAAGAAAATTACCCTGTCATCTGATGAACAAGGAGAAGTGCAAGGCAAAAAGCAAATATTTGAGAAGAACAGTGTTAACAAGAGTGCATCATTCAGAGAACAAGAGATTGAAAAGGGTGATGTAAAGTCATTCAAACATCTTTTTGAAACAATTCCTCTAAGCAAAATTACTCATTCTGATGAGGAGAAGCATGAGATGCACATTTCCTGCTGTGATGATATCACAGCAGGAAATGTGAAAGGTAACAAAGCACTGTTTGAGACCACTCCTTTATATGCTATAAAGGACTGCTCTGGCAACCTCCATAAAGTCACAACAGTCAGCAGAGAGGAGTTCATCAAAGGGAATGTCCAAAACTACAAGTGGATGTTTGAGACCAAGCCTTTTGACCAATTTGCAGAAGGAAAAGGAAATGTTGAGGTAATCAAAGGCATCACCAGACAGGAGGATACAATGGGCGATGTCAAGATGGCAAAGTGGATTTTCGAGACACAGACAATAGACGGCATCCATTCCAAGTTCAACCAGACAGAGCAAAACTCTGCTGCCCAACAGGAGGAGTCTCAGAGAGGTGATGTTAAGACCTGTAAGTGGCTATTTGAGACACAACCAATGGACATTTTGTATGACAAATCCAACAAAGTGCATGATAAAGAAGCCATTGAAAATACAAATGTCAAGTCCTTCACTTGGCTTTTTGAATCACAGCCTCTAGACAGCATTAAAGACAGCGAGGAGCATAATTTGAAGTTATGCAGCACCATACAAGATTCTGTTCAATCGGAGGTTGGTGTCAAAACAGTGAAACGTCTTTTTGAGACAGAGACTTTGGATGGAATAAGAAAGGATACAAATACAGAACAAGATGTGAAATATGTCAGCCAGGTAGATGTTCAATCAGGAGATGTTTCACGAGTCAAAGAACTTTTTGAATCCCAGTCACTTGACGAAATAGGTTCAGAAATGATGGCAGCATCTGATGAACAGAACCAAGATGAACACATTCAGAAAGGATCAGTTCACAAATTCACTTGGTTGTTTGAGAACCGCCCCATCAACATGATCAATGATAAGGACAATGATGACACCAACATACAGAGAGTCAGTGATGTTGAGGGTGGTGATGTGCACAACAAGGAGTTTGTATTTGAAACCTTCTCACTTGATAAGATCCATGATCAACCTCTTGAACAGAAGTCGGTCTTTGTGGAAAAGCCTGTGAGCAATGTTGATGTGAAGTCGAGCACCATGATGTTTGAGTCCCAGCCATTGTATGCCATCAGAGACAAGGAGGGACAGTTTCATGAGGTAACCACTGTAAAGAAAGAGGAGGTAATGAGTGCCAATGTAAGAGGAGCTAGGTGGATGTTTGAGACAAAGCCTCTTGATGCTATCAAGGCAGAGAATGAGGTTTATGTGATCCGAGCTGTCACCCAAGAAGATGTCAAGAAAGGGGATGTCAAATCAGCTAGATGGAAGTTTGAGACACAACCTTTGGACTCCTTCACCAGCCAAGATGAACCCTATGTCAGGGTTGTGGAGGACTTTGGAAGCAATAATGTGCAGCTCAACAAAAAGATATTTGAATCTGAGCAGTCACACAAGAAGTGTGTGAGAATGGTTAGTGTCACGGATGTCCAGCAAGGTGATGTCAGGACCTCCACCTGGCTCTTTGAGAATCAATCCATTGACAGTCTGAAAGGGGAACCTGAGGAGCAATGTATCGTAAATACTGTCCACAGGGAAGACAACCAGAAAGGAGATGTGAAACGCTGCACTTGGCTGTTTGAATCACAGCCACTGGACAAGATCAAGGAGCCTGATGATACCTCAGTGCAAGTTGTTGAGGAGGAGATACCAAAGGCTGATGTGAAGAGCACAACTTGGCTGTTTGAAACCACTTCACTAGACAAAATCACTGTCGACATTGTGGCTGACACTCTGTCCCATCTATATCAACTGGCTTTTATTCACTCAAGTGGCATCATAATAGAAGCAAATGAGAAGAATGTTAGCATGGCAAAATATCAGCTTGCCAGCAAAGAGGGTGTACAAATCCAGAAGGAAGAGGTTATTGAGGGTAACATCAGGAACATCATGCTACAATTATTATACAAACCAACACTAAAGCCCCAGATTACTCTTCTTAGAGAAGTGGAGAAGGATAAAGTAAACACCACAGTAGTAGAACTCCCAGTCTATCAATCAACATCACCTCTGAACCTAGACAGGGATCAAAGAATACAAAACATTGTGCAGATGATCGATAGCCTGCTTGTTGAAAGTAAAGCTTTGAAAAGAGGAATCATAATGCAAGAGTCTGCAGGGGGACAAGCAGAGATGTCAGTGTATTCACTCTTCTCCCACTGTGAAACCAAAACTGAGAGTCAAGACATTGAAAGGGGAGATATAAAGTCTACTATAGGAAATCTCTTAGCTACTGCCAATAATCAGAGGACTGCATCCTCATGTAGAGTAGATGAAAATGAAAAAGGGAATGTGAACTTGTTCAAAAGTTGCATTGAGAAAGGCGATCTGCAATACCTGAAGAGTCTACAAACTGAGGCATCAGAAGAAGAAGATGATCACAGCCTTTTGGCTAAGGACCAAATTGAAATACTGCAGGGAGATGTGAAAGAAGCAAAGAAAAATCTCTATCAGCAAAAAGATCAGGTGGAGCGAACCATTTCTGATGTCTTGCCAGGAGATGTAAAGAACACCAAAAAAGTTTTTTCAGCAGAATGCTCTTTCGGTGTTGAAAATTGCATCCCGAAGGAAGAAATAATCCATGGGGATATCTCATCAGCAAAGCAACAACTTGCAGTAAAGCAAACTATCATGGTAGAAAAAGAGGAGGTTGTGGCAGGTGACATCAAGGCAACAATGCAGTCATTAGAACGTGCAAAGCAACAGAGCATGTACATGGAACGTGAGATCATCAAACCTGGAACTATCTATGACATGGACATGTCAGCACAAGGTCCTGAAACAGAGGGGAGCCAATCACAAAAAGAAGAAATTATATCTGGAGACGTGAAAGCAGCTAAAAAGTCCCTTGAAATGGCGAAGAACCAAAGCATGCATGTGGAGCGTGAAGTCATTGTTCCAGGAAAAATATACAACCTGAATGTCTCAGCACAAGAGGAAAGCTCCTCAACAGTGAAGCAGTCTACGTCATCGTCTTCCTCCAGATGCCAGCAAATCACGACTTATCCAAAGGTCAGTGATGCAGTGAAAGGTCAGGAAAGTCATGTTACCTTTCAGGCTTGTCAACAGGGTGAAATATCACAAAGTGCAGTTATAGTCAATAATTGTGCACCAGACTCACTGCCACCTTTTGTAAACACTGAGTGTAATTTTCAGACAACAGAGGATGAGACAGAAACAGAAATGATCAAAGGAGATGTGAAGGGAGCAATTAGGTCTCTGCAGAGTGCAGCAACAGAGCAGAAGCTCCTAGACAAAGAGAGTATTGTAAGAGGTAACATGCAGTTGGCTCTGCAAGCTCTTGAGAAGTCTAGTGTAAATGTATCCAGAGGAGACTTTAAAGCTGCAATGATATACAGGAATTCAGGCAGAGCTTGTTCAGGGAGGAGCAAGACTGTTCACAATCAGTGTGTTGTGGTATCTATGCCTCCATCTGACACTGAATTGTCTCCTTCGATTTCAGTAACTTGTGAAGAACCACCATCCATTACAACACAGAATTCAACACCTAACCCTGTAGCAATTGGCAATGGAAACTCTAAATCAAGTGTAATGCCACCTCCACTCCCTCAAAAGACAAGTGAAAAACCACGGGACCAGAAGCCAGCTTTACCACCCAAGCCACAACGGACAAAATCAATAGTTGTTGATGAACAGGATATTCTGGTACCCCCCGCTTCCCAAGGCCCTTGCCCCATCAAAGACAATGTAAAAAGTCCTGTGATTCCTCCCAAAGTAAAACAAAATAAGCAGTCTCCCACTCCCGCTTCACAGAAACCACAAGAAAACAAAAATCATAGCAAAATTAGTATACAACACAAAGACACCTTACGCGAAACATGCAATGAAAAATGTATTGATGAAACACTGCAAGGTTCAAATCACATTAGAGTTACCTATGACCTTCAAGCGAAGCACGCAGACGCTCAGAAAATTAAGAAGATAACACAGAATACAGCAGTTCCTACAGGGAAAATATCAGGTTGTCAAGATGATATGACTTCCAACAACACTGAAATGGAAATGGATAAAAATGTCATACAGAAAATCAATGCAGCAGAGGAGATACGGATGTGCATTCAGAATAATGCTGAAGATGCTAAACATGAAATGAATATGAGCTTGCAGGCTGCTCTACAGAACTTTGGGAAAAGGGATAATGACACTGGGGACAAAACAATCCCTGTTTTGTCCAAGAAGACAAAAGTAGTAAATGCTAAGGTTAGCCAAGAAAAACAAACCGACAAAACCACTGCACAACAACAGAAATCAAATCCCAGCACTCCCAAAAAACAACACAGAAACAACGAGTTGCAAAAGTCAGCGACCAACATTCCAATTGATGCATGCCCTATTCACCAAAACGACCAGAATAAAGAACAACAAAAACATGAGGATAAAGTTGTTTTCAGAAAGAAGAAAGCAAAGGAGACAGAAGATGAGCGACGACAGAGGCTCTCTGTCCACAAGGAGGAGATCATGAAAGGAAATGTGAAGGCAGCCATGGAGATTTTTGAAAATTTAAGGAGACGAGAGGAACTCAAGATAATCCTGTCACAAGTGCAAGAGATAGAGGGAGAGACAAGCAATGTAGATGTTAGTTCCTTGAAAACATTATTTGAGAATGTCCCTGCTTGGATAGTTACACCAAGTAGAGTAGCTAAGCAAAGTAATAAAAAAGGGAAAAAGAAAGTTGAAATTGAGACACAGGACGATGATCTAGAAAGCACCTCCTCAGTTGAGACTGCATTTGAAGATCTAGAAAAGGCAAGCAAGGACATAGTGAATCTGAAGGAACAGACTTTAGCAAAACTCATTGACATTGAAGAAGCAATTAAAAAGGCTTTGTACTCTGTCTCCAATTTGAAATCTGAGGCTGACATTGCAGGATTGTCAGGACTATTTGATGAATCTTTGAAATCTGAGCAAAGCTGCCAGCCTGCTAAAAACATCAGGAAAATCAGTATTGTGTCCAGCAAGGCTAAGCCAGAGCAAATCAAAGATACACCTGAAGTAAATGTGAAAGATGTTTCAGCTTCAAGGCCTTCAAAACTAGCAGAAGATACACACAGACAAGTCCACAATAAGCCACTTATCAGACAGAGCAGTACCCAGTCCTCCCCGTCATTTATCTCCATTCACTCTGCTGCCAGAAAGTCTACAGAACAACCAAAGTCACCCGTCTCAACATTCAAGCCGAAAATAGAGGGTAATTCTCAAAGTTGCCATGGTGCACATAGTGATCTGGGCCAAGTGCCTGCAACTGCTGAGTCTTCAAACAATATTCACAGTCCTGCACAACGCAAAGTCAGTGTACTTGAGGTGAAAACTGTTCCAGAACCGCCTGCAGGAATAATTGGTACAAAGACTGTCAGCGAAACATACGAGGAGACCGATGGCTTTGGCAACATATTTCTTTCCTCCAAGACTTCAACGTTTGTCACCAAGCAGTCTGAGAGTAACACATCTGCATTGTTTGAAGTAGTTGGCAGTCCATCCAGATACGAAGTAATGACATCCCCCTTGATGCGAAGATCCGGTCGCCCTTTTGTTGAAAATGTGTTGACCAATGCCAAGGAACAAGGGACAGTGTTTGTAACATTTAGCCAACCAGCAACTGAAAAGCACTAAAACGCCACTTTTCCTTTGATTTTAGATAATTAATTATTCCTTTTATGTATTTAGCACATTATGTTTTCAATGAAAAGTTTTGTCATTTACGTCATAAGAATAATTGATCTTCTCAAGAAATTATAACAATGTTGACTTTAAATAAAACAGATTTGTCTTATGGATTTTATACTGTAACCATATAGTGAAATGTTAAGTGCTTTTATTAAAGTTAAGCAATATGGTTGATATGTTCTTTTGTGTAATGGTCAAATAAATGACAGATTAAAAGATTGATTGAAAGAAATGTTTTCTATTTTTTTTGTTTTACATCAGGTCCTCATTATTATTCCACAACTTTTAAAATTTTAAGTGCAGTACGATTCAAATAGCCTTTTACTATAAATGACCCTTACAACAACATTTTAACTTAAATAAAGTGTTGAATCTCAACATACATAATGAATATCAGCAAGTTGACAGAAAAGAAGTCTAAACGTTTAACCACTTATTAGTTAACTGAGGTGGTTCAAAAACTTGTCAATAGCAAAAATGTATCAATAGCACGCATACATTTCTAATGTTAATAGTTGAAGAGTTTGTTTCAAAAGCGTCCATTACTGTGACCCACATTTAAGATTTTGGCATTAATATATTACTGTGAGATTAGTAATGAAGACACATTAGAATGCTAAAAAGTAACAGTTGCTGTTAATAGTCCAATGTTTAATTGGTCAAGATTTGCAAACAAACAAACAAACACACAATCTTTTCAATAGAGGAAAAACTGACAGAAGGGTGGAGAAATAAATGTGCTGATAGAAAACAGCTCACGAGTGCTATTAGATGTGTCATTGTTGTTATTGAATTTCATTGGTCAATGACAGAAAAACCTTACACAGGTTACCTTTAAAGAAATAACTGAATCAAATGTGTTATCATCATCATAGTTCCATCGCACTGCCAAGGAAATGTGTTCTGCCTGTTTGGCACCTGTCTACCCAATGGAAAAAATGGTGGCCAATAAACTTATCCTGCACAACAACTGTTTCAGCTGCAAACATTGTAAGAAGAAGCTCAGGTGAGAGTCATTTACAGTATAAATTACTTAAATCAACTGCTGTTCAAAATATTCATTTATTACCACAATGCTAAAGACTTTGATATATGCTAATATTGGTAATTGTGAATAAAAACGGGGGTTAGGGGGGATTTTTTAAATTACTTCATAAATCTTTCCAATCTTCAATCCATTGAAATCATTCCCAGTTGCTGATTTAGTATGAAGAACAAATCACATGATACATTACACAAAAAGTATGATTTTAAATTGTGTTTAATATTACAAAAGACTGTTTTATTTCATTGCAGCATTCACAACTATTCATCTCTTTATGGAGAGTTTTACTGCATCTTTCACTACCAACAACTTTTTAAAAGAAAAGGAAATTATGATGAGGGATTTGGGTACAAACAACATAAAGACCGTTGGCTTCAGAAAGACAAAGAAATAGATGAGCCAGATGCCAAGTTGACCCCCAAAACCACCAAAGGAAACTTAAACATGTCTGGTGGCTCAGGAGAGCCATCTGCTGGTGTGTTTACTGCAAAGTCATTTGCCAAAGAACCGGCATGTAACAGTGGTGCTGATGTTAGCCTGGGCAAACTGAAAATGAGCTGGCCACCGGAGAAAAAGTATACAGGGACTAGTCCAGCACAGCAGACATATGCATCAGCTCACAATAACAAGGTACACATAGGCAAGGGAGCTAAATTTGGCATGTATAGTTCAGAGCACCGTCACACTGACAAGAACAAATTAAAGATTACTGAGAGGGAAGAAAATAAAGTAACAGTAACAAGATTTAACTCAGTCAAGAAATTCCCTCCAACCAAAGTGTTCCAAGACAGGATATCTTCAACTGTGGTTGATTTTTCTTCACCCGTCTTAGAAAGGGGCATTACTATCACACAACAAAAAACAGAACACACTAATTTGACACCCACCACAATAATGAACCATACTTCAACATCAAATAAGCAGGGAGCTTCTCCAAGCAAAGCTAGAAAATTTGTCCGGTTTGCTCCAAATGTTGTTCAAGATGACCAGTTGTTGCCTGAGTTGACTTTGGAAGCAGAAAATGAAAACCACAGCAAACAGCACACAGATCAAAGTGAACAGCACCCTGTGGATAATTCTAAGGATGTGAAAGACATCAGCAACAAAAACGACTTTGGACATGTGTTGTCCGAGTTCAGGGATGAACAGGTCGAAAGTGAGGTAACCCCTAATCCCCATGGATACATATGCCATGGAAAAACAGCTAATACAGCAAACCCAGAGCATGTCAATGTGGAGACCAGTCAAGAGGTCCCACAGACTGGTGACAAAGACAATGTTCCAAGTCTGACTGTAATGAGGTTTGATGAATCACAAATGGAAAAAGAAAGTGATAATTCAACTCAAGAAGTTGTAACACACCGAGAGCCATCCGAGAAAGTGGATGTTGCAAGAAACCCACTAAATCAACATGATTCAAAAACTCCAACTATGATGCAAAGTCAGACAGAACAAATGATTGGAGAAGAGGGTAGTCTCCAAAGTAATGAAAATCACTTTGAGACGAGTGATTCAATAAAAGAGCAAGAAACCAATGGTAGCCAGAAAAAGGGTATTGAGAGATCTACTTCTCTGAAGGCTTCTGGTAAACAGAGTGACCGGCCAAAAGTCAAATTGGGATCCTGGTCCAAAGGTAAGAGTCCTTTGTCAAAGCTTTTCACCTCAAATGGTAATGAAAAAACAAATAAGGTCGAACTGAAAGACGACAAGAAACCAGTTGGACTCTTTGGAAAACTGTTTCAGTCATCATCAGAGAAGAAGACAGAAGACACCAAGAGATCAGCTGTGCAAGAGCAAAGAAAACACCTCACAGATGCTCAAGCTGAGGACAAAACCAAGGAGGGAGCTACAGAAGAAATGCCAAAGGATGGGGACACGTCTCAAGTCTCACCTCTGGAACAAGACGCTGTAGACAATATGAAGGACAAGTCACACTCTTATGACCCTGACACATTGAATAGTAACAAACATACAACTACAAGTGAAACTACAGAGCCGTTTCCCCTGCTCAAGTCATCATTTAGTGATATTACAGGTGATAATCTAACTGCTGTGGAACCATTTTTAACAGCTCCAGCACAAGTCAGTGTGAAGAACATTGATGATATCGATCCATTTGATAATCAAGAATCAACGTTACAGAGCAATGAAGTAAAGGGCCCCTCTCTCATTGATACTGGCATGGCTGTTTCTAAGGATGTTTCTGTTGTCGTGCAATCAATGAACCATGTATCTGAGGGGTCAACCAATCAGATAATAGCTGAGAAAAATGGAAGTGAAATTTTGGGCAATGCATTTAAAGATAATATTTTTGGAGACAGTGTCAGTTCTTCCACTGTTGAGCCATCGATCACTCAGATAGATGATGGAGTGCTTTTCAATCTGAACCACGACACTCCTCAAGATCCTTCAAATCCTTTTGGTCCATCCAACTCTCATGAGAAGATTTCTGTGAACACCCCTGGTGATACAACATTAGCGTTTTCTTTGAGCCACAACGCTTTGCCTGCAGATGCTTCTGCTGAAACTCTTGGCATGCTTGATTCTCAAACCGTAGCCAAAAATCAAGAGATACTTGACAACACAGATCAGCTCATTGTCCCTGACCCAGCACCCATAAAGCAAGATGAGAATCCTTTTGGTTTCAGTACAAACACCCGAGACCAGAGAACAAGAAATTGACTTTGACATGTTCAGCTCAGAGGGCAGTATTGTCACTCTACCACCTGCTATTAATGTCTTTGATCAAGGCCGAGCTGATGCTTCTTCAGGCCTTAACCTGTCTGCCTTTCCTGATGATATCTTCGGGATTAGTGACATCTCAAGAAGTGCAGATGTTTTACTGCCACACAGTCAAGCCAACCCCAATACATGGGGTGATTTCCTAGATTTAGATACATCATCTACTGCTACCCCTTCAGCTCAGAAGGATCTTTTTGCTGATAACGCATTAACACCAGAACCAGAAATGCCACAAATATCTGATCCAAGTGATGCAAATATATTTCTGGACAGTCTTTTAGGGTCTGTAAACAGTAATATTGAGCAAGCAACAGAAAATACTGTCACAAACAATAGCTGGATAGATGACTTGCTTGGGTAGCAGTAATCATAGGTATATATAGTAATGCAATGTACAAAGAATAGAGAAACCCTAATATGTTTAAAGCAACTGCACATTAAGAATATGAAGAATCACTAAACATTGAATCAGAAAACAAAATTCATTCTCCTTGGAATTCATTTTACTTGGAAAACTGAAACGTATCAAACACAATCAATTACATTATTATTCATTTCTACAGAAATTGAATGTGTTCAGTAATTAAGGGATTCATGAGAACAATGAGAGGCACAGATATGGATTACATTACATTACATTACAGTCATTTAGCAGACACTTTTATCCAATGCATTCAACATAGGTAGGTATGAGAAATACTAGTCACCAGAAATCATAAGTGCATTTCCTTCCTAAACAAGCAACTATGAGCATAACCAGTGCTAAGGTAAAAGTGCAATAAGTTATCTACCTATTTTTTTATTTAAACAAATGAGACAAATAGGTGAAGCATATAATGGATGGACATGGATATGTTATAACTTCTTATTTATTGGACAACTGTCCAGTGGCTGCAAAATCATCAAATTGTATGTAATTAATGTGATATTCTTCAAAAACGGATACCAAGAAAATCATGGGATATAACTATTTCCCCAAAGAACAATCATATGTATTTCATGGGGATTTTGTAATAAGGTGAATCATGAGTAATATTAATTTAATTTGACTTTGAAACACTGTCTGTATAAATTCTAGAAAAAAATACTGTTTAAATATGTTGATGTAAAAGTTCTGTAATATTTGTTCAATATGGTATTGATAAATATATGTAAAACAATCACAAAAGAATTCAACAATATGATTTACAACATATGAATGATATATGAACATATGAATTGTCATTGAGATCACAAATATTTTGAAATTTGAATTGTGAAATTGCCTAAGAAATATTTGTCAATGCCTGTGAAAAATTGACATTACCATGAGGCATTTTGGAGATAATGACACAACATGTAGTATTTGAAGTGAATACTAAATTTTAAAGAATAAACCCTCAGACATATTTCTACAGTTTGGTTGATTCTAGACCTAGGTCAAATAATATTTGCTTAAATATTTGTTTATGTTTTCTTGTCATTTGTGATGTGGCAATGCAATACTGTCAATCTATTGAATGAAGGTTTCAAAATAAAAGTCTGAGTAATTGAATTTTTTTAACTGGAAACATGCAATATAGTTAGCAATGAGAATGTGTGTTATGAAACTGTTTCTCAGACATTGTATGTCTGCTGTTGGATGAAAGAATCACCCTTCTCTGTCCACCTGTCCTTGCGCTGTTCAATAAAAAACATCTAATTTTAATATAAACGCACTTAAGAAAAACATCAGTGGTGAGTACATTTCATCAGTGGAGTATTTCCATTGTTGCCAATAATGTCAAATTACAACCTTATATCAGAAAACACATGGATTTAACAAACATTTACAGCCATGGTTGCGTTTTGCTATTTTTATATAGACTTACATAAAAATATACAGTACCAGTCAAAAGTGTGGACACACTAATTCATAGAAGGGGTTTTCTTTTTCTTTTTTTTACTATTTCCCACATTTTATAATAATAGCAAAGTCGTCGAAACTATGAAATAACACAAAAGGTCAAAAGACTATAGTTTAAACCCAAATTACTAGCCTATCTTGATGCAGCCTACTTAGCAATATGGCATTGTGCAGTAAGGAGTGCTCACTCTCCCTATCTCTATGGGTCAGTGTCATGTGGAATGATGGATAGGGGAACAGGGCCTGTGCCATGGATGGTTTTATCCTTGACTGTTACCTCAACAGTTCTTATGCGACAGTCCTTAATGGAAAAGAAAAGAAAAGATACGCTGATGCAGTTTATAGATGATATGGATTATATATAGATTATATAGATATATATATATCCATAATCTCAGAGCTGAGAGTTGTTGTCAGGGTCTGCTACATCAGATGACATGTACTCTAGAGGTTTTGCATTCAAGATACTTTCTCCCCTCCTAAACCCCAGCAAAATGGGAGATTCAAGTGAAACTTTATTAACTTTATTTGTTTCTTGGCAAGCTGGCTTTGAAGGGATGGAGTGAGGGCCTGGAATGCATCCTTAAGCAAGCAAGACTCAGTGCTATGGAAACAAGAAAGTACAGATTCCAGAGGTGCTTGGTGAGGAAGGTAGCTATAGCTAGCCTGAACATAAGCAGAGGTTGTGTGGGCTTGATGCAAGTCAAGATTTCAGGATTTCAGGCCTACCAGCATTAGCCTGAGAGCTATCTGAAGCAGAAACTGGACTTTCAGTAGGCGGTGAGAGAGGTGGAGATTCTAGTGTGGCATTCAAACTGTGACACTGTGAAAGCAAGACTCCTATAAAATGTTCTTATTAAAAATGTATTTGTGGCACTTAGAAAAAAAATAAAAGACATTTCATGATATAAAGCTTACCAAAATTATGGCCAAATGAAACTTGCATTTCAGTGTTCAGGTATCATGGAGTAACTAGTTTGCTCAACAATACAAATACAAAATGTTGAAAAAAGAAATACTGAAATTTATCTACCTTCGAAACACGTTGAAATTAAGTCTTTAAATGTTGTTTCTGATGGTTGTTTCTATATAATATGTGTATATATAAAGATAGATAGATTATTATTAGTTTTTATAACTTAAATTGGGTCGGTGATGAGGCCAGGGGCATTTGAAAAAGATAGTGTTGGGAGGGTTGAGTCCATATCTAGCACCTAACATGCTAGCTAAATGAGCTTATTCAAAAACAAATCAAATAACTGATTATTATTATAACTTTATTAGAGTTTGGTTGATCTTCTATTATTGTCTTCCGGCTTGTTTGGGTCATTTTGGTCCGTCGTGGTGGTCATATTTCTGTAGGGGAAAAGAAAACAGAGACATCAGTGTTAGTTTATTGGAATAAAACAGTGAAAGGGACAGAATGGCTACATTGTTTGAAGTTTCCAAGACCCCAACCAGAAACAGAAGTCTCACTCAAGGAGAAGTCTCGCTCACGAGAGGTGAGTTGTTGCAGGAAGAGGTTAAACAAAGGTTTCTGGTTAAACAAAGGTCTATCTCTGTAGGAATCTTTTCCGTAATGTTGTCAGACACTTCCAATAACAATCTGAGCCTGTCAGTGGCAAAAACAAGCACTTTCAGTGGAAGTACTTTGATCGGGCGCAGTGGCCCCAACGGATTACGTTGCATTCATTGCAGCCCATTTCGCAAACGTTTTTGTACCTATTAGTCATTTAGACCTAAAACTTTTTGTACCTATTAGTCATTTAGAAAAATATATAATAGAGTGGTGCAGGGATGACGTATTTTTGTAGGCCAACCAGGAGGTTCCCTCTCCAAAAAGGATTGGATTTTGGATTATTGCAGAAAATAAGCTCTGTGGCAAACAAAGGTTTATGATACATACACGTTTTGTTCAACAAGATAATCTTCACAAATGAACACAATTTTTATGATTTTTGAAGCTTAAATGCAATTAGTAAAAAGCTAACGTTAGGCTATAAACAAACTACACCACAGTCGCATGACTTCAACTACCACTAAAAATACTATAAATTGATACATCTACAAGTTAGAATAGTTTGCAAGAGTGCGAGTATAAACACAACTAGAGGCTGTAAAGGCGGATTAGTGAGTAGATGAGTTACCGTATTCGGCGTGATGGTGTTTAATGTCCCCAACAACCTCTGTAGTCTCATTTAGCCATTTGTTAGCAACCGCCTTTTTTAAGACAGGTAAAAGCTTCAAAATTTACTAGTGGGGTATTTACTGACGTATTTATATTGTAGAACAAAATGTGAAAATCTCTTAAGCTTACAGACTTTGAGACAAGGGAACCGGAAGTGCAAAATTGCTAACTCATTTCTTAGGTTCAGGACTCATTCCTGCACCACTCTATTGGGCCCAGCTTTAAAAATACTGTAATTAGCCTTTAAATGTATTCAGACTCTAATGTCATTCACATGTGGGTGGGCTCACTAAGACTGCAGCACATTAGGCAGCACAAAATTTTTGAAATATTACATTGTGATTGTTACAGCACCCTAGTATAAGCAATAAATACTTTGACAAATGACCTCCATTTCTTCTATTGATGATGTAGTTTGCAGATTTATTAAAAGTAAGCTATTCTTTTCTTTTCAAAGTTAGACTTCATTTACAGATTTAGATTGTTGATCATCAATTCTACATCTTGCAGGAATATGTGCTATCAAGAGTTTGGTTAGAATGATATGGGTTTTTGAAGGCTGATCATTTTGGATTGACACTGCCATTAGCTAATATTCAGTACCTAAATTTGGTTATGTCGATGCCAAAAAAAACGCAAACACAGGCAAAAGCAAGGAGAAGAACAAGAACAACAAGAACAAGAACAAGAACAAGAACAAGCTTGTGTGGTGGAGTCTGATCAACATGATGCATCAATTCAAGTTAAGGGCTTTCCATGCACAACCAGTGTATTATTGATTCATTAGGATGTTTAATAAAAGGCAAATATTGGCCTGATAACATCAAGAAACTGTTATATCGGTCTCATCCTAACCAAGACTGCCGTTTGGCATGCAGTATGCTTACCTCATGCCCTCAGCCTCATCAGTTGAATCAGGTAGCTCAGTTCCCTTAGTCTCAGGAAGCAGGAAGGAGAGAGCCCCACCGACCAATGACAGGATGCTGAAGACAGCGGTGGGTATGGCCCAGTGGTATATGGCCAACAGGTTGAGTAATGGAGACAACAACCCTGCAATTCTGATACTTACAGAACCCAAGCCAACAGCTGTTTGCCTGAAAGAGCGAAATTGTGGAATGAACAGATGCATTCAAATATTCGATTTGATAATATTTGACGAGAATAGTTTAGCCTATCCACCTATTCTGCTTGCTATGAACCCTAATCCTCAGGCAGTTTGTCTGAAATAGGAAAATACAGAGCTCAGACGTGCCCACCTCAGTAAGTTTAAGTATTTTCTCTACAAATCTCAGTTTCTCTGATACTGGACTGCTCATCACCCCCCACACCAGGTTGCATAGAGACCCGGTGGGTCCTCTGAAAAATCTTGTAGCTACTGCTAATTAGTGCCACAGACTATGAGCATGGAGAGAAGGGTTCTCACCCGCACCAAAGCCTGGCAGCACTTCACCCCCACCCTGATCCACGTCCACTGGCTCCCAGTCAAGTACCATATCACCTTCAAAATCCTGCTCCTCACCTACAAGTCCCTACACGCCCTTGCTCCCCAGTACATATCAGACCTCCTCCATACCTACACCCCTTCCTGAAATCTCCGTTTCTCTGATCTCTCATCACCCCCCACATCAGGTTGCAGACTCTCGGGGACAGACCTTCAGCGTGACTGCCCCCACCCTCTGGAACTCACTCCCTGTGGAGAGCCGCAATGCTGGATCCATTGAACTGTTTAAACAGTGGCTGAAGACCTTCCTCTTCAGCCAGGCCTTTGGACCCAGCTGCTGAACTGTGGCCCTGTCCTTTTTTGTCGTTTTGTCCTTATTGTCTTCCTACCTTTTAGCCTAGTTGTTATTTTCCTCATTTTATCTAGTTCTTCTCTTTTCTATTGTTAAGTGCCTTGGGTACCATGAAAATGATGGACCACAGTGGTGAGATGCATCATTCCCCCAAGTTTCTGATGTCTGAGAGCTCGTGTGACGGGACAGATGAGCAAACGAAAACTAGGGAGGGAAAATGATCCACAGCCACCCTCCCAATTTCATCTGAAAAAACCCATCCTACCTGAGAGACGTTGGGAACAGCTCCTGAATATAAACATTGCATACGGATGCTCCCCAGCTCATGAAAAAACGTCCTGCGGTAGCTAACGTGGTAACAGCAACGGCATTATCTGAAATAGAACAATAGAGGGACAGACAAGAACAAAAGAAATGCCACTCTTCCTTGAATAATATATCTGATGTATGTTACCTTGAGGAACAGCTAGGATAAGTACGCAAAGGACTGCCCCAGTCAGAAGTGTTGACATCAGGGATAATCTTCTCCCTAAAACTTCTAACAGCCAGATGCAAAGTATATGCGCGGGTAGTTCAGTGAGACCAAACATAAGCTGTGTCAAGAAGATGTCCAAGCCAAAGTTTCCAACATTGAAGGAAAGGCAGTAGTAGGAAAGGTTCAATGAAAACCTTAATTTAAATTTAAAAAAAACAATTAGTCATGTAGAGATGAATGTGACCAGACAGCATGAATTCAATTTTCATTACATGATTTAACTTTATTTTCTATTTGTAAATAGTAATTTAGCACTACTTCAATATTTCAAAAATTGTTTCAATTTTCCCATTATGTATTGGTTCAGTGGTGTTGTTGTTTTGGAATGTATAACTTACCATGCCAATGATATGGTTAGCAAATGCTTCCTGAGTACAGGTGATCTGAAAATAACTTGTACACCTCCTTTCTCCACAGTGTCTTTCTTGACAATCTGTAATGTAGGCATTCGCCACAAATACACACCATCTCTTTGATATTTATGATATTCCATTTAAATTTGCGGTTTAAAATTACAGCTCAAATATTCAAGTAATAAAACACTGTAATAGGACAGAAGCAGTAGTTTCTTGTGAAGCGACAGTACCTTATCCAGCAGTGAGTCTGATACTGGGTGTTTGTTCATGGCTGCTACCTTGAGAATCAACTGTTTAGCCTCCTCTGTCCTCCCTCTGTCTATCAACCATCTGGCTGATTCTGGAATAAACCTGATAGCAACAACAAGCACATACGTAAGTAAAATGTCATCTCATAATAATCTATAATTTACCATTAAAACAGTAAAATGCACACCATATGTAAATAAAAACCACAGCAATCGGTGCTGCTATGACCAGTTGGGTTAGTCTCCAGTCACGGATGAAGTAGACAATCCCAGCGACCGCACACTGCCCGGCTGCACCAAATAACTGACTCACACATGCTCCCCATGATCGCTTGGTCACCCCAGTCCATTCAGTGGCTGGAAGGAGGAAAAGTCATGACAGATTTATTGGTTCTGACTTTGATTTAGTATATTACAGTTTTCCACAAACGTTTAGCTAGGGAAACCCGATTCTTTCGAGCCGTCCGATAGCAGTGAATCAATTCTGAATCGATTCATTATGATTCATTCTTTCGAGCCGTCCCATAGCAGTGAATCAATTCTGAATCGATTCATTATGATTCATTATGATTCATCAATAAAAATTAACAGTGAGGTGATAACTAATACTATATAAGGTTTCAACTTACGACCCTCAGCATGAGAGTCTGATGTTTTACTAATTGAGCTAAACAAGACTGAAATAACATGAGCGCCATCCTCTGTCAAACCAGACGTGCAAATAACCACATATACCACAACTCTAAAACACCAAATGACCAACAGGTTAATGACAATAATAATATTTATAGTATTTACATATTACATACATACATAGTATTTATAGTATTGCTATTCATTTCATTTTATTTAGTGTGCTCTTGACTTTTTCTTTCCTAATTGAGACAGTTTTGTTGACCAATGTTAATTTGGGCTTATTGTTTACCCAATTACCAGTTCTGGAATATGGTGAGCATTTCCCAAAGAATAAGTTTGAGAATATATGAGTGATTATGACTAGTTTATGGATAATAGGATCAGGCTCGAAAGGATCAGGCTCGATTCAGTTGGGTGTGTGAGTTGAATCAACTCAGTGACTTAAAGTCATCACTACTGAACACCACCTATGATGGATGAGTGTGTATTTTGTGACAAAGGACACCAGGAGAGCCGTTAGCCACATCGGCGACACTTAAAACATTTTGTTCCAGGATTCTGCTTAGCAGGTTGATGAAGTTGATGCTAGTTCTCCTTTTTTGAAAAAAAGGCATATTTGTTCATGTTCAGGAAAGTAAACATTGTAAACATTGCATGACCTTAAAATGAAACAAAATGTTCAAATTGAAGGTTTTATATGGTAAAATAAGGGCAGCAATATTGGATTTTTGCAAATTAAGAAAGTGTCCATGTACAATATCTTCTGAAAGGTTGCCCATGCTCAAGAAATAAGAAAGAAACAGCTTGCTTAGTACCTGCTGTATGGCCAAAATGGTTGTCTTCAGGAATTTTGGCAGCCAAATGGGATTTATGTAATTACAAATGCAACATCCCTACTGCTGCCTAGCATAAAAATGCCTAATAAATCATTTTCCACTATAGACTTTTAGGCTGAATACAATGTAAAAACAAATAACAGTATTAACACAGTTAGATACACAAAGTTGTTATCTGGAGAGGAACCACCTGACTTAACAATAATGGACCGAAAGCTGTGCTTTCAAATGTATGAGGTCATAAGGAGTATACTGTACCCATTATAATGCTGTTCAGTCGAAAACCTCCATATCCAACTCCCACCATAAACTGGGACGCGAAATATAAGTAGAAGTTGGGACACAATCCTGCTGTTACAGAAAATATTAACAGGAAAACCGCTGGCACTTGAATTGCCCTTTTTTCGACCAAACCTGGAAGATATAACAATTTTTGTCAGAATGAGTATAGCTTTCTGTGGTAGATTTTCATTGAACCGGATGATACAGTATAGAAGTATAAATATTCCTTACTGCTTGAAATACACTTACGATTCAGCAAAAGGTCCGAATAAGAGACAACCAACAAGAATACCAACCATCAACAGTGCTTGTGCAATTGGCACTAAGCTTGCTTTGCCACAAACTAAATCAAACTGTAAAAAAAACAAAAACAGAAATCTGACATCAAACTTACTGGCTAATGAAAGATATTGTGTGCTACATGAACAGGATTTCATGAGGATGATTTAATACTGGAAGATGAATCTTACATCAGTGACTATGGTGGCTTCATACACAGTCTTGTCGTACACCCATCCATCCTGGCACTCTGTGGTCTCATTGAGTCCATACTGCCTGACCGCATCAATGTCCCAGTCCACAGGGACGAACATCCGACACCTACTGAAGGTCCCGTCCTGCTCCCGGGGCAGGGTCAGGTTCAGCTGCTCATCTATGGTTATGTTAGGACCAACGGCGAGGATCCAGTCTGTGTTACAGTGTCGGTCTGGGTCTGACTGGAAAGAAATCACGCTGGCAAAGTTAAAAACCAGAATGAAATTTGGAAAGCTGAGGGCAAAAAGAATGAGTTTCTGGAATAATCCAAATTCTCCAATGGTCCTAAGGACCTCTCCAAAATCAGCCATGTTGAAGGTCTCGATTATCCCCTTTGTGTAGCTTTGTGAGAAAAGACGCCGCGGGATCACCTTTAAACAAAGTCCATCAATGTTTAAACCCAGCCTTTTATATTACAGGACAGATGAGCTAGCATATGGGGTTTTCACTTTGTAGAAAAAGGTGTGTCACACTTTGACATACTGGGTCAGATTCATAAAAATCTGTGTCACGGTCATTTAGCTCATTCATAAAGTTACAGTGAAGCCATTACCGTTGCGTTATTCCCAGATGAAAGCCAATGCAAATCGACATGTTAATGCTGTGTTACATATTTAACAGTCGCTAACTGAAGGCTTGGAAAGCACGTTGATTTTAAACAATTTCATTTGGGGGTAAAATCTTGCAACAAATGTAATTTTAAATCTTTTAATGTATATAAAAATCCTAAACGCTCCAAATCTTTAACTTACTTTAACTCACCTAAATCTACTCTATCCAGTGCAGCAGACCACATGGTTTGCTTGACATCACAGTGAAGTCATGCTTGTTGAACTTGTTGAACTAGAGTCTGTTGAACTGCTGACTGTTTAAAGACATTATATAAATCTCTCACAGAAACATAAACACACTGTCACAGAGGTCAGTGTGACTGTGTTTTACAGTGTTACAACTTGTCAAATGGTACAACTGATTGGAAGGTAACCTCGGTTCCAGGTCAGTGAAGTGGATATCTACAGTATATTATGACACTACATAATATAACAATCTTACCATGACTAGGACTGTAGAAGACTTTACAAGATCATTCAAAGGACTAAAGCAATTTTCTTCACTAAAATAATTTAACTTTTTGAGCTTCTTACAAAAGCTTACATTTGTAAGAACTCTAGCTTTGGTTTGACCCAAGAAAAGACCATTGCAATAGTCCAGTCTACTGGAGATAAAAGGGTGGATAAGCTTTTCTAGGTCTTGTTTGGGCATGAATCCTCTGATTCTTGCTATGTTTTTTAGATGACAATAGGCTGACTTTGTTGTTGCGGTGATATGACTGCTGAATTTAAGATCAGCATCTAATAATTGCTTATATTATTAACTGCACTTTGTTTGGTTGGTGAGAGTAGCTCATATATGTCAATATATGAATATCAATATATGTCAGAGACCCAATCTCTTTGGCCTTTATTAATACTTGCAAGCAGAGCCGAAACTACACACACCGAAGTGTAAGCAGAATAAGCTACACAACATAATTCATGCATCACATTTATACATGCAGGTGCGTAGCTACAGTAGGGTGGACAGTCTTATCTTTGCACATAGCACCTCACAGGCCCGGTTGTTTCTGTTTCTCACCTCGTTATAATTATCTATGTGTGCTTCTTCAAAGAAAAAGCAGTAGTTGTCTTTGGAACATCTCGTTCCAACCCTCCTGTTGACCTTGAACAGGAGGAACTGTCTGTGCACTCAGTAGTTTTAGCATATGATAAAAAAAACATCTTTTGCAAACATGTAAGGGTTATATTAGGACATCATAAAGAGGAAACACACACACAAGATTGCTGGCCTGGCATTTAGTCTGTAAAGATAAGGAATCAAGGTGAGCTCTGACTTTCAGCCTTTCATTATGGGTGCCAAACACAAGTACCTCCATTTTGTCCAATCACTGATTTGAGCAATGCATTGACACAGAGAGTTGATGGGACCATAGTCACTAGGTGAAAGAGCTGTGTAGATTTGGGTGTCGTCTGCATAGTTATGATATGTTATATTATTGTTTTGCAGAATTTGCCACAAGGGTAGGGCAAGGGCATGTAAAGATTGAACAATGGGGGGCCGAGAATTGATCCTTGGGGGACACCACATGTCATACTAACTAGACAAAGTTGCCAATTGAGACAAAATAATTCCTGTCTTTTAGGTAGGACCTGAACCAATTAAAGACAGTGCCAAAAAGTCCAACCCAGTTTTCTAGCCTGTCTAACAATATTGTGTGGTCTACGGTATCAAAGGCAGGACTAAGATCTAATAACAAAATAATTTGCCAGTCAATTGCAATTTTTGAGTCAGTGTTCAGACAAATGTCATTTAACACCTTGACAAGAGCATTTTTGGTGTTACGATGGGGGTGAAATCCTGATTGAAAGTTGTCAAAGCATGTATGCAGAAAGTTACTGAGTTACTGGTTGACAAATTTCTTAAGGACTCTGATCTAGGGTGCTCTTTTTTTAGGAGAGGCTAACTTCTGCGGTTTTTAGAGCCTTTGGAAAGTTGCCTGATAGAAAAGAGGTGTTTACTATATGTAGTTTGGTTGCCAGGCAGTTATAAACATTTTTAAAGAAGTTTGTAGATAGGGCATCCAGGCAGCATGTGCATGGTTTAAGATGTGCTACAGTATCCTCTAGGGTTTTACGGTCAATGGCATTAAACTGTGACATATTTACTAAGTTGATTATAGCTGGGAGCAATGGTGATAATTTTTTTTTTGCTGGGCAGAAATAATGCTTTGTCTAATCCATTGAATTTTATCCTTAAAAAAAGAAGCAAACTCATTGCATTTACTGGTGGAGAGGAGTTCAGGGGCTATTGGAACTGGGGGGTTAGTTAGCTAATCAACATAAGATGCGTGCATTGTTGATATTACTGTTGATGATCGCCATCTACGTTCTGCTTTTCTGCACTCCCTTTTCTGGGCTCTTACAGAGGAAGCCTTTCTCCACGGGGCTCTTTGTTTACCTGAGATTGATTTCACTCTAGCAGGAGCAATGGCATCCATAATATTTACAATTTTAGAATTGAATTGAGGTTGAAATGAGGGTTGACGTCAGAGACATAGCTTCCATAAACAGTTCGCTAGTGCCCTCACTGCTTGACCGTTTTTTTGATCTAATATGGATGGCAGGGGTAATAGACATGTCAAAGAACACACAAAAATGATCAGAGAGGGCAACATCAATTATAGAGACATTTGAAATGTTCAGACGCTTGGTGATAACTAAATCCAGAGTGTGTGACTATGGGTCGGGCTCTTCACATGAGCCCGAAAGTGTCCATAGACCGAAAGTGTCCAATATGACATAAGGTTCTTTGGCCCTGTTGTCCATGGCATTGTCAATATGAACATTAAAGTCACCAGTAACAATTAGACAGTCAAATTCAGAGGTAATGATAGACAGAAGCTCTGTAGCTTCTTTTGGAGTCTTTTGGTGGCCTGTACATAGTTAATAGTAGAATTTGTGGGGAATGTTTCAGTATAGCAGCAAGATATTCAAACAATGTAAAATTTCCAAATGATATTTGTTTGCACTGAAACATATTGTTAACTAGAGCAGCTATTCCATCACCTTTCCTATCATCCTACAATGCAAAGACGGTTGAAAACATTCATACCCATTCCACTAGGGACATGAACACTTCTTGGGTGTACAAAGGTACACCCACAGGTACAAAGGTATTTCAGTGAAAGTTGTGTGCTCTGCAGCCAGCTGGGTTCTTCCGAACACTTGGGAGGTTTAAGCAATGCAGAACTTCACATATACTTACTTATCAATACAATAGGGATTTGTAACAGGTTCTCATAAGGAAGTCAGTAGTCCACTCTGCCTCAGAATTGTATTACTTGTCTGACAGAACAGTGATCAAAGGCAGAAGAACAAAAAGAGAAAAAAGTAGCAACAGTTACGGTACAAAGTGAACACAGAGTGAACACACTGGTTCAGTGTCAACAACCTTGAAGATAATACTTTACAAGACTGTGCAATTTTACAGTGTTTCATTCAAATCATTCTATCCAGTAAAATATGATTAATGTTACACACATCATTATTATTATTATTATTATTATTATTATTATTATTGTTACTCTGATTATTCAGACTACAGTTTGGTTGATCTTCTATTATTGTCTTCCGGCTTGTTTGGGTCATGTTGGTCCTTCGTGGTGGTCATATTTCTGTAGGGGAAAAGAAAACAGAGACATCAGTGTTAGTTTATTGGAATAAAAGAGTGAAAGGGACAGAATGGCTACATTGTTTGAAGCTTACAAGACCCCAACCATGCATCAATTCAGGTTAAGGGCATTCCATGCACAACCAGTGTATTATTGATTAATTAGGATGTTTAATAAAAGGCAAATATTGGCCTGATACATCAAGAAACTGTTATATCGGTCTCATCCTAACCAAGACTGGCGTTTGGCATGCAGTATGCTTACCTCATGCCCTCAACCTCATCAGTTGAATCAGGTAGCTCAGTTCCCTTAGTCTCAGGAAGCAGGAAGGAGAGAGCCCCACTGACCAATGACAGGATGCTGAAGACAGCGGTGGGTATGGCCCAGTGGTATATGGCCAACAGGTTGAGTAATGGAGACAACAACCCTGCAATTCTGAAACTTACGGAAGCCAAGCCAACAGCCATTTGCCTGAAAGAGCGAAAGAGTGGAGTGAACAGACGCATTCAAATATTTGATTTGACAAGAATAGAGTTTGGCCTACCTGACAGAAGTGGGAAACAGCTCCTGAACATAGACCATACATACGGAGGCACTCCAGTTAAAAAAGAACCTTCCTGTGGTCACGAGGAGAGTGATAGCAATAGCGCTGTCTGGAATGAAATCATATATGGATCAATCGTCACGTGTCAACAAATTTAATGTGAAAAAGTAAGGACAGGAAATGTACCTTGAGGGAGAGCCAGGGTTAGGAGACAGATGAAGCTGCCTGCGAGGATGGTTGATATTAGGGATATTTTCCTCCCCAACACCTCCAGAAACCACATACAGAGGAGATGTGCTGGTATCTCAGTAACCCCAAACAGGAGTCGTACCAGGAAGATGTCTAGACCAAATTTGCCCATATTGAGAGTGATGGAGAAGTAGCCTAGGTTTATTGAAAACCTCCATACCACAAAAACACAAGCATGATACAAGAATTAGGCAAAGTCAATGAAAAAAGTAAATCTACTCTCCCAAATGTATATGGAACTTACCATGCGCAACATATCACTGAGAAGTATTTCACCAGGACTGGTGATGCAAAAAGTGATTTGATTCCTCTGCTTTGGGGTTTGTGTTTCTCAGTTACCTGAAGAGCAAAGATATCATTACAGAAAGCACAACTGTTAGAAAAGATTCATGATGGCATGAACAGCCATCCAGAGACATACCGTATATTCATCCATCGTGGGTCAACATTACTGTCATCGGCTCAACATCCAACGTGCTGCCATAGAATGGATTTGAATGAATTTGGGAGGCACGTTCCAGACTGAGACCCTACAGAGATCATCAAGTTTCATAGTGATCCGCCATGCCAGCAACAACCAAACCAAACTTTATATTATGACTACAACTTCTGCATATACAGTATATACACATATATACAGTATATACTCAATGTGTCACAGGTTTTATGGCTTTTGAAGATCTATTGAATAGATCTAGGAGGGTTTAAGGATGATCGGACAAACTGTAGTGAATTTATGACCCCTTGTGTTATACGCCACAAGCCATTTATCAAAAGATGTAAGGAGCGTGGTCCATATATGGTTCCTGCCAAGTTTGGTGGCAGCAGACAAATGATTAAGCAATCATTGCCTTTTAAAAATGTCTGTATATTTGCTCTCCCAACTATATTTTATTTGCTGTACTATTTTCAGTATGTTTGGTTGCTGCAAGTATTAGTTTAATTTTGTTCAGTGCTCTCTATTTGTTTTATTTCTCTGCTGCTGCGAGAGTTTCATCTCATGTAATAGAAATGGAATTGAATCTGACTCACCCCTTCCAGCAGATTGACTGGGACTGTGTGCTTATTGATCGCCGCCACTCTCAGTATCAATTTATTAACCTCTTGGGTTCTCCCCTGTCCAAGTAACCACCTTGCTGACTCGGGAATAAGCCTTTGGATATAAAATGCAAAATACATGTCAATGTAACTCACAGACAGTTATAAGTTTGCCACAGAGTGTAATACAAATATGAGCCACCAACAAGTCTTAATTAGAAAAGAGCACAAGCCAAAACACTCGCCGTACCAAATGTAAATGATTATCAAGGCCTGTGGTCCTGCCATGACATACTGGGCTAGTCTCCAGTCACGAACGACGTAGACCAGACCAGCCGTGGCACACTGTCCAACAGCTGCAAACATCTGCAGCAGACAGCTGGCAATGGACCTTCGGGTGACCCCTATCCACTCGGTAGCTGTGAACACACATTTAAAACATCAGTATCGCTGCAGGTTTAAATACAGCGCCAGTTCACACAGATGGATTAAGTACGGTAGAGGATTAGGGCCACATGTCAAAAATGCATTTGAGTTCTGAGAATAAAGTCAGAATTCTGACTTTAAACTCAGAACTCAAATAAAATGTTCACGCGTGGCCCTAATCCTCTTCCCTAATTAAACCTAATCACAGAAAAAAAAAACATTTTCCAGTTGAGATCTCAGGAAAATTGATTCAGCATTAGTCAGGACTAAGATTATTCCACTCCTGTGATACTGCCTGTAAAAATCCAGCAAAGGGATAGTTATTCCCATTGATGTACTTTACCTAACACAGTGGCGTTGATTCTAAATCCTCCGATTGAAGCCCCAACTACGAACTGTGACACCAAGTACACGTATAGATTTGGAGACAAACCAGTTATTACTATGAATATAAGCATGAGGACGACAGGTATCTGGGTGGTTCTCCTTCGGCCATACCTGGAGTTTAGAGGGCGGGTGAAAGACAAATGAAGGCAGTGAAAGTTTGTATTTCGTGCATGATCTAATGTATCACTGATGTTCATGTGAAGCACTTACGATTCAGCCGCGGGTCCGAAAACTAACGAACCAACAAGGACACCAGACATGAAGACTGTTTGTGCAACTTCAGCCAGGTTAGACTTGTCACAGACTAAGTCAAACTGCAAAACAACACTGGCAAAATCAGTTCAACAAAGACAGTGATACCAGCGTAGATCTCACAACATGTAACCAGTCATACTTAGCCTACATCAGTGACTATGGTGGCTTCATACACAGTCTTGTCGTACACCCATCCATCCTGGCACTCTGTGGTCTCATTGAGTCCATACTGCCTGACCGCATCAATGTCCCAGTCCACAGGGACGAACATCCGACACCTACTGAAGGTCCCGTCCTGCTCCCGGGGCAGGGTCAGGTTCAGCTGCTCATCTGTGGTTATGTTAGGACCAGCGGCGAGGATCCAGTCTGTGTTACAGTGTCGATCCGGGTCTGACTGGAAAAAAAGCAAGCTAGAAAAGAAAATTGGCGCTATCAATGACTGAAAGCTTAACCCAAGCAGGATAAGTTTCTGGAATAACCCAAAGTCTCCGACGGTCCTCAGGATTTCTCCAAAATCTTGCATTTTCACACTGTAAAATGTTTGTGGAAGGAACTCAAACAGACATTTTTTCAGGCTCAGACAATAGTACAAATAAATATTTAACCATCACACTTTACTCAGTAACTTCCGTATGGATAATTCACTTTTCAGGACAAAATGTGAACTTGTATACTAATGATTGACTTGATGCTGAAGCAAAAGACAGTGAAAACTGGTGTCTGAAGACAATGAAAACAATTTCCTGATTTTAAGTGTCTTGTTACTTGTTGAGGAAACAATATTGTTGTCAATATAGTTTTTTTTCTTCCCTTTCATCAAGAAAATGAATTGGACAGGTTTCAGTGAGAACTGCATATCATGACATCAAAGCACCAAGTGTGATTACAAGCCCCTGTAATGCTAAAATAAGCCTCTTAACATACCAATAAGGTGCCAATTGAACAAATAATTTGTGCACAATTAGTGATGTTCTAACAAAGGCCAACAGTGGAAAACAAACAATATAAAAACAAAAAGGAAATGAAGCATCTATATACTCACATACAAAGCCTCATGGCGTTTGTGTGACAGTGCATGGAGTTGCCGTCATACGTACATTTACAATATCCTTAAATACACCATTTACAACAGTACCTGAACTGGGAGCTGTCGCGCAGCCCTCGCACGTGGTACAAAAAAACAACCATACAGCTATATGGGGAGTGACAACAGTGATTTGTTGGTGAGTGTTTATGAAGCACGGAGACTACAGCATCATCCAAACGACTTGCCTAGTGATGACGACGATTGAGAAGTAATCACTTGCCTCTGAAGGCTTTTTATATTTCACTTTGGCAGAACAATTTTCAGCTTTGAGCTAGCACACCTCCAAAAAGATGTTCAGGAGCATCCAACCTCTAACATTAGCTGTCCTCCTCAGTCGCCTCCAGCATTTATGGTTACCGATACCGGTAAACGGGCAAAATCACCTTGAAGTGCACAGAATGACAAATAATACCTGTGTGTGTTTGCAGGGGTGTTGTATGATTTTACACCGACTACGGCTCCCTAGAGCAGACAATTTTGGTGGCTGACCGTCCGTGAACTCCTGTAGAGGTATGTGCACCAAAAAAACATATGTTAAAGTTCAACCCAAGAGAAATATTACTAGTAACCAGTGGTCACAGGCGGTGAAAATAACTATTGCATAGTACAAGTATATTAGCTGAGTTTACACTTCATAGTGTAGAATAAAGTGCCAAGTAAAGGTGATACAACTTTCTCGTGAGTTTTGTGGCACAGTTGATTTTAAAAAAAGAAAGAAAAGGCAATCACTTCCAGTACTGGCAGGGGATGGTTTGGATTGTGCTTATGTATGAAGAAGAATAAAGAAAGAAAGGAAACAAAAGAACAAGTAATTAGAAATTGATGTAGTTGATTGCGTCTGTTCTCCCATTTCTAAGCGCACTGTAAACTTTTCAAGTGTGATTCCTGTGTTGAACTGGGCCCGTTCTCAATGTGGTCCGCGTGCATCCTGCAGTAGGTTTCACACTCCTGCCGGGTTTCACCTCCCCTCCCCTCTTTGGCAGTAGTGGTTTCTTGGAATTGAGTACTATGCAGCTATGCAATACCATTTGTTGCTGTCCTTTGTTTAGTTTAACATCATCAGGAATTTCAGACTCATCCAAGCCAGATGCCTGACAGGGGAAGGAACGACCACAATCAATACAAAAAGGATGCTCATATTTTTTTTTTATAAACTAGGACAGAACAAAGAATTCATTGTATCATTCATTGAATGACTGTACTTACCAGTTTAAAGGTCACATTTTTATTGTTTTGAGGATCATCAGCGATCTTTTTATTGCAAGATATAATTGCACATGCTGCAGTGGTACATATAAGCAAAATCTATATCCTCTTTTTTATAACAAAACATGACATGACATAAAACAAAACAACAGCAGCATAAGGAACATCACATTATGATTACATGACAGCTCAGGCGGCAATTGAAGAGTACAGTTACTGAGACAACACAAACAAGTCAGAAAACACAAGAAAAATGAATAAGTAAATAAAAATACAGTACGCATTCAGGTTTCACTATTACTGGATCAATAGTCCTTACTTTATCCCACACTCTCAGACTCTCACATCTTTTAAGTAATCCAGCACCGGTCCCCATGCTTCATCAAAGGCTTTTTTCCTTCCATTGATCTTAAATCGAAGCTTCTCCAAGTGGAGGATCTCGCCTAACTCCCTCAGCCACATGTCAAATGTTGGCACAGCCTCAGACTTCCACAATTGTAAAATAAGTTTTTTGGCTAATACAGATCCCAGGTACACTGGCCATTTGTCTCTCCCCGAATTTAGCATAATGTCCCCTGTAGATCCAAGAATGGTCACTAGGGGGTCAGACTCCCACAACTTGTCAAATGCCCTGTAGAAAAAATCGAATTAAGAGGTCCAGCATATATTGAGTTTGGGACATGCCCAAAATGAATGTAAGGGCCCCTTCATGATTCTTACATTAATTACACAGTGCCGATACATTGGGATACATTTTGTTTACTTTTACCTTTAAATCGTGCAGCTTAGGTATTACTTTAAATTGCATCAAATTATGCCTAGTATTAATTGAGCACCGATGAATATTCTCTAGGGAAGTCTCCCATAGTTCTTCAGAAATGGGTATTCCTAATTCTGTCTCCCACTCGACGCTAAGCTTTTCTGTGCTGACATCTTCCTGTTCCATAAGTGACTGGTATAGAACAGAGACCACTCCTCTCGAGCCTGGTCGAACATTAATTATCCGTTCAAGTGTATGGTGCTGTGGTATGTCTGCAAATGTAGGCACATGAGACTTCATAAAGTTCAGAATCTGCAGATATCTAAAGAAGTGTGAAGCTGGGAAATTAAACTTGTACCTTAGTTGATCAAAGGACATAAAGTGACCATCCAGGCATAAGTCCTTCAAATTCACAACACCTTTGTCCTTCCAATTAGAAAACACAGGATCCTCCCTACCTGGCTTGAAAGCGTGATTATTACAGATTTGAGTGTCTACATAGATATCAGGAGCCTTCAAGTATGTTTTGATTTGTTTCCAGACTTTTAAAGAGTTGTGTATGAGAAAGTTCTCGCCATATAAAGATCTGTCAATCCTAAATGGACTGTTGAGAACAGCTGAGAGAGATGTGTCTCAATAGAAAGCCAGGCTGATGTATATTCTCCCCAGCCCACATTAGAGTAACTTCTCCAGAAAGCCAGAATGTTTAAATGTGCGGCCCAGTAGTAGAACCTAAAATTTGGGGAAATTAAACCTTTTTTATTTTTACACAGGTGTTTCTTGACTATTCGGACAGCCTTATGCCTTATTCTGCCAGATAAAGGGGATTATAGTAGAGTCTGATTTTTTAAAACAGCATTGTGGTATGCATGAAGGAACTGACTGGAAGAGATACAAAAATCTTGGAAGAACCACCATTTTGATGGTATTTATTCTCCCCACTAGTGACACTGGGAGAGTTTTCCAGAAATCTATATTCCATTTCAGTTGAGCCATAATAGATCCCAGTTCTCTTTGAGTAACAGTTCCAGCTTTCTGGTAACAGTCACACCCAGATAAGTGAACCTATCCCTGGTAATCTTAAAAGGAACGGAATTCAGAGTGCAGCTGTTTTGTTTCAAATGCACTGGCATTCCGTTCACTTTTGTCCCAATTGATTTGAAACCCTGAGAAAGTGCTGAAGCGGTTGAATAAGTCCATCAATGGGGGCAGGGACTCTTGAGGGTTAAACACATAGGGCAGCACATCGTCTGCATATAACAAAATGTGGTGATGTCGCCCTTTAATGTAAACAGGTGATATTCTGGGGTGCTGACGTATACTTGTAGCCAGAGGTTCTATTACTAAAGCAAACAAAAAAGGTGAAAGAGGATCCCCCTGCCGAGTGCTACGATATAATGAGAACGGGGGGAGATGTTCTGGGTTGTAACCACACTTGCTGTAGGATAAGCATATCGATGGCCAAAGCGCAAAACCTCCTATCTGCATAATTTTCTGATTGGCGGATTTCACTTTGGATGATGAGAACAAAAAAAACATGTTTTTTTTTGTTTTCTTTTGTTTTCTTTAGTTACAAAAAATGCATTTTTTCAGATAGGTTTTGCTCTTCGGCCATCGATATCAAATTCTGACCCAATAAATTCCTTCCCGAACCCAAGTGCCTCAAGGGTCCCGAACATACAGTGGTGGCCAAAATTATTAGAACACTTGGCATACATTTAAGAGGTTTCAGTTGTTTTTGTTCAATTGGCCATTAAAATACCCATAAAACGAATGAAATATATACAAAGTCATCATTATGCTCTATAAACCAGAATAGAGCATCATAAGGAGATTTATGTCATTTTCCTTACAAAAAACAAGCTAGGCCTATTTCACTGTCAATGTCACACAATCATGTTCCTTCACAGAAGAAGCCAAATTACTTGTGTAATCATTGTCAGGTGTGATGGTGGTTAAATTGATGGTGAAATGAAATCATATTTTGGAGGCAGGAAAAGGTCAATATTTTCAGATCTGTCAGGTGTTCTAACAATTTTGGCCACCACTGTATATGGCCACTCCACCTGATCTAAGGCCTTCTGAGCGTCCACTGAGATCACAACCATCTCTTTTTCAAACCTAGCAAATAATATATTAAATAAGCATCATAAGTTAAAGTGAATATGTCTATTGGGTATCAACCCTGTTTGATCCAGGTGTACAATTGACTGGATGTAAGCTTTCAAACAGTTGGCTAGGATTTTGCTTACCAGCTTAGTCTCATTGGGGAGTAATGAGATAGGTCTGTAAGATGAGGCATCTAGCTCATCTCGACCCTTTTTTAAAATGAATGATATATTTGCTTTATAGTGTATGAGGCAGTTTACCACTTGATGCAGTATGTTTAAACATATGCAGCAGTAGCAGGGATAGCTCTTTGGAGAAATATTATACCCATCAGGGCCAGGTGCCTTATTATTTGGGAATTCTTTAATTGCTTCTGTTATCTCTCCATTAGAGATTTCCTTGTCTAGCTCCTCCATTGCATCCTTACTGAGCTGAGGGAGATCCAGTTCAGAGAGAAATGATTTAATTGCTTCAGGGTCATGGTTACCATTTGATTTATATAACTTTAATTCCATGAATCGTTTATTTATTTCTATCGGGTCTGTGATGACAGCGCCTGTGTCTGATTTTATTTTTTATAAGTATTGCCCAAGAGGCTTGTGCTTGTCTCAGCTGCCGCGCCAGTAAATTCTGAGGTTTATCTCCAATTTCAAATTGTTTCTGCTTAATTTTGTACAGCTGCTTATTGACTTCAGCAGATAATATTGTATTGTACTCATCTCTTTGAGAGACAGTAGAGTTCAACGTGTTGGGGTCTGCAGAAGCTCTATGTGCCTGTTCTAGTTGAGACAATGAATCCTCTATTTCCTTCAACCTCCTTTCTGCCTGTTTCTTACTACTTGCTACATAGGAGATGATACTACCTCCAAGCACAGCCTTGGCGGATTCCCACAATACCGAATCATCCACATCTCCTGTGTCATCTGTAGCAATGATGTCAGGTAGTTTTTCTGACATACTCTAAAACACTCTTTTCCTTTAAAATAGTATCGTCAAAACACCAAGTGTGATCTTTTTTATGAGTGTTCAATCTAATGTTGTGTCATGGGAGCATGATCACTTATACACAGATGAAGAGTAGCTGTACCAGGGGTGTGCCATTATGCTTCTTTTTACTACTTTTCTACTAATTCGATTTCCCAAAAGAGCGGAGGAACCATGTGATAACACATGCACACAAATCAGTGGGTGTTTTCAGCGTCACATCAGTGGGGGAAAAAGAGGACACACGTCAGACAGTCATGCAGATCTGTATATCAAGGCATTATGGATGAATCAAGATTGTCGGGTCATGTCCACTACGACTGGACTCACCTGCAAATTCTGAGATCCGTCCTTCACTCTGGGTGACTGCAGAACGGACATGACAGATTGTCAGGATTACAAACATGCAATGCTGCTCCCCCCCGCAAAACTATGAACTGTTGGAATATTGTTGGATTGAATGAATTTGACACATGGTGGTTTGACCACAGGGCTGAACTGAAATGACAGCAAAGATCACAGGAGAGTAAAACCCCACATCCAGACATGAATTAACTTTAGTGTGAACACACACTGCAAGAGGACTTTCACTTGTCACTTGTTTCAGGGCAAAATGTAAACTTGTGTACTAATGATTGACTTGATGCTGAAGCAAAAGACAGTGAAAACTTGTGTTACATATGACAGCAGTCTGAAAACAATGAAAACTATTTCCTGATTTAAAAAAAAAAGAAAGAAATAATTCCTGACTCATTTGAATCCCATCATGTGACTTTATTCAGCTACTAAAAATCTTTTTTTGTGTGCTGACAATTTCCAACAATAAATGTATATGATTTTTCAAGGGATCTCATTTGTTTGACATCAGGTTATAGAATGTAGTCACAAATGTTCCACTTTAATTTATGCATTTGCCGATTTACACATTTTATGATAAAACTCAAGAAAAAATGTAATTGTCATGATTTGTAAAAAATAAAAAAATAAAAAAAGAAAAGAAAAATTTTAAAAAGAGAAACCAAAACATTTTGCCAATCAACTGATGAAATCAATACAAATCATTCAAAGAGCTAACTTTGAGGCAGAACAGCGGCGTTGTGATTAGTAAACAATAAAAGGGAAAAAAAATTAGAAAATGTAGGTGACCATCAGATCAAACGTCCGTTGATCAATTTTCATACAAGCACACACACATACACACAGAAAATAATGCAATTGTAACTGGTGCCATCTGTCTTGTTACTTGTTGAGGAAACAATATTGTTGTTTTTTTTCTTCCCTTTCATCAGGAAAATGAATTGGACAGGTTTCAGTGAGAACTGCATATCATGACATCAAAGCGCCAAGTGTGAAGCCCCTGTAATGCTAAAATAAGCCTCTTAACATACCAATAAGGTGCCAATTGAACAAATAATTTGTGCACAATAAGTGATGTTCTAACAAAGGCCAACAGTGGAAAACAAACAATATAAAAACAAAAAGGAAATTAAAATCTGTGTACTGCACTATATGAGTTACCGATCAATTTTACCAGCTGCTCGCCTTAAATCATTATGTACAACTAAAATGTTACTGAAATGAATCCGAAAACAGTCAATGCATCTATATACTCGCATACAAACCTCATGGCGTTTGTGTGACAGTGCATGGAGTTGCCGTCATACGTACATTTACAATATCCTTAAATACACCATTTACAACAGTACCTGAACTGGGAGCTGTCGCGCAGCCCTCGCACGTGGTACAAAAAAACAACCATACAGCTATATGGGGAGTGACAACAGTGATTTGTTGGTGAGTGTTTATGAAGCACGGAGACTACAGCATCATCCAAACGACTTGCCTAGTGATGACGACGATTGAGAAGTAATCACTTGCCTCTGAAGGCTTTTTATATTTCACTTTGGCAGAACAATTTTCAGCTTTGAGCTAGCACACCTCCAAAAAGATGTTCAGGAGCATCCAACCTCTAACATTAGCTGTCCTCCTCAGTCGCCTCCAGCATTTATGGTTACCGATACCGGTAAACGGGCAAAATCACCTTGAAGTGCACAGAATGACAAATAATACCTGTGTGTGTTTGCAGGGGTGTTGTATGATTTTACACCGACTACGGCTCCCTAGAGCAGACAATTTTGGTGGCTGACCGTCCGTGAACTCCTGTAGAGGTATGTGCACCAAAAAAACATATGTTAAAGTTCAACCCAAGAGAAATATTACTAGTAACCAGTGGTCACAGGCGGTGAAAATAACTATTGCATAGTACAAGAATATTAGGTAGGTCTCAATCCGCAAAATAACCCTGTCTGAACACCTGACACAGCCACCACACACCCATACTGTGGAGTGTATTCATAGCACTGGCTAGGGTTGCCTTATAAAGGAGTCTTGAAGTAGTATTTTTTATATATATATATTAATTAAAAATCTATCAATCTCAAGTGTGTCTATAAGGTTGTCTATTCAATTTATGTCGGTGTTAAGAGGGACTTTCTATACATCCATACACAAAATGCAACCAATAATCAACCAATGGACTCAATCAATCAATCGCACTGGTAAAATCTATAGAGTTTCTAACTAAGGCTGACTTTACACTTTACACTTCATAGGTGTAGCATAAAGTGCCGAGTAAAGGTGGTGCGACTTTCTCGTGAGTTTTGTGGCACAGTTGATTTAAAAGAAAGAAAAGAAAAGGCAATCACTTCCAGTACTGGCAGGGGATGGTTTGGATTGTGCTTATGTATGAAGAAGAAGAAAGAAAGAAAGGAAACAAAAGAACAAGTAATTAGAAATTGATGTAGTTGATTGCGTCTGTTCTCCCGTTTCTAAGCGCACTGTAAACTTTTCAAGTGTGATTCCTGTGTTGAACTGGGCCCGTTCTCAATGTGGTCCGCGTGCATCCTGCAGTAGGTTTCACACTCCTGCCGGGTTTCACCTCCCCTCCCCTCTTTGGCAGTAGTGGTTTCTTGGAATTGAGTACTATGCAGCTATGCAATACCATTTGTTGCTGTCCTTTGTTGCCGGCTCCACTTGAGTTAACTGATGCTGAGCTGTGCAAACCCCATGAGTTTAACATCATCAGGAATTTCAGACTCATCCAAGCCAGATGCCTGACAGGGGAAGGAACGACCACAATCAATACAAAAAGGATGCTCATATATTTTCTTTTTTTATAAACTAGGACAGAACAAAGGATTCATTGTATCATTCACTGAATGACTGTACTTACCAGTTTAAAGGTCACATTTTTATTGTTTTGAGGATCATCAACGATCTTTTGCAAATTGGCAGCAACTAGACAGAAGATATAAGGAAGTAAGAAGACCAAGTCAAAACAGACAAGTCAAATCTGATCACTAGACATTTCTAGAGGACTAACAACAGTAGAAGACTGTAGTTGTGCTACACAGCTTCTGGGTGTGAATGCATGCTAATATGGAACTGAAGCCGGGTGTTGCTGAATAACAGCGTTCAAGCTCGGCGAACCTTTCCTGGATAAATAAAGGCTAAAAAAAACATTATGGTCTGTAATTGTTCCTATGACGGCAAAACAGTGGGATTTTGATTTCGTCGGCTCGTTGAGATCTTTTGAATGTCATGATATGCAGAATTTCCAATCAATAAAGTATCTATCTATATACAGGAGAATACTATACTGCACTATCAGCTTATGTTTTTCTCACTAGTTCAACTCTACAACTACCGCCTGTGTCTGGTCCAGACTTGTGCTGCTGCCCATCACATGCTAGAACAGTCCATCCAGATTTGATCAGACTCAAGTCATGAACATCAACCAAGGTTGAAAGAGTCGTAATGGCTCCGATTGGTCTGCAGCTAAACAGAGGAGGTGGAAGTCAAGACAGTGAGTCTGTAACTCTCAGCCCCGACAGCCCCAATCGGTCAGTACAGGATCAGTGCAATCTGGGAAATAAATCAGTAGAGCCAATTTCCTGGGCTTAAATGATGTAGTGTGTCGCTGGCCTTCGTTCTCTTTTATCATCTTTATCTTTTTTCAGTCAAGGATGCTCACTATCACCTTACTGGAACAATACTGGAAACATCCTGTCATATGTTGCTATCGTTGTCACTTACCAATGACTAAGTCCCTCCCATCGACTAGGCCTGCAGAGACCAGCTCCTGAGAAACGCCGTCGGCAGAGTCTGAGGGAGGGCGTAGACAGGGAGATAAAGACGCGAGATCGGTGAGTCTTTTAGCGCATTAGTGAATAGAAAAATGCTAGGAAGATGCAACTTACCTCTGCCGGGCATGAACTCAAATCGGATGTCATTGAGTTCCTTCTTTAGATTCCTCAGCCTCAGAACGAGGCTGATGGGAACGCTGGCGTTGGCTGCAGCCGGCTCCTGCGACAGCGATGGGTAAATCAGTGACAGTGCAGCCCTTCAAGACTTTAAGACCTAAGACCTTAATGCTCCCTGGAATTGCATTTTCCACCAATTTACACACAAAAATAGACAAACAACGCTGGGAAAACCAACTCATTTCTGAATGAACATAGTTAAAAAAAAAAAAAAAGAAAACATTCTGAAACTACAAATGTGCGTTATGAAAAAAAAAGCACAACAGGAAATAATTTGTTGAGGAACAGGAAGTACTATTGTGTTCAGTAAAGCAGATATACATGCAGAACAAAGAAACGAGACAGTGCATGGTGAAAAAGATATGACCTACGTCTGTATTTATGGTATTTTAATACTTTTTAAGGGCCTTGAATATATTTATTTGAATACTTTTCCAGACTTTTTAAGGAGCTGCAGGACATACACACAGATGCAGAGTAGCTGTACCTATTATGCTTTGTTTTATTTCTACTCATTTTATTTGCCCATTTATTTATAGTTAATGTATTTACTTTTATCTTTCCCCAAATGCGAGTTGCTTTTTAACATTGCTTTTGAGTGTATAATGGAGGTTTTTATGTTGCACCTGTGCGGGGGGTCCGTGTGAGGGGCTGGTTGTCTGGGCGGGGGCCTGTGATGGAGCGTCTCCTCCCGTCTGGACGACATTCACGGGACTCTCCTGCGCTAGACCGGGCGGCTGCAAAAGAGCGGAGGAACCGTGCGAGGGCGGGAAAATCTACGAGGTACGACACATGCACACAAATCAGTGGGTGTTTTCAGCGTCACGTCAGAGGGGGAAAAAAAAGGAGGACACACATCAGACAGTCATGCAGATCTGTATATCAAGGCATTATGGATGAATCAAGATTGTCGGGTCATGTCCACTACGACTGGACTCACCTCCAAATTCTGAGATCCGTCCTTCACTCTGGGTGACTGCAGAACGGACATGACAGATTGTCAGGATTACAAACATGCAATGCTGCTCCCCCCCCCCCCCAAAACTATGAACTGTTGGAATATTGTTGGATTGAATGAATTTGACACATGGTGGTTTGACCACAGGGCTGAACTGAAATGACAGCAAAGATCACAGGAGAGTAAAAACCCCACATCCAGACATGAATCAAGCATTACACACACTGCAAGATAAGTTGAACCAATGAAGTACTCAGGCTGCTGTATGGTCCAGTTGGCAAGGCAATTTTTCAGTTGTTTCATCCTTGATCTTATACCAGCCCTTACTTATGAGGATGGTACAGCAACATGGAGCCTATAATGCAACTCAAACTCTTTCAATGACTCTCGACCACCTGAAGCAAGACTAGCGAATCAGGGTATGGATGCTTTCCTAAAGCCCATTATTCACTGAGAGGGCATCCAACAGCAGCCTCTGCTGGCCAAAACAGGCACTGCGTGTGATGAGGACCATACGGACGCATCAAATCATGCGAGTACAGTAACACCTCTTGTTAATGAGCCAACGTTGATGCCATAATATCAAAATACCATGACTGCATTTAGAGTTTTCAGATACAACACAAACAAGGCGATAGGAATTAATTTACCATTGCGTATTGAATAGATACACACACAGACACACACACACACTAGCAGCTGTTACCGCCTGGATGAAGACACCCTGCCAGAAACCCTGCAACCGCAACACTTCATTGGTCTAAGAGATCTTGTTGTGTGTGTCCAACCTGAAGAGAGTAAAACGGGATCGACTGGAGCGGCGAGCATGCCGAGCCTCACCCGCAGAGCCGCCACGGCAGCCTTGCCCTCCTCGCTCTCCTCGTCCAGCTCGTCGTCACTCCACTCCCACTCGCCGTCCTCCGTCTTGTGGAGACGCCCGCTTGAGCCGGGCACACGGCGCACCTATGCAATAAAGACATCCATTTTCTCTACCTGCCGAATCCTTTTCAGAGCTGTGGGGGCTTAATCTGTGTCACGTGTCAAACCTTTTTCGATCGTTCCGATATTGTTGGACCCTTCTGTAGGAGCCTCTCCTGCAAGTACTCATTGTTCTGTAACAGGAAGACAAACACTTCTTGAAGTGTCTTTAAAGATGCTCTTTGAAACACAAAAAGCAAAATCGTTCTTTTTTTTTTTCTCGGTTTACTTCTACATTCGTGACATATGGCTCACCTTGGCTTTCGTGAAGAATTTGTGCTTCAACAATTCAGCGGCGGTTGGCCTGAAAAGGAGAAAGAGATGAGGCCCTTTATTCCTACATCCTAAAACCTGGAGAGGGCGGCGCTGCTCATATCACGTCACCTTTACGTGGGTCTGGCCTCTCACTCACCTTTTCTCCGGGTCTTTTTGTAAACACAGGGAGAGCATCTTCCTGAAGGACTTGCCGTACTTCTTCACCATCTCCTTGTCCGTGATGCCCGTCTCCAGGCAGGGAGGGTCGTTCTGCAAGGTCAGCATCAGGACCTACGAGCACGCGATCATTCAGTTGAGAAAATAAAAATGGCTGATGGAGCCTTTTCAAAACCGGCCCAGTAAATGACGATTGAGGTTTAGAGCTATGAGGCCATGAAGAGGCAAATCCAGGTCAGTCAGTCAGGTGTCACGCGCTTCACTCCTATACGCCTGAGGGATATTACACTTCAGCATTTACAGCACTTGAGGAAATCATTTTCTAACCATGTGCTATTTACTGAGAAGTATCCACTCAATAAAAGGAAGTAAACGTTCTGTTGTTGTGAACACTGTGAATCTTAATATCTTAGCTGCAGAATTTCACACAATCCTCTTCTTGTATTCCGAATGAACTACTTCCATGTTTCACTCAACATCTAGGAAATAGTTTTTCATGTTGTACTGTTATAAATACACATCTACCAAAAAGGTAGGACTTTATGGCAACAATTCACGACCCCGTCTGACCTGGATTACGGCGTGATGAGTTCAAATCATTTCTAGCGAGCCACTTGTAGCTTATAAAACCATGAATGTGCCTTGAGCCTGTACAGAATTTGTACTTATTCTATTACACTAGTGGGCAAACAAGTAAGGGTTACCTTCATCGGTGGGTATTTGTGATATGGGGCGGCGCCAGTGGCCAGTTCGATGGCTGTTATCCCGAAACTCCAGATGTCAGCTTTGAAGTCGTAGCCCCGGACCTGCGGGGTAAAAAGCAAACGCAGCGGACAAAGTGTTGGTCTTCCCCTTATCACCCGAGGGTGAGGCGTGACAGAGCAGAGACAGAAGGCCACCCACCTGCTCCATGACCTCCGGGGCCATCCAACATGGCGTCCCCACAAACGTCTTGCGCACCTTGTTCCTGGTCATGTCTCCTCCAGCTGCTAGGAAGGCACTCACACCAAAGTCTAGGGAGACGACCAACAGCGTGCGTGTGTGTGTGTGTGTGTGTGTGTGTGTGAGTGTGTGAGTGTGTGAGTGTGTGAGTGAGTGAGTGAGTGAGTGAGTGAGTGAGTGAGTGAGTGAGAGAGGGGAAAAAAACAGACAGAAAGAAAGTAATTCAGAGAAAAGCAGATTAGATTAGTTTAACAGGATTCAGAGGAATCAGGTGAGCAAACAAACAAAGAAAACATTGTTCTGCTACCACTGAGCCTGAGATGTTTTTTAAAGTACAATATAGTTTATTAAGCTACATAATTTGAAGGAATTAAAAGACTGAAATCTTGACAATCTGCTTATAGAGCAGAATAAGGTGGTAACCATGTAGAACGGTACTTTCACTTCAGGGTGTAAGAAGATTGAAGATGGAGGAAAACTAGGACCACTGTACCTGCGATCTGCACTGAACCATCATCCCCGAGAAGAATATTTCCAGCCTTCAGGTCCCTGTGTATGAACAGGTGGATGAGTGACTCATAATCTAGGCTATTACCTACAAGTAATACGTAGAATTAACAAGTCGCTGGCTTAACTAACAGCCGCCCCAGGCTCTACATGCTGTATGTACACACACTGTCGGGTTCCAGTGTTAAAGCTGCGCCTCTGATCTGCTTCAACCCCTTGCAGTGTTTGCATACATTGGCTAAACCTAAAAAGGAAGGGAGTGGATCTCCCCAGCAGAGCACTGGGTGCATATATGATCTGTTCTGAAAATGCCCTGATACCCCCCCCCCACCTCCACCCCCTTTGCCTGATTAGATGTAACCAAGTTAGCCACAGCATCTGATCTCAATCAGCAGCTGCTCTCCCGGTCTACTGAAGTACTGCCCTGTTAGCACCAGCCCTGTTAGCACCAGCCCTGTGTACATCGCCAGACGGGTTTGGTTCACACTCAACGCATCAGCTTATCAAAACGGTTCTTCAACTGGGCTTATCGAAGTGAAATATATCATTATAGCACGGTCCGCCACAAAAATACTCCGTTCGTCCCCCACAAAAGCGTGAATTTCAAATAGAGCCACAGCAGTGTTGCTAAAGAGAACCATGGGTGTCTAACAGACGAGGCTATAAATGAGGAGTCTGTTAATTTGAAACAATTACACTTGTCATACATCAGGGCGCAGAGGATATAGGGAGGCCTTTATTCTCCGTCCCGTGTCTCGGTGGTGGTTCACGGAGTTCCTGGGAGGAACTGTTATGTAAAACAAACCTCTTCAATAATGTATTTCCAGTTTATTAAATATTGAAGGGCCTGGGTCGGCGTGAAAGCCCGAGGACTGGTCCGAACTGTAACGCTCAAATGCGGAGATGAAAGAGCAGAGTTGAGAAGTGAGACGCTAGTAGGCGGCGGGTCATGGGGGCTAGCGCGATTCAAACTGCAGTGGTAACACACGCAACCCTCACCCCCCCCCACCCCCGAGTCACGCAACCCCAGCAAGACTATGCCTGGCCTCACCGGTGAATCTGCCCGTTTTTGTGCAGGTACTCCAGCCCCTCCAAGACTTCCTTCAGAATGCTGGCTATGCTGGCCTCATCCAGCACCCCGGTCTTGTGCTCACCACGGGAGATGATATGCTTGATGATGTCTAACACAGAGCCTGAGAGAGTGACAAAGTAGGATGAAGTGAGAGAGACTGAATCTCCATATTATGCAGCAGTTAAAGGATAACTATGGGATATGAATGTGGTGAGCCATGAAGTGGAAGTCTCAGTGATAATGCTCCAAAAAAAAGGACCTGGATGTTGAGACACACCCTTTTTACTTGGCAGCATTAAATGCCAGGAAAGAGCAGGTTAAAAAACAAGGGCTTCTGGTGGGTTAATCTGAGAAATTCAAGATTAAATCTTAGCTCATTAGAGATACGTGAAATGGGAGATAGGCCCGAGAAAGTCAAGTCAAAGTCAAGTTCAAGATAAGAGTGAAGTCGAGTCAAACGTTTCCTCAGCAGTGCAGCACTTACCACCGCTGAGCAGCTTCATGACCAGCCACAGTTCATCCTTCACCACAAAGGAGGTGTAGTAAGAGACAATGTTTGGGTGGTGGCACTGGCTCATAGCTTGGATCTCTTTCTGCAGCGAGAGGAAGAGCACTGGGTTATGGAAGGAGCAGAGATGGAGGGAAACCAAGCAAACAACTATTTCACACTTTTGAGATGCAACTCAGCCAGAGCCTGAGATCTTTAAACATTGACTCCATTCAGCCCAATCAAACTTTATTATAAGTGCAACTTGAACTAAACAATACAATCCCTGCCCCCACTTTCTTAAAACCCAGCAGTTACTATTATCTCTGTATCTTAAGTTAGTACAACTCTTCCCTTGCTGTCCTGTTGAGATTGCCCTAACCTAATTCAGCAGTGAGCAGTGCCTCAGACTGGAAACTGGGGAGTGACCTGGGTTATGTCACCACTGAGCCACCCAGCCAAGACATCCTTAATTAAGATGACGGGCATGGGTGCATCCAGGGCTTTGCCGGGTTATATAAGCACTCAGGAGCTGGTGGTGGTGGTATCCAGCTGCTGGTCTGATCCAGACTGATCTCACACACACACACGCACACGCACACACGCACACACACAGCTAGCTACTGTTACTTACCAAGAGCTCATCCATGCTAGTTTGACACTTTTCCAGGTTAATGCGTTTGATGGCCACCCTCTCCTTTCTGGGCTCGCAATAGGCTGCCTGCACCACTGCTGTGGCTCCACTCCCTAAGGATCACGAAGAGAACAAGAGTTAGAATGAACCCTCCCCAGACACACTGAAAGATTAGGGGGAGCCTCTGATTGATTAATCAGACAGAGTATGGCAGCTTGACTGAAACCACTTTGTGTACAATGTAAACATGTGCTGTATCAACAGTGCATAAATGAGCAGAAACGTCTTGGGATTAAGGCCCTTCATCCTGTTATATGCATTATTGTAATATGCAGCATAAAATCTAAATTTAACTGCAAAATAAAACAGATCTAACTGCAGTTAGATGCAATCTCAGCCTGTTCGTTTTCGTGATCATCAGGCACGTTAGTTCAACTGATCGAAAATATGTATGACTCACTAAGCCATATCATACCTCCAGCAAAAGAGCACCACCCAGTTCAACATTTCACCCTTCAGTCTCCATGCCCTGTAAGCTAATTTGCGTTAGCAAGCTATTTAGCTCAACGCTAACTAGCTAAGAAGAAGTCTGGCTTTAGCTTGCTAGCTGGCTGAAACAGCAGGGGATTTCTTGGCTGGCAAAAGAAAGCACTGCCAAGTGGTTATGTTGCATTGCCAGTTATGTGCCACTACTACCCTGCTGATAGCCACGGGCTGGTAATGCTAGTTAGCTAGCCTGCTGCCGAGAATACTGGAAGGACAGGGGAGGGATCGCTAGCTAACGTTAACTAGAATGCTAGCATTAGCTTAGCTACTCACCTATCACCTCATTGAGAACATAGTCATCCTTGTTGATTGACCAGGGTTGGGAGCTCTGGTCGTCTGCCATCGTTTCGTTGTTTGAACACTGTAAACAGTGTCGTTAAATCAAATAGTTAAGCGTTCTTGAAAAATAACGTTGTGATCACTCCATTCGGCTCCGAGGATGCTTGCTGCTACTCCGCTGACAATTCCTGCTGCTACTGTCAACACAACTTTACGGGCGCCTGACGCATTACGTAACACAGGAAGAGGAATAAAAAAGCCGCCATCTTGAGTGTGGCAATATGTGCAACACCTCAGAAACATGTGGGCGCCTTGTGGCTGCACGTGTGAGGTCCATGCGGTGTTTTATGATGTACAACTATAGTTTCAGTTAATAATAAAATAACCATTTAGACACAAAAGAGTGAAACGAGTGATTATTCGATAGCTTTATTATTACAACGGGACGCTATGTTATGTTGTAGTTTAATCGGTAGAGGGCGCAAATGTCTCTTTCTCCTAATGTTGAACTTTTTTTCTGTTACAAAACTTGCTGTCATGAACGGTGAAATGAAAGTTGACTTGAGCTAGGAAATAGAAACATATAGAAGAATTGTAGATATTGTAGATAGCATTTTAAATAATAGCTTATGTGTACTTGGACGACTCATTGAACAGGGTTCACATGGTTTATGTGTTATATGTGTACAGTATTTATGCTATATGCATACTACGCTATGGATGACCTGCTGAGTGAAGTCAAAATCAGTGGTCTGCTTGTGAAGTTTAGTGAACAGGGACCCTGGACCACACCAAAAACACATTATTATAGTCATTGAACTAAATGTGAACCCCACTGGCTGCATGTTACATGTTACACTTGTTTGCACATATTATTGAAGATCATTAGTGTGTGAGAATTTTTTATTCTTTGTTTTTTTAATATTTATTTATATGTTTTTCATTGCTGCAGATAATAATTCAGGGAATTTAAGAATCTTTGGCAGTGAAACTGCCATGAGACATCTAGTTGGTTTTGTTGAAACCAGCTAAACTATGGATGGCATCAGTGGCATGGGGAGAAACAGCAGGGCTTGTCCTAACTTGTTCTTCAAAACACAGGCAAAGAAACATACCGTTTCCAGCAGCAGTGTTCAGCAGTTCAGTGTTTTTAATTGAAGAGAAGTGCTATTTGCTGCTGTCCCATCGTCGTGTAGCTGAACTTCACTGATTTTGAGCCACTGACGAACAGACAGACAGGTAAACCCTCTGTCAGGCAAACCTTTTCAGATGTGCCACTGGAGGACTTCCCCCACATTATTTTTCCCAACATTGGTTTCTAAATCATTTGATTTAAGGCCTTTTCCACACCCTATTTAAAAGGGTTGGTATAGGGTTGTTTGGTAAAATGTAATTTCCCCTCATACTTTCCCTATATTTAATGAGGCAGATGCATAAATGAGCCAGAATGTCACTGACACAACTCCCCACACCAGCTCTCCCTTCCCTCAAGCACTGTCATCATGCCCTTGAGCAAAGCACTCTATCCCAAACTGTTGAGCTGCTCAGTGTGAGTGTGCATGTGTGTTTGTACTGTGTAGCTCCCAACGGTGAATATGCGCATGTGTAGAAGGAATGTGCTTAAAAAGAACACGCATTTCTCGCCCCACCAGATAAATTAAGGTGAATTTCAATCTATTCCTTATGTTCTCAAGCATGCATCCATACAAGTCCTGCACAAGGGCATAACCATGTTCTTAAAAGTGTGTGTGGGTGAGTTCATAGACGATTCAAAAGTCTACGAACTAAGGTTTAAGAACTCAGACGCCGCTGGCCCAATTCTGATGAGCCTTGGAGAAATGATGCATCTTTACACTAAGATCCAGCATTTACAAAATAAAACTGATTGGCTCACACACTGATTGCGTGTCTAAATGTCCCCACGTCCCCAGTGGGGGTTACACTCACGGCCCTGCTACAAACCTATAAAGCCAATGCCACACTTTGTTGTTCGGCCTCTCTCCCTGAACTTGGATTTGGAAGTGGGTGGCTCTTCCCGGATGCGCACTCCCCCCCCCCCACCTCCCAATGCTGCGTTAAAGCTCACTGATCCTAATGCTGACAATGCGCTGGGGGTAAGCCAGGCCTGAAAGGGAAGTGCTGAGAGCCACGGGGGCACCCATGAACCAGCGACTACAGTACTATTGTCCTGCCACTGCTAGGCTGCACATGAAAAGGAAAGCAAAGACTTCATCTCGTCCATTCAGTGTAACCTATGCTCAAATTGCCTGTGCACAATGTGAAATGGCATCGAGCCAGCTCTGCCATTTAGCGTCACGGCTGTATTAGCTTAGCATTAGTTGTATTAGATCATGTTTACTTTGTGTTACAAGGTAGAATTATCGCCTACGTGGAATTAGAGTTACCACAGGCTTTGGCAGAAGCGTAAAAAAACGAGATAGCAACTGTCCAAACTGCTCAAATATTGTCCAGGAGAGTGATGGCAGTATCTCCAGACAAAGGTGTGCTGCTTTCTCAAATATGCACCACACCTGCCTGTTTGTTCACATCTACAATTGCCTCTCAAAGAGGAACTGGCCCTCGGGCTCTGACATTGTTGTAGACTCTTTTCTGCAGAAAACAGAATCTCAGAAAGCACCTGCAAGCAAGTCTGACTCTCAAAAGTCATATACTAAAAAAGTGAATCACAAACTTTAATAACACACAAGTTTACGCCATCCTTATAATGTTGGCAGTGTTGTTGTGTGACCTGGTAGTGATTGCAGCCAGAACAAGATGACCAGCTCATAACCTGGTGTCTATATGCACACAGCGCGCGCACGCACGCACGCACGCACGCTCTCTGTGTGGATGTGTCTCGCTGGATGGTCAAAAGTGGTGGTAAGGTGAATCCTATCCTGAGGTGACATCACTAGCACAGCTTGTCAAACCGGTGTTGGAGCCCGTCGGTGAGTGCTGACATCGTTGAGGTTGCCACCTGTCTTACCGCCCTGGCAGGGTGTGTCGCTCCATCGCTGTCTCACGTTCTTGAAGGCTCCCCCAGAAGTTTTCGATTCGGATTGCCCCGCATGGAAAGGAAGCTCAAACTTGGATGAAATTGCGGATAAACACAAAAGGAGGCAACGACTTGACCTGGCGCTGCAAAAGAATAAATAAACAGCAGTAACAAAAAAGATCTAGAGAGAATGGAGACGAATGGGATCGACCAGAAACACGGTAGGACATTTTACTATTGCAGAATCTTTTTTTTTTTAAACGCTCAAATGATGTCGCATCTTTTTCATATTTTGCTGGAAGTAGGCTCCTTCGTTTTTCCCTTAATAAATCGATTTTTTTTATTGACGTACTACTCATATTCAGCATTGATCTCACATTTTTAACAGAATCCTCCTCAAAATGTGAATATTCACTTTCTTATTCGGCATATAACCTGGCCGAAGACGATTCGTTGTAGTTAGTTGTAGGTTTTGATTTCCGAAAGGTGTGGCACCATTTTCATCCTGTAAAGTTTCACCTTGCTGCAAAAAATAGAACCAAAGACTTGCCAAAACCACACCAGTCCCCGGCACGGCCTCGGGTAGAGATTGTCTTTGTTAATCGGTCTGAAATACAGAGTGCAGATCTATTTGAACGGGTTAGTTCCTCTTGGTTCTTCTTCCTGTGACAGTTTCTCTGCCTCAGGAATTTAGCTGCAACGTTGCACAACAACACACACTACAAACTTCAATTAGATGGCCCCCGGCCTCGATGTTACGTTTACAGTTCTCCTCTTACTTTTGAACCGGAAACGAGAAGAAACAACACCTTTTTAAATTAAATAAATGAATTACTGAGTGGGTGACCAGGCCGTGTTGATCCGTCCTTGCACAACTCGGGCCGTACCGCGGTTTCACCACTAGGTGGCGCCCGTAACGCAACGTCCAGCTATTACAGGACAGGTGAGCGTGGTCAGGCCTTCTCTTATCAATATTTCCGCATGAGTAAAATATTAAAACGTTTATTCCAAATTTGTGCTACTTAAAAAAACAACAACTACAACAACAACACAGCATATACACGCCAACTATTTCCAACGCATCATTATAATCAAATTTTAAGCTGAAATGAGTTTGATAGTGTATATTTAAAGAACTCTCCATGCACATTTTTCCTGTCCTTTGCTTGATAAGTGAAGCCCCATGTGCAGATGATCCCACGGGAAGTTGAGGCTCGTAGATATATCACAAAAATGTGTTTTCTGCAGGCTATTTGGGAAACTATACATGGCTGCTTAAAGGGTTATTGGTAATATTGGTAATATTTCTGAAAGATGCTATTTGAAAATAATAAATAAAGGAATTAAAACCAGATGGAGCTCGGTTAAAAAACAACAACAACAACAACACCTTGCCCAGACTGAATGGCTTTTACAAGCTGCTGTCTTGGGCTGCTTGTGTTGCCTTCCTGCCTGCTGTCAGGAGGAGTGTAGGCATAAATGAGTATGTGGACTTTGAGTAGGCTGGTGCACGCCCTTCTAGACACAGATCAGTGCAGTACAACCTGTGAAAGCTTAGACCAAAGCAGTAGCACCCGAGGACACTATGTCATGCCTGCACAGAGAGCCCAGACTCAGCAGGTCGGAGGAATTACTCCATCGTGCAAGAAGCAAGAAGATAGCATGTATGAACATACAGCTCCTAGGTAGGCTGCACCAAGACGGATGTGTCAGTGGATGTGGTGGATGTGTTCATGTGTAAAACTGTCAAGTCGTCGTTAACCCTTTACCCTTTGGCTCTCTGGTATCTCCCCCAGGTATGGAGGGGGACGCAGACCTCCAGTTCCTCCTGGAGGGGGGAGACCTCCTCAAGGTGCGCTCTTCGTCCTGGAAGAAGACCCGCTACTACAGACTGCAGGAGGACTGTAAGACCATGTGGCACGAGTCCAAGAAGACCTTCAAGTCGACCCAGACCTGTGAGTGCTGCCCCGGCGTCCCACCTACATGTGTGTGAATCCCTTTGCCGATCTCTTTCTGGTCTCGGTGGATAAAGGTCTCACGTCTCTAGCTTTACCATCTCTTCTGCTGCGGCATAAGAAACAGCACGCAAGACATTTGTGTTATCTATTAAGATTGACAGTGATATCCATCGCCAGGGCCGGTGGGTTATTTCGTGTGTTATGCCACATCAGGTAGTCGTGGAGGATTTATCACAGTGTTATAAAAGTTTATTCCTCCCTTAAAGGCCTTGGTATTATCAGAAACCGAGACGACGATAGCCTGAACAGTCATATGTATTGTGGGTGTGGCTATAGACAAATCACATAGATGCAGATTAAGGAAACATCTAGACGTAAATGAAGCCTTTCAACTTTTTTTTTATTATATTCCGTGTGGATGGGGGCTTTAAAAATGGTTATGATCTCATCTTGGAGTAGTTTTCCAGTGAGAATCTGATAATAAGCAGGGTGATGTGTTTATTGCTCTCATTGGCACCATGCTAGCGGGTCTGAGAGAAATTACTGTGCAGCTTTACGTGTCGGTGGCTCCGAATGGCCGCGAGAGGTAACTGTCAGAGAAATGTGACCTTCAACGCCCAGAAATCCTGTAACGTGACGTCAGTGAACTGCACACAGCACGCTCATGTTTACCAACCGGGCCGGTCTCTCAACGCTTTATACCAAAAGATACCGATAGGCACGAGAGAGGCAAGAGGTCAAATGTTGGTGAGTCCAGCTTTTCCCCGACGCTGCTGTTTAGGAGGCAGTTTGTATTTCTTTCAAAGTTTTGATGCGTCACTTCCTGTGGGCGGAGACGTGTGCACACCTGACGCCAGAATTTCATTTCATCTGTTGCACTTATATGTATTTTTAAAATCCTGCCTGGTGCAGCTTTAAGAAAAGTAATTTGTAATTGATTTGAGTTGTTTTTTTTTAGCATTAATAGCAGTAGCTGACTGATCCCACAGTAGGAAATCCCTTTACGAAACGCTTACGATCCTATAAACGACCTAAAACCCTGTTCAAACTCATTCCGCCGCCCCCAGTCTCCCTCGATGACATCTCGGCTGTGCGATTGGGCCGCCAGTCAGAAGGGTTGAGGAAGAGCACCGAGGAGCAGGTGGAGGGCCGCTGCTTCTCCATCGTCTTCAAGGGCCGCCGGAAAAACCTGGACCTGATCGCCAGCTCGGAGGAGGAAGCCAGGCAGTGGGTCACCAGCCTGCAGAAAATCATCTCCAACATGAGCAACCTCAACCCGCAGCAGAAGGCAGAGCAGTATCCTTGTCACGATGGTGGAGATTATGCTATATATATAGCGTGGCTACATGGGGGATCAGTTTGGTTTCAGTATTATTTAATGAATGAATGTACAAGGATGAGACTCCAGTCATCAAATGGGCGTCTGTGGTGTAAAGCGTGTCTACTTTGGGACGTCCAGCTTTATACTATGATTTATCTAAGTATCTCCAGGGCCTGATCATGCATGAGGGCGACTGAAAGATGTCTCTTCAATCTCAGTTCAACCCTCCTTACATGACCGACACTCCAGTTGGATCTTCAACTGCATGAGGAAAGCAGACAAGAACAGCGACAACAAGATGAGTCAGAAAGAGCTGAAGAGCTTCCTGCACCTCATCAACGTTGAGGTGGACGACGAGTACGCAGAGATGATCTTCAAGGTGATGCCCTCACAGAGGTTCATTCTCTGAAAAGGTCTAGGTCGTCGCTGTAGTGTAATTGGTTTATATTACTTGCTGATTTAAATAGAAAAAAGCGTTTCATGAAGCTTGCTCTCCTTGACCTTTTAAAATGTGGTCAAATGTGACGGCGATGTCGGATACAAGTACGAGTTTCATTTTAAAGCAACAATGAAACTGCGGGAAGTCCTTTCTGTGCCTGTTTGACTGGGTTTTTCCTCTATCACTGCAAAAAATAAATAATAAAAAAATGTGACTGAGCATTTAGTAATAAGTTAAATGTGGAGAGCAAATTTCATAATCCTGTTTGCTTTTTAATCTGGTATCTATCCTTTTTTCTACTGCGTGTTTCCCTCATACAGAAATGTGACAAATCTAAATCTGGATTCCTGGCCGGGGAGGAGATTGAACATTTCTACGACCTGCTGACCCATCGAGAGGAAATCGACGTCGTCTACGGGGAGTACGCCAAAACCACCGGCTTCATGAGCGCCGACAACCTGGTGTTGTTCCTGACCAACGAGCAGAGGGAGAAAGCCACGCTGGCGGACGCACACAAACTTATTGACAAGTATGAGCCGGACGAAAAAGGTGATAACCTTACTTGAAAACGATGGAGGTTTTGAGGTATTTTGTTATTTTGCGAGAACAATTGGCGCAATCGTATGAAGTGATAACAAATCATCCTTCCGCCTGTCTGATGTTTTCAGCCAAGGAGAAGAAGCTGCTCTCCAAAGATGGCTTCCTGATGTACCTGCACAAGCCGGAGGGTTTGATCCTGCAGCCAGAGCACAAGGAGCTGCACCAGGACATGAGCCAGCCCCTCAACCACTACTTCATCTCCTCCTCGCACAACACCTACCTCATGGAGGATCAGCTCAAAGGGCCCAGCAGCACAGAGGCTTATGTCAGGTAACTGCTGCCATCCTAGGGACCTCTCCATGGCCCAAATGTACTTGTACTAATGATGCTGCAGGTCCTTTTATGCGGTTCGGCGAGCCAGTCGGTCATGACTGTTGTGACCCTCCCAGGGCTCTGCTGAAGGGCTGCCGCTGTGTGGAGTTGGACTGCTGGGACGGATCGGACGGGGAGCCGGTGATCTACCACGGCTACACGCTCACCTCAAAGATCCTCTTCAAAGACACTATCAAAGCCATCAAGGAGTATGCCTTTAAGGTGTGTTCTTAGATAATACTATGGCTATAAAGATAATACTAGGCTCTAAATTGCACGTAGAAAAGAATGAGAGTGACTGCTTGTATATCTGTGTCGGCCCTGTAATGGACTGGCGACCTGCCCTGAGTGTTTCCCTTCCTTCTGTAGGGGTTCAGTGTCTTGCTCAAGGACACTTCAGCAGGGCGGTAGCATTTGATGGTGGTTTATCTCTGTGTTACTGTCTCGTATCTGCCTTCCCCAGACGTCTGACTACCCAGTGATCCTCTCCCTGGAGAACCACTGTAGCGTAGAGCAGCAGAAGGTCATGGCCCACCACATGAGCTCCATCCTGGGTAGCGCCCTCCTCACCACACCCCTGGGGGACGACATGCCCACAGACTTCCCATCTCCTGAGGTTGGTATCTGCACGTCATTGGTCTCTGGAAATGTTTTCGTCTGCACCGGTTAAGCCAGAGAACTCGTTGTCTATTCAGAATAGAGTTGTGACGATGCCAATCATCCAAAGGGCTATACTGTGTGTGTGTGTGTGTGTGTGTGTGTGTGTGTGTGCGCGCGCATGTACCACCAGGAGCTAAAGGGGAGGATCCTGATCAAAGGGAAGAGGCTGAACAAATTGGAAGCCAGCTTCGCTCCCGAGGCGTCCGCCGGCGATGACACCGACGTGACGGAGGAGGAGGAGTCAAACGAGGAAGATGAGGAAGAACAGAAGGAGGAACAGAAGAGTAAGGTGGGATGACACTGAGGGAGAGTAAGACAAATTCACTTCATACATTTGTAGCATTAGCAACCTTTTTTTAGTTTGACTTACACTCAACTTTCCATTCTGTGTGTAGAAGACGAAGAAGCTCAAACTGGCCAAAGAGCTCTCGGACATGGTGGTCTACTGCAAGAGCGTCCACTTCCACGGCTTCGAGGACGCCAAACAAAACCTGAGCTTCTACGAGATGTCTTCCTTCAAGGAGGGCAAAGCGGTGACGCTGGCGGAGGAGTCAGGTGAGGAAGACTCGAAAGGCCCCTCCCCCTTCATGGAGCCGCTGTAGATTCGCTCCATTCACCCCGATGAAGTTTTGGAGTCGGAACACGTTTAAGAACTTTGCTTTCAAGAATCCTGTTTAATGTGTTTTAAAGGGAGCAAAATAAGAAAGTGAAGAAAATACTTTTGATGATTATTGACCCCAACCTCAACTCAGCAGAGCCCCTAAATAAACGTAACAAAGGGACGTTAAGAATTAAGAAGAAGATTAAGCTGTGGCCCTCATGATGAAGCAGTCAAGATGTGTATATCTTGTGGTATCTAGCAACACCAACCAACCGTATGTCGAGGTCTTGTCCGAAGTAGATGACTCTTTCTTCTGCCTTTTACCTATTCTCTCCAGCTAATGGCTACATCCATCACAACATGGACAAGCTGAGTCGCGTCTACCCAGCCGGCTTCAGGACCGACTCCTCCAACTACGCCCCGGTGCCCCTGTGGAACGCCGGCTGCCAAATCGGTACGGCATCATAACAAATACCGACGCAAGAACGAGATCACAAAACCTCTCACACGGGAGATGCACGGTGTAGCACGCATTAATGGAAAACCGTCTAGTCGCTCGTTTTATCATCACTCACCATCTTCTTCACCCCTTTCCCCAGTGGCCTTAAACTTCCAGACCCCTTGCAGCAAAATGGATGTGCACCAGGGCAGATTCCTGATGAACGGGAAGAGCGGTTACGTCCTGAAGCCGTCATACCTGAGGGACAGAACCACGGAGTTTGACCCCATCACGCTGACTCGAGGACCGTGGCTGCAGCACAAGACGCTCCACGTCATGGTAAGGCTTTCACCTCCAAAGACATGCGTTTTACCGTTCAGTATGTTCAGCGTATAGGATCCCATTCAAAGTCTTGCTCTTCGGAGTTCAGAGTTCCTGAAGGATCTTTTTCAGCTGACATAATGATCCCATCTGTCGCCAGGTCGTATCGGGCCAGCAGCTACCCAAAGTGAACAAGAAGAAATCCTCCATCGTGGACCCTCTGGTTAAAGTGGAGATCTACGGTGTGCCAGCTGATGTCGCTGTGAAAGAGACGAATCCCATTGAAAACAATGGTACTTTTCCTGTCAATGCTTCTGTCTTTGAATTGTCAACTGTATACATAACATGTGCTCACTACAGTCGTATACTCCTGGGCCATAGGCATTCTGGGAAATGTAGGAACTCACTAAGTGAAGTGAAACTTTTTCACGAAATAATTCATCATTGAACATCGTGGTCTTGATGATATCTAATGTGTCTGAAGGTGGATTTTGTTTTTTTTTCCTTTAACTGCCGTCTTTCCCGTTGTAGGTTTTAACCCATCGTGGAATGACAACTTCCAGTTTGACGTGTACGTGCCAGAGCTGGCACTGGTGCGCTTTCTAGTGGAGGACTATGACTCCACGTCTGATAATGAGTTCGTCGCTCAATACACGCTTCCATTCAACAGCTTACAAATGGGTGAGTTCAGAAAATCAGCACTGGGCATCGCCTGTGTTCTATCGAGCATTTGTTTTTTTCTCACTAGAACCGTCCCAGAGATGTGAGTGTGAATCATTATCCAGTAGCAAAAACCTTTTTTTTATTTGAAAAGTGACAAGAACCATCCCTTCTTCGGTTGAGCACACAGAGACCCGATTCACATGTTGCACACAGCTCCTTCTATCGTCTTGTATTTATTTTTTGTGGAACTGTAACAACTGATCCCTGACTGAAACCACTTTCTGCCCCCGTGCAGGATACAGACATGTGCCGCTGCTCAATAAGAACGGAGACCTTCTCCCCTCAGCTGGACTCTTTGTACACATCATGGTCCTTGATGCTGAATAAGGCCGTCTGCCACGTCCCTCTGTGTGACCAGAACGCTACAATACACAGCCAGACTTCAGTTGTTTTTAAATTGGATTTTATATATATCTTTTTAATTTTTTTTTATGTCTGGGGTTATGCCCCTGTAGTTCATAATTTAATTATTGGCTTAATTCAGATAGTTGGAACGACAAAGACGCAGATAAAGAGCGCCTCCTTCCTCGTGGGACGACTGTAGACAGAAAGATCTTCTGTTTTGTTCCCTTGGGAAGTGGGTACACACACACACACCACGGTAGATTTGCTACACTTTATAATGCTGCGTATAAATCCTGTTACAGGGACCGTATACAAACCGTTTTCCATTAGCTGCACTAGTGTTACACCATGTTCAGTTTGCAGCAGCAGTGGATGTTGTTTTTTGACTGCTCAGGCCCGGCGTGTCTGGTCAGTATCGTATCATCTGTCTATTTCAATCTTTTTATTCAAATAACCACTTTATGAATTCTGGAAAACATAAAAATAAGAAAGTACATTCTCAGCTGTAATCGTTTTCATCAATAAGGAAATTGTACTCATCAATAAGGATTCACTCATTTCATCATACTTTCAGTATACTTATTGATATATCTTTCTGTACATCAAAAGGCTGATAAAAATTTTTAAACATGAACTCCTTTCTTGTTTTGTTTTTTTTTGGTTGAAAGAAATTCAGCACCGTTTCAGTCGAGTCACAGGCATGAACTTTGCGCCTGTAAGATAAGACTTGTAAGAGCAAGCTACTTGGATGTTCCTCTGAATACTGAGTCACAGCCTTAATACTACTTGGCAAATAATGAATGTCCTCTTTTTCTTCTTTTTTTTATGGATGGGAGAGTTTATATGCTTGTTATAAAATATGAGTAGGTGTCTTTTATGATGACCACTGTTAGCTTCACACCAACGCAAATGTTGGCGCACAAATCATCCGCCCTGATTCCCAGAGTCCCCTCGGTGCTGAATTTACACACAGTTGAGCAGATACCAGAGTGTGAAATGTTTGAGGACCGTCTTTCTAGAAGAGTAAATACCTTCAGATCAACCAATAAACACCCTGTATCGTGTTTTAACTTAACCTTAGCTGCTCACCACTTGTAGGACCATGCCATAAAATAGCCTACATAGGAAAATCAAGCACTTTTATTAAATGCTTTTTTTTTTTTTTTTTTTTTAATGCAAACAAAACAAAGCACCCTGTTGTTTCACAAACTAGGCTAATTCCGCAGTCAACCAAGGAATAAAATCAATACTCTGAACTTTGGATAGTACACGCCCTCAGCAAACAAATTCTCAGTCCAGGCATCAAAGTAGAAACTACATGATCAGACAGAAGTCGGGGAGGTGACGCATGTGGGTTATCTGACGTTGTTATTCTATCCTCAGTAAAATAACTTGTGTTGTTGGAGCATCTCACTCATGCATGTCCTTCAGTAGCAGCCGTGTGAAGTTAGCCGTCGCATGACACCTTGCAGTAGTTTTTAAAGAGTAAAACTGATGTATTTAATTATTGAAATTTTGAATGGTGTACTCTGTGTGTACTTCAGGGGTTCAATTTCAACAACATTCAATACAGTCAATGACAAGGCAAATACTTTTGTTCTCCCACATGTAGGCTGCAGTTTGTATGGCATGGAAGCCTTTGTTCAGTTGAAGCTAATTACATTCCTTTTACTTATTTTTTCAGTATTAAACCTTAACTTGTAATAGCTTGTGCATGAGGCCAAATAGACCTTAAATTATGTATTCTGTGCCACAAAAAAAAGCACTCAGGACTCTTGCTACCAGTGGATTTAGGCTGCAGAAAAAATTACAAGAGCCACTACAAATTTGGTCAAGGTGAACCACAGGCCCAATGACAGACGAGAAACATTTCGTCATAAAAAGGTGCTTTATTGTGACATGTCTGGAAGGAAATATGCTGCAAAAATCATGAATAAAGTCTCTGTAAAAATATACTGCAAACAGGACACAGTAACATCCCTCTCGTGACTTCTGGAATTAAAAGACCTTATCAGGTACAGAGAGACGTAATGGAAACCTCAATCACACCAGTCTAAAGTGATGATCCTTTGGCCTTAATTCATGTACCACACAAGACAACTGCAAAAAAAAAAAAAGTGTCACAACAGGCATTACGAAAGTACAATTTCAATGAACCCTTTTATTATGGTAAGAGAAAGACAAAATCGATGTTCAAGATGAAAACATGTAGCCTACACTCAAAGCAAGCCAATGAGAACAAAGTGTTTGAAAAAAAGTGAACCTGACAAAATGAACCTGACAAAACTCCAACACGCACGGTGACTCAAGTGTTTTAAAACTTTGGTGTTAAATCAATACGAAAAGGTGATTATGTGATTATGAGTGACAAGTGCTACACCAAGCAATCCTGTAAGGGAGCACAGACAACTGCCTGTGCACACACCCACACACCACACAGACAGACACACACACACACACAGACACACACACACACAGACACACGTCCCCCAATAGGAAAGACGAGACCTGACTGAGATATCTTACCAAAGGCAAGAGAGAGGGACGTTACTGAGCTGAAAGAAAAAATAAAATAAAATTAAAAAAAACACCTGTTGGATACAATGGGTAATATGCAACTTTTCAAAACCAAATACTGACAAAAGGTAACTAGAAAAATATCACAATGATACGAACAACATTTTTCAGAGAAAGGTTGCCAGAGAGGCTGAGACGAGTAGGCCAACACTTCTTAGAAAAGGACATTGCACCAAAACCATCATCATGAGCATAACACTCACCACCAACACAAACATTTTCAAATGCTTATGCCAAAAACAGATAATATTTCAATATGCCTGCAGGAGCAGCAACCTTACGACTGGGAGGGGGGGGGGGGAGCTTGGAGGCACTCTTATGAAGCAATTTAGGCCTCTCCAATAGAGCATCATGACTCAAAAAACAAAGCACAAGATGTTTGTTGGGAATACTATCCCACAGGAGCCAAGGAGCCTTGTCAAGCTTCATCTTAATGTTTCACAATGCTAATTCATCCGACCGTATATGTTCTACAAATATGGTCAAGCCTTTTTTTACATTTCATAAGAGGTTGAGAAAATATTAGTGCGATAATACTATAGCATATAGCTGTAACCTTGGAATTCATGAATACAGATTGCTTTATGCCTCCACAGGCAGTAAGGCATTAATGCCATGATGAGGTTCTTCAGTCCTTCTGCAGTGCCCCCCTGTGGTGTTTCAATTAGGGCTGGCCCCAAATATTGGCCCGGGGTGTGAACACCCATCTGGTATTAATGTTTTCCAGAACAAAAGCAAATTAACAATGGCAATAGTTAATTGAAAGAATAAAAGAATATCATGTTATTTGGCTGCCACTGACAGAAGTTGTGTTGCAGTTTTATGTTTTAATCTTCAGAAAATAATTCAATATTCATTTGATTCTACAATAACTAAAAAGGGACCATTTTATATGTATATCCAGATAATTTGAAAAATTAACGTTGAAGGTTCATTCATAAACACTTACGACTCTTCAAAGCCTGAAAAGTGATCACTGGGCCAGCCCTGGTTTCAACCATACCTGTATGGCTAGCCTCGTGAAGTGCTCTAGACTCCTAACTAAACACCCGGGATGTTATCTCCCAAAATAAGATTATTGCCATGATATCTAATGTTGCAGCACTCGGTTTGCGTGGCTCCTCTCAACTTAGGCACTGAGGTGAAGAGCAGTCCAGAGAGTCTGGGAAGGTAAACGCCACACACGCCATCTCCACACTAGGCTGGACTAGGCCAGGTCAGCGCTGTATTTACATCGGGAACAGGACAGTGTGGTTTCAACACTATCCAGACTCAATCCATTGCTATCCTATATTCCCTAAAGAGACTAACCTCATGAAGAGAAAAAAAACCAAAAAACTAATAAAAAACATGGCACCTCTACCCATTTACGGTACGATTCCAGACCATTTGAAACAATGAAAGGGATACCTTTGCAACTGTGTACAATCAGCAATAAGTTTTGGAGGGAGATCTCCCCCTTTCGGTGAGACTACAGGAGCTGCAACACTTATTTAGTGTGCAAAATGAATTATCTGCATGCTGACTAAAAACTAGCAATCTAAAACAATGATAAGGATCACAAATAAAGAAGGACCCGATCACATTAAAAACACACAACTGAATTTGACATCTTAATTGCCAAAGAAATAAAGCCAATAAAGGCATTCTTACTAATAATAGTTTTAGCTGAACTGCTAAAGATGTTAAGTCTGCTAAAACTGAAATATCTTATTTGGCAAATAATAAAATAAAAAGGGGTTTGGGGGGGCAGGAAAATAAATGGCACAATTTTACCTGTGTTGCAAGATCAAAATTGTATCACAGATACGAAGAACTACCTGCAATTGGGGTATAGGCCTAATCCATGTTCACTATTGCAAACATATTCCTTTGCTTAAAACAAATTACAAACTATTCTATGTATAATGAAGGACAGCAGAAAAAACAAAATCATGTCGTTATAATGGCACAAGCAAATTTGAAGAAATAAAAGAAGAATATAATGGAGACATTTAACCAGCGTTTGATGATCGAAAAATCACCAGCTAAAATAAAACCAAGCATTTATATAAGGATACCTCTGTGTCCACTTTAAAGCATATTGTGTGTTTGAAGATTGAAGTACTGTGGAAATATGCCATGTACAAAATATCTCCCCATAAAAACAACATTCACACAAGGCACTTCATTCAGTAAGAAAAGAAGAGAATCACAGTCCTTCCTACTACCAGAAACTGCCTGCATAGCAACAATACAAGGACAAAATCTTTTCAGACTTTTGTGTTGTAACACAAAAGAAATTTCAGACAAAAGGTTGTTTTTTTGGTTTTAAAATAAGCACTTCACCGAATAGTAAAACTCTGTCGGTTGGTTTGAAAATAAAGACTAGAGTTCGTTCCTCTTTGCGTTTTGTCCCCAATATCAGCGATGCGTTACAACGCTCTGTACACCATTCCTGTCCAGCGTGGCTTTTGTGAAACACAGTGCTCCTGGGATGTGGAGTGTTTTTCAGACTGCACTCAGAAAACTGCCAGTCACCAGGAGATCAGCGCAAAGAGGGGGTAACTAGGAAAGATTCCACAGTGAGACTCCAGGGCGCCCCCTTGGGGCAGAGGCAAGGAGGGCGCGTGTGGGAGGTTCTGCCTGAGTCCGAGAGATGTGGTGTAGTAAGGGGCAGAGATCAACAGGAAGGAGGATGGAGAGCACAGGTGGCGTCATAGGAGTGTCCTGCTACCTGCCTCTCAGATTCTGGAGGACTCCGTAGACCTCTTCCTCTTTGCTTAGTCCCTCAAAGAAAGGCAGCAGGTCCAGGAGCTCCGTGTCATTCATGTCGTCAAACCAGGACTGGACTGGGACCTGGGGAGAGGGGGAAATAACCCGCACTTAGCCTTGCTGTACAGTTAAGACTTTGTCACTGGCATTACCGCAATGCTCAAGCTTCTTAATATATTGCTGAAAACAATCGTTGGAAGCCAAAACAAAATTATAAAAAATGACAGGATCATAAATGAATAATGATGAAGTACAAATGTCTCTAATATTGCAGAGGGAACTCACAGCATTTTCTGGGTGGAAAATGTAAGAGGCGGGTGAATTGTCAACAATGATGACGTTGTTGAGCTCTCGACCCAGCCGGCTGAGGTCTTTGACATAGTTCCCTCTGTGGAAAACGCAGGATTCTCGGAAGAGTCGGGCACGAAACACCCCCCACTGGTCCAGCAGGTCTGCCACAGGGTCAGCGTACTGGCCGCACAAACAGGGAAATACGTTACATACATTTTATTAGAGCCCTGGACTCTCTTGCCATACTACTACCCACAATACACACAATATGTCAATTTGAATGTTAACACTTAGCAAATGTTTATTTTGAAGCAAAATAAACACGCAGTCGTGATCCTATGTGTGCTATTCCAGGTCATGTGTCTCAACAGAGCTACCAAAGCAACTGGCAGAAACTAAACACATTTTACTTGTGCGAAGCAAAGCAGGTTAGACTTCTTTGTAGTGTTTACATAAAAGGGAAGATGCCTCAGGAAATACTATTATATCACAACTAGCACCACTGACAGCTAGCTTTTAGCTCACGTGATGAATTATTTACACTACAGGCAAATTAGGGCTTTAGGCAAGAGAAATAACCACACTAATTCATTAAACTTACCCCCATATTACTGGCTAACATGGAAAAGACACAGATGCATATCGAAGCAGAGGAAGTGTGACAAGTTAGGACAGCAAGAACAGAAGAAAATGACAGACCATAACAAAAAAACAAACAAACAAGCAGAAAATGGTGTTCATAGTGCCATGGCCATCACTGGCTTGTAACATGAATGCCAGAACCGAAAGCAGATCAGGGTCTTAACAAACCTTGGCAAGACTAGCTGTGAAGAGCACACATTCAAATAGCTCGCCCATCTTTTGAAGAAACTCATCCACGTGAGGTCTTTTTAGCACATACACCTGTAAGAAACAAATACAGACCATGAAAAGTACAAATTGTGAAAGGTGTACAGTACAATAGCACTTTCTACAAAATTCACAATGAGCTTTATGGTAGCATAAAGTACAAGTCTAGGTCACTTTTTTAGGGTTGTCCCTGAAAGGATCCCTCTAGTCCACTTTTCCAATGAAACTTCTTGTTTTGTCACAAATCCTCAGTATTTTAACATCCATCTCTTAAAGAAATCACTGTCACTCACAGATCAGACGCCGGCCTCTTCTTTTTTTTGCCGTCACTAGCCCAGTGGCTGCCACCCAGTGCAAGTAATCATGAATAGGCCAACCAGGATACACACAGCCTATCCTGGATTACTTGAACAGGGTCACGGCCCTCTCTTGAAGATCATCTCAGAGGAACGAGGTCACACTCTTGCCCCTACTAAAAAGGTGTACTTAATTTTGTGTACAATACCTGGTGAACGGTACCATCGATCTCCACCGGAACTATGAAATCGGCATTGCTGATGGGCTGCGAGAAGAAGCAAGACACAATGGCACATCAGTGTCACGCAAAGTATTGGTGTAGTACCACAACTGAACAACAGAGGTCCTGCTAGTACCACTAAAACTGTAATCCACAGAGTGTCAATCTCGGGCAGGGAAAAGAAAATAATCAGTCTCTTTTCCGCCAAAACAAATCCCTCCTCCCTGTCCTCCTTTCTTGCTCAACCTTTCTAGTAATTTCACACACTAGACAACAAGATGGCAGTCCTCAGACAGGAACTGGACTGAGGGCTGGAGCAGTAGAAAGGGGGAGGAGGATAAACAGAAGGAGGAGCAGAGGAGGGACCAGGAGACGTTCTGAGTCACCGACAACCACCCTCAGCCACTGCTGTTCAGAGAACTTTCTACAAACATCAATAATGTTATTAATAATGTAATGAGAAATCTTATTAACTGCTGGTGATTGCCAACCTGAGCTAGGCCCACATTATTCCTACCACCAGCTTCCTCTTTTTACAAGGCCCAATGTGTGATTGTAACATTGCCCCCGTACTTGAAGCACATCCACCACCACCCACTCCTTTACTAGCTTTGTTTACATAGTGATTTATTGGCTATAAGAGATTTTGCTTTTGGAAAGTTTTTGATACACAGTCAAATATTAACATTCAAACTATGTTAATATTTGACTGTGTATCGAAACTTTATGTAATATGGATATAGGATAGGATGTAATAGGATGTAATATGCTTTACATTTGCAATGGCGCTATGTAAATAGCACCCCCCCCCCCCCCCCCCCTTTTTTTTTTTCTTTTACCTTGAATGAGCTGTGAACGAGTGTTTCATCCAAGTCGATCACAACACACTTCTTGCCATAGTCAGATATGTTCATCTCTGGTAGGAGGTATTTGGCTGGAGGCTGCGGGGGAGACAGAGCAAATAATGTCAGATGTCTTGAGAGAGATAGAGAATGAGAGCGACAGAGAGCGAGAGAGAGCGACAGAGACAGAGACAGAGACAGAGACAGAGACAGAGAGAGAGAGAGAGAGAGAGAGAGAGAGAGAGAGAGAGAGAGAGAGAGAGAGAGAGAGAGAGAGAGAGAGAGAGAGAGAGAGAGAGAGAGAGAGAGGAATAAATACATCTACTTTGCTTATATAAATTAATGTGCAAGGCTGAGCAGATAAGCCAACACCATGTTAAGAAAAGGGTGTTTTCATGGAGAATGATAGAGCAAAGAGAAAGCCATGTCAGACATGTTGTGTTAAATGGATCCACAGCCTCTATATTTGGCCTTCTCTCTTAACAGGAATCCCCTACACTGGGCAGGACATTCCCGTTACTGTACACTAACCCAGAAAATGTAAAGCTGCCTTTAATCCCCTCAGATTTTTGTCTAATCTGTAGAGATTAAATAAACCATTTTGACACATGCCATGCAAAGGTTAGCTGCTGCTGCAAAACAGTCCCAGTTTCATGGAAATTATTCAAACTAACAGTAACATGTTTAAATTTCATACTCGCTTGTTACATTAGATTTCTGTTACTGACCTAACCTAACCTTAGTGCAAGGAAGAGTAAAAGGTCTGAGGAGTCTCAAGCTTGATACTGAGGTGTGATTTGACTTGTGTGTTGGCTGAAGGCTCACTAGATAACCAGCTCACATCGAAGAGCAGGCTGAACGGTTAGGAACCACAGTGGGTTTTAACCTCACTAAACAGAGCTTCAATGTAAATAAACATTTTCCTTAATCAATGGCAAGAACAGGTAGCTAAGTTGATTTTACTTCTCGCTTGGAATTTGAGGAAAAGACAATAAATCGTTTTACACTTGACTGGTTAGACTGTTAGTGTCACTGTATTTTTAAAAGCATACAAACCACCAAGTGTCACTCATGCAGGTCAGGCATTGAGGGACCATTTAAACCCCAAGTTCATATACACCTTCCACATAGCCAGTGCTACCATCGGCTGAAAATGAACCCCAGTACGGTAGCAGAGCTAAAGCACTCTTAGGAGCACTGGAGCCCACACAGACAGGATGTGCCAGCACCAGCCCACTCAGCCTGCATGCAAAGGAAAAGAAAAAAGGCGATACATACACTAGGGACAGGGATGACCTCGACCTGGTCACACTACGACACAAGAGAGATAGACACACACACACACACACGCACACACAAAGACCGGGTGAGGGGTCGGGAGGAAGGAGAACAAAAAACACAGGGATCCACGAAGAAAAAAAAAAGAAGAGAAAACTATTCACACAAACAGACAGTTTACAACAGATGAATACACACATCTGCAGAGTAATATTCCTGGATTTTCATAGTTCTAAGTTAAAGACCGACTTCGTAAACAGAGACGTCTAGTGGATTTGCAACATGCGATGACTTGTTTAGCAGTATATTGAAAAGTCAATGTTACTTGTGTAGTTTCTCTATTGACTTGTGCTTTCTCCAGGTGTGGACTGACTGGCAGTGCTTCCTCTGTGCATTTCCATGTGTTCAGTGGAGCAGCAGCTCACCTTGGGGGGCGCTCCGTTCTCCTCGACAGGTGGAGGCAGGGAGCAGGTGTTGGTGGCCGGTGGCTCCACATTGTAGTTGCGGAAGCAGCAGAAGAATGTGCTCAAGATGCTCCGGCTCCTCTGCTTCTTTAGGCTGCTATTTGACTGCGACGCTGTCAAAACAATAACAGAGGGGGCGGGAGGATGGAGGCTGGATAAGCAAAACTATTACGCCATAAAAATGAGGAGACTGCAGCTGGAGAGTATAAAAGTCCTCTATATCAATCAGGTGTTTTGAATACTGAACTGTGGCTGCTGCCTGGACAAGGCAAACTTGGAAAAACAGACTAAGACGTCGTGTGTGCATAATTCTCATAGGTGACCATAACAGTTCAGGCTACATTTAATCACGACAATAGGTAAGACCTTGACAATGTGATGAAATGACATTAGCGCTGGTTTTGTCAACCAGGCCTGATGGAGCCCCTGATCAGAAAATAACTCTGGCTGGCCGGGTGACATCACCAGTCACACATAGCCACAGTTGAGAGAGCGCTCTGCCCTGATTGCAAATCCCCTCTCATTCCAGGACTACGGAGCAGGGCCTAAATCAGACACTGAGCTTTTATTAATAGTGACAAGTTGGAAGCTGCACGCTCCTCCCTCCTCCGTTCGCCCTGCCACTTGATTGGTATTAAAAGCCTCAATTTTGAAGGCTTGCTTACGTTCCGCTCCCATGTTTCAGTTAGCAGGTGAGTGAGTGAAGCAGCCTGGACATGCACACGGGCCGTGGGGAGGGAGGGAGGGAGGGAGGAGGTGGGAGGCCTTCGGACCCCTCAGAGCCTATACATGGCTGCATTCCTCTCCCTCCCCTGCAGCGAGAGACACAGCCCACCCATGCCCCCCCAACTCCCCCCGTGCTCAACCCCTCAGCACACAAAGCCAGGAGGCCTTCACAACTCAACAAGACAAGCAAACACCAACGCATTATGTCATCTCTTTAGGCACCTTGATATTGTACTACTTTGTACTCCTGACCCTGAACAAATACCGTCCTGACATGTGCCATAAGGAAATGCTGCGCCTGAGGAAAAACGCATTAAATGACCTGCCATGAAAAGAATCTGGTAAGCAAAGCCATGTACAAGTTAGTCAATAAACCTTTAACAATCCCATGAACATCAGCCTTATTCTTATTTCCAATCCAGTTTGGACAAGCGATCCTACAACTAAAAATACCTACTTTATATATTTTGAGGCCGCAAAGTAAGCCTGAGCTTTATATCAAATACTACAAGACACTCCAGAATATCATGTGAAGTAAGCATCGTTGATTTTAAAATGGATTTGTTTAATGTTTTAAAGAAGGAAGGAAAATACAGATTATTTCTACAACTGTTAAGAACACTCAACACAGGAAAGGTATCTGAGAGCAATGGGATGTCGCGGCTACATGAAAAGCTTTCCGCACTCTCCCCCCAATCTCTTTTCCCGCTATCACTCACTTCCAGTCAAATTAATTACTGCCTCTCTTGCTGGGGCACGCTGTTCTGGGTATTTATATCTAATCAGTGGCACGAGCTCCTTCACTCCAAGACAAGCAGAGATACTGTCATTAACTACAGTAGGCATCAGTCAATGAGGGAACAATATTAAACATTCAAGTACTACCAAAGGTCATTTAAAACTAAAAAAAGAACAATCTGAATTTTTGGGTCAAGCAGTAGTCAATGGAATTGGACATTCACATTCTGGGCTTTGACAACCTACAGTGTAATGCACAGGAAACGCTGTTCATCAGTTCAGTTTATAAATTTGGCATGAGAAATGCTTAGGCAAAGCCTATTCCTACTTCTTATTGTCCAAAACAAAAAAGCAGTCATGCTGTATGTGCAAACAGAGGAGGGGAATAAAACAGGAGGTTTCCACAGTATATAAAGACCATCTGAGCCCATCCATTGGAAAATACCAAACTTTACACAACACCACAAAAATAGCTATGTACACCAAAGCAATAAATGGATAGAATTAAAGAGATTTGCTGGGAGACGGCACCAGCACAGAAAAATATAAAATCGGATCTATGAGGAATTCTGAAATATCCCCAAAGGAAAATGAACAAAATTAAGCTTAAGTCCTTGCTTTTTTCTGCGGGCAACATTACAAAATGATCATGTTTGCCATACTAAGCTTGGCTTAAGTCCAAAAATAGCCTAACCAGTACAACACAACTTTATTTTACTAAACCGGACATCATCTTGTCATTTCAGCTCCGTATGATGGTAAAACTAGTACAGTGAGGCAGTTGTCAGCTTCCAATGACTCACCACTACACACGGCCACTGTATTGATTCCAGCACAAAGACCCCCAGAACCACCCAAGTCTACTGACTCATACACAGAGCAGGACTGGGACTCAAACATGGCACACACCTGGGCAAGACAGAAAGCTGCAATACACTTGGACTAATAATAGGGTAGAGTCTTGCTTTGTTAAATGAACAAAGTGACATGTCCAGTTCCTGCATTCACATGCTTCTCACAACTAATATTACACATTTCAGGAACCAAAAATGAGGGGAAAAACCCCATTAACTTGGCAGAGCAGAATGTCCCGTGTGCTGCTCCTTTTGGTCCTGGACATAAGCCTGTCAGTTAAATCCAGCACCAGGCTGTCATCACACACACACTCTATAAATCATCACGGAGTAGGTGCAACAACAACTACAGCACTGGCCGGACCAGGAAAATGTGTTATTCCAGAGTTTCACCCGCCTCTCTCTCTGGCAGAGGACTGTGTGCTGTGGCCTAGACTCATGGGTGGGTTTGCGGTTGTTGACACATCGTATAATTGTGTGCCTGTGTAAGCGTTGGGATTCACTCCTCCCCTTCCACACAAGCGGGTCTTGTACAGCTTTGGCTAAGGGTGAGCCCAGCACAGCAGGAAGCCTCATCACTCCTACGCTCCCTACTGTAAGTAGTGCTGTGTATCAAGCTGTGCAATCTTAAATCTTCCCATTGTGAAAACCATCAGAGGGACTTGAGTTGTTATGAGCGTACAATGACAAGTGACATCACCTGATCAAACAGGTAGTCAAACTAGTTAATAGTAGTCAAACTAAACATGTTAAAAGGATGTAGCTAATCAGTCACAATGGTCACTTCACATCGCTGGTTGCTGCCAACATAAATATTACAGCATAAATTAATAATTGGACAATATGTTATTGGCCTGAACATTTGTTTCGTTTTTTGCTTGTGAAAAAAGGCCAAATTAAATATCTCAGGTTAGCCTAATGCACACCTAGCCTACCTTTAGCCTACTGTATATGTATGAAGAAAAAAAGGACTACTTTGACAACTGAATTGCATAATTTGGTACAAACAAGTTAGTACTTGTTACAAACAAGTACTAACAAGAGTGTACAAACAAGAGTGACTTCATATATTCCAAAGGATCAATATTGCTGGAATATGACAATTGAAATCTGTCTGATTTAAATGTTTCGGTCCTCACTACATACTACTCCACATAAACCATTCTTCAGAAGGGCTCTTGAGTTCTACTACAGAGGAGTAATCGTCATAAGGGTAAAGGGATCATGTAAGAGGAGCCCATTCAACGCACAGACTAAATGAAGAACCTAGCCAACCACTCTATGAGTGGAGTAGCTGCTTTAAATAGCTGAAATCCCCCTTCTTCTAGAGGAGCCTCCTCAAAAGCCCTCAAAAAATTACCCCATGATCCCACTAAGACCAATGCACCAACAATCTTATTTTCAACAGCATGTCGAGATTTTTCTCCTTAGCTTAGTTAGTCTATAAGAATAAAGATGACAACCATCGTCTTTGCAAGTCGTTATCCTCGGCCACGAGGTCAATGGTGCCCTGGCCAGCAGGGCAGTCGGTCTATATTTAGGCTGCTGCCTGGCAGCCGAAAACAGTGTGAAAGGCAGACACGTGTTGTAAGACAGCCAGTAGAGGTACAGTGAGGGCAAAGGTGGTCAATTTTTGTCCAGACAATGTGGAGCCTGTTCAAGCAATGATAGGCTACATGTTAAGTTCCCCAAATTCGTGAGATCAGGCACTTTCACATCAAGGGCTGACTTACATTCTGGACATAAAAATACAAAGCATGCCATCTACCATGATTGTGACAGTCACTGAGCTATCAGAACCTATTAAATACAAAAAACTTCATGGATCTTTTCAAAGGCTTGTTCGCACTACAGCCCATGACTGTCCCTCACACTCCAACCTTGCTGCTACCAAAATGTCCAGCACAAATGGAAGGAAAAGACTGCAGACATGGCCATACAATTCTTGTAATCGTGGTAATGTTTGACTTGGCCCCAAAGGAAGAACTTTGTCTGTCTCATTCCAAGAGAAAATGGAAGCGTTCAGAAACATCCAGACAGCATCATCCCTGCCCTGCCGTCTCTCTCTTTCTCACACACACACGCGCACACACACACACACACACACACTTAAGTCTAAGCTTCATCCTCCAACTCGAGTATAACAGAGAACCTGAGCCAGAAACCCACAGAAAGTGTCAGACGTGCCCTTTTCAAGCACATCAATTGTTTTCAATGGCCAAATGCACACTCAAGGTGTCCAGAGGAGTGTCTGCTCTTTATTTGGCTCATTTTGTTAATTTACACCCTTTGGCAGCTTGTCAGGTTGTCTAGTTTATAAAGTTTATATAATAGAGAGGCTACTCTTTGCAGTGGCAAAGTGCAAATGCCAGTGCCTTGGTGTTGGCCCTTCAAATCTCCCGCCTATAGTGCACCATAGAAGCATCAAATGAGGTGCAAATGCCAAAAGTTGCATCTACTGAGTTTGGGCCTTGAGCCAAGGCCCACGTTGCTCTTCATGTAGCAACCAAACGCAATGAGTGGAACTCAAACTGTGTGCGTGTGTGGAGCTGCACACCTCTCCTGTTTGTAAACAATGTGAGATAACACTAACATACCCACAGAGCAATTCACGCAGTTTGCTGTCAACATTTCTCAAGTAGGCCTCCAGAGCAGTTAACAGGATTACAGCAAAAGGCAAGCAAATTTTCATTCAATGACACTTAGGCAAGATGACCCAATAGATTTATATACAACACAAATATTTTTTTCCATTACTAAAACATGGCTTGCTTGTCTAATCACACTATGAAATGACCAGTGTCCACTCCACACCCACTGGATTAAGCAGAGAGTTTTCATTGATATGGCATCAACCCAAGCCCTAGAGAACTGGACCTGTGTGACTTCCAGTGCAGACATGCGCTGCTTCCACTCCTGCTTTCTTAGCTTCTTCTTGTATTCCTGATGATTAGGAGAAGCCCATGTATCAAGTCACTCCATGACCATTAATGACCTTCTTGGGTCCTGGTGGAGTTCACCAGTGTGCCTGTATTATTTTTATTGCCAAACATTCATATTTGTTTAACTGACATGCCCTACATGTAATGAAATTCTCCCATGATACCCAAATATGTTCACGTCACATAAAATCCATAGAAGTTACTGAAGAGGGATACCTTGATCCCCTCAGAGGACAACTCATTGTTCTGGTTGAAAGACGTGGGTTCTCACATTACTAATGGTCTGTCAAGTGTAGCTTGAGATGTGATACTGATACACATCCCCTGGGTCTGGGTGACCCGGAAATCCACAGCAGCCAAAGCTAGGGGTATGAATGGACAAGAGCCATGGACTTGGAGGTGAGGTTTGACGTTCAATGCAGATCACACTACCTAGTGAACTGGAGTAGGAAAGAGCCATGACAGAGGTAAGTGAAAAAGAATCTGGTCAAATGCACATAGAGCAGTTTCCATCTTTAAAGGCCCATATATGGATAATACACAAATCTGTCCATGTGTAAATTGTTCACTATTCCACTCTGGGTTATGAGAAATGTCAGAATCAAATAAAAATTGTCCCAGAAGAAATCAAATCATGCTAGCATTAAAAATAAGAAAACGCCACATTAGCTGGTAATGAAGTCCAATATGCCACACAAACACAACAAACACTTTACACAGAGGTTTATGTAGCCCTAACCTGTGGCCAAGCAGCTTTGCCATTTCATCAACAATCTAAGCTAAAATGTGATGGCAATATATAACCTAGCAACCTAAGCATGAAGAGGCAATACAAAAGCCACACGTCTAAAAAGGAGCATGCAACAACAAGCGACTGTATATACTACATTCCCTGCCACAAATGCAGTTTTAGTTTCCCTGCATATTTGTTCCGTCCTCCAGAACTTTTGGCTACCCCTGAGATCTGATCACCGCCCAACTGAAAACTTCTTGTTTTTCGTCATGACTGACACACTGCATCACCTGTCAAATCACATTATCGAATTATATAACCTGCCTATTAACTGGAAAGTACAAACATTTGGCAGCTTATCGTGCACAATTACTGATTGACAACAGAATCATTCCGAGGCTAACGTTAGTGAAATAAGACCTAACGTCAGACGGTTAACTAAACGTCTTGGCAGCGGAGCCCACTTAATGTTAAACACACAGCAAACGGACTGGTTTGGTATTCAAGGCGAGGCCTATCGAATAACCTGGTTATTTACTAATATCCATTTCACTAGTTGTTTCTTAAAAAGGCCCTACGGAGACATACCACACAGGCAACCAGTGTCATTAGCCAGCAAGCGCGAGCTAAAGGCTAGTCGAGAAAGTAGATAGCCAGTTAGCTAACGTTAGTTAACTAGCGTCATTCGACTTTTTCCTTACCTTTTTCCTGGTTAAAGGATATTATTTCCTCCTCTTTAGGATTGGAAACCTGGGTTATTATGGACATGTGGTCCATTTAGACGGATAGTTAATACTTTTGTTTCCCCGACTGTTTATTCCTACTAGCGAGCTTGCTTAGTTGTGAGCTAACGTTAGCTAGCGTCTAGGATGAGGATGACCAGCTAGTCCACAAAGCCAGGCTAACGTCCGAGGCGAGGTGTTGAGGCAATGGTGATAGCCAGCCTGCTAGCACGGTGGAGGATGGAAGCCAGTTAGGGGCTGTCATTTAGCGCTTTGCGTAAAATGCCACCGCTTGTCAATATCTGCAAACAATTAATTTTCTTGGCAACATCCAAGGAAAAGATGTGATAAAAACACACCCAACGTTTAATCGCTACCTAGCTCAAGTTAGCTAGCCAGCAGCTTGGTTAGCAAGTTAGCTATATAAAGCTCCAATCCACGAAATTGTGACGCCGTGCCTTGAACAACGTTGAAAAGATTCAGAAGCCCGTCGTGTCCAAAATCGCAGTACAGACGAAGAACACAAAAAAACACAAGTTATGCACTGTTAGAGTAGACACTTTGAGGCGAAATGTTCATAGCTACGGGTCCTGCATGCCCTGTGCAACATGGAGGCTTTATGTATTTTGAGATGCATCTGAAGCGGGGGCTCTAAGTGGGAGGGGGCGGTTTCTCTGATGGAGTCTCCCAGTAGAAACTCAGTGCTCAGCCCATGCAGCTGGTTGGACGCAGCACTCTCAAGCTTTCCTTACACTATCATTTCTATAGGTGCATGCCACGAATCGCACTTTTCAGAGTTCATTTAAAAAAATAAGGAATATATTTAAATATAATGAACTGTTTTCTATTTATTCTGCAACCTGGCGTTTTTAAGTTCCCAAAGCCCACAACAAACCCACTGAATAAGCAGAAAAATAGTTTAATAAAATAAACCTTTTATGTGTTTGTTTTCCCTCTAGGGTGATTTTTTTTTTTTTTTTTTTTTTCCCTTTTTGGAAAGATCGTGCGCGCCACCTTGTGTTTGAACAAGGGAAAAGCTCCAAGCAAGCATGGATGATGTACGACGCCTGTAATCAATCACAAGGACGGGTCCAGGTCACGGCACCGTGTTGGAATAGGTGGTTTCTAACCCACTGTCGGTTTACTTTTCACTTAGTCTCTTACATTCCTACAAATGCAGTGTTAATTGCTGCGGTTGTGGTGTGTGTTCCCTAACGAAAAAACACTATGATGTTCATTTAGCGATTTATAGTCTGCCATATAGTGGTATTTATTTTATCTAACAGGTTTGAAAAGAGGGCTTCACTACAGGTAGACCTAATCACTCACTTTATGAATACTAATGCAGACGTGATGATCTGAAGACGTGCTTCTACGGAAAAAAAAACCCTCTATAATATATAATATTCTTATGGTAATCCTGTATCTGTGTATAGTATAGTGAGTTTATTCAAGATTCAGATTCAAGATTCAAGAGTTTTATTTGTCACATACATGTACATGCAGTGAAATACAAAGTGGCAATGCTCACGGGAATGTGAGTTTATAGTGACCGTATTATGTTTTTTTTTTATTTCCTACGATATCACTGTACTATTCCAATTATATTTCTACAGGATGTTTTAAATTATTTATAATTTTGCTGTATAGTATCCTTGTGAAATGTATTATAGGATTACTATAGCTCTTTTTCGCATGGGGTAGGCTACTGCATCGAGAAAAAAACAGTGTGTCTGTGTGATGTTTGAGGTGTGTTGGTACACTGCGGATGGTAAATGCTATTGATTGATGCAACATATTTATTTCACTTCATTTTGACCATGTCCCGGGGCGGTTTATCGCTTGATGGACGCAGACCGGACCACCCCTCACTGCGGCGGAGTAGTGGAAGATAAATATATCTCACCCCTCCTTCCGTTGAGTCCGCAACATCCCTACTGGCCGATTCAGAGGCAAGCCCACTATAGCAAGACGGATGTATTAGAAAACCTGCTGAAACCACCACCCCTATTTTATTTTTTATTTTTTTTTATTTTGCATTTTAAGGAGTGGGGCTGGAAACCCCTGCCTCCCTCATCCCGGCGGTGACAGTGTGAAGCGCATACGAGGTTAGTAAAACAAGTAATTTCTCCTTTGTTTATGCAATTCCATAGAGTTGACTAAGAGTAAACAAGAAAAATCAATACAGGAACCGGGTGTGTTTTTCTGCGACGCCCTAGACATGCATGGAGCAGTGAAACAACAAAATTGAATTTGTATGCAAGTCGCTTTGCTGGGGTCCTCCTTGGGGGCTTGGCCGAACAGAGGACTTGGTGGCCCCCAAAACTCCTTTAACTTCACAAACTTACACCAGCAGCCTAACACACCCGGTGCACCGGTTTTGAAGTGCGTTGCTGTCCAGTGGAAGTGTTTTCTTGCTCCGATGCACCATTCTTGGGCATTCCACTCGGTGCTAATTATTGTGTGAAGTGAGTCCCCAGCGCCTCTCAGGATCACATAGCACTGCAGCTGCCCGGTCTTACAGCCGACCAACTGCAAGGGCTATAATAGGAAGGAGAGGTAGGGTTGCGCAGCTGACGATGCTGATTCCGAGGAGCTAGTGCGGCGCAACCCTATTTAAGTCACTGAAGGCTTATTCGTCAAATGTCATCATCACACGTGCATTGATTTGGGCTGGGGGCATTACATTTACACATGATAATTAAACATTGATCTGTTTAGATTTTTTTTTGGGGGGGGGGGTTTGGTGGTTCCTTTTCCAATGTACTATCTTTAAAACTGGTGTAGTGCATCATATTAAATAGTGAGCCAAGCTATTACATTCACACCTGCAAACCTATATGAGCTACAAACATTTAGTAGAATCTTATATTGTAATTGATATTTGAATTCCTAGCCAAAGCCTGGCTCTGTTTTATAGTTGAACCCCAGATACTATTTTAAACCAAGGCTGTCCAAGTACATGCTTTCACACTGGATGTCTCAGACCTCCAACTGAAACAACTCAGCATTTTCAAGAGAGAATAACCAAAAATCTGTAAACATACTTGACCCCATCAACGTGGCTTCATGAGACCTTACGGAAAACCTTTGATCATCTTATTCCTCTTTTCACGTTTTCTTAACTGACAGGTATCGTTTCAGATCTGTGTCTAGTTTGTGTTTATACTCTGTACTATTTGTATTCAGTCAGATCTAATATTGTGCGACTGATTGCTTTTCAACCCGGCAGGGCTCCCGTGTATAGAGATTCATCATGGGGATCAAGTCAGCCCTCCCCAAATATGAGCTGTACCTCTACACAGCTGTACTCTCCATGGCCTTGATATGGGCAGGAAGTTGGATATTTGAAGCCTCAAGTGGTGAGTGGATGACATGCGAAGAGATGCCCAAGGATAATACACACACACACACACAGTAGCAACATGGTGTAATATCAACATCTTATGGCGGCAACAGAATCCCTATGTACAAGCTAGCTCTGTCACCTAACCTGCAACTGCTTTTGTATGTGATTTAGAGCAACGTTCGTCAACCAGATTGAAAGGGAAACCCCTCGTGGGATATTTCCGTATTCCTGTCATAACGGAGGCTAATTAAAACTGGTCCAATTCATAGCTAATGGTTTCCCTGATGAGGATATTTCTGTGGATAGGTGCAGAATATGTTTCCAGGCTGCACATCGTTATACACTTAACCAACCAATCCTGTGCCTTTCATTCCACCGAGCTGCTGAGATTTTGCTAGTCTTTTGCATATGTTCTGACAGTAAAATACTGCAGCCAGCCTTTTCACACATCGATTTGAATGGACTGAATGATGGATTACGTAACCTGGTGGATGCCACTGTTTGTCACAGCCAGTGCTGTCACATTGGCCAGCGCAGGGTTATATTGTCTCTCATTATTCTGCACAGCTGCTGTACTGTAGATTTTTTTTTTGTCTCCTGAAATGGTCGTTTGTGGCTGTTCTGTGGGCATTTACTAAACTCAAGTCAGCATGCTGCAGCAATATTGTGCACCGGCAAGTCTGGACATTTTCCCAGAAATAAGAGGCTTTCCCTGACTGCCCCTCACATTTTGATATCCCTTTCCATGAGCATTAGTGCAGTCAGGCAAACCTGATTGAGCCATTGTGGCATTAAGAACCTGACTAAATTGCATTTTGTTGTTGTATATGTAATTTCAATTTCACTGTCACATAATCTCCTAAAAATAGAGTAAGGCTTTATGATTTTGGTAGAGATGGTGAAAAGCTTTCTGATAAGTACATTAGATAATATTAGGCTTTGTCTGATGTACTGATCCTCACACCTCAAATGCACTATTAAACTAGAGCTGTCTGAACCTGTTTGCCTGCCTAACCTATTCTCACAGCAGATTAGAGAGATGACAAAAGTGGGTTATATTGCATTTCACTGATTCCCACACACAATTCATGCTATTTTGTTTGTTGATTATTCTGTGAAATGTCTCTTTTTCTCCGTTCAGAGAATGCAAACAGGAAGCTCTTCAAAGAGAGCGTGAAACCGGGATGGCATTATTTTGGCAGGAAAATGGCAAGTTGCTCATTTATCGTATTTCTCTTTGTATTCTGCAATCGCTGTGTGTCCAATAGGTGCTTGATTCATTTCAACACAAAGCAATTCAGATGTCAAGTGCTTGTTGTTTCCAGTAATGTGATGTATCTTCCTATGCCACAGGATGTTGCGGACTTCGAATGGATGATGTGGTTCTCTACATTCCGCAATCATATCCTTTTTGCTCTCGGCGGTCACGTGATCTTTGCCAAGATTTTCACCCTGCTATCTCCCAAGGTGTGTGTGTGTGTGTGTGTGTGTGTGTGTGTGTGTGTGTGTGTGTGTGTGTGTGTGTGTGTGTGTACGGATGCTTTTCTCCAAACAAGCCTATACATAAGGTTTTGTTTTATGTGTAGTGTGAAGTAATGTAATGCAACTGATGCAGAAGCACCATTGTGGTTGTACTAATAACAACAATGGGCCTCGGGTTGTACAAATAATGATAAAAAAATAATTTGAAAATCAACATTTAATCCATTAAAACATTTAATGAACTGTCAAAGGCTTCAAATTATTAAATGTTGGGAAATGTGTTTAAGAAGTTCTAAATAAATAAATCTACTGTTACATAAAATGTTTGGCCCACAAATGAAGTTGAAAATTGTAAAGTGTTTAGCAAATCTTGTTTATCCTCCCATTCCCAAATATCTATTCTATTCTATTCTATTCTATTCTCTTTAAAATGTATTTGTACCCCTAGGCCTACCACACTTTTGTCTTGATGCTGAGTTGAATGATATTGATTTGGATGGTCCCGTTTGCTGAGTGTACCGATGATTGGTGAATATGTCTGACATATTTAAAACAGTTTAATATGTTTTAAACATGTTTTCTGTCTTGTTTCATGCTTGCAATGAAGATTGGTATAAATGGATGTAAGGTAACATCAATATATTAATTTCATAACCCACGTCATACGTGTCATTGAAATCATTGATACCTGGACGGTAGATTTGTTCACTTTCACACAGTCTAATCTGCTGCCTTGTAGATACAACCACGTTATAGTACTAACTATAGTTATAGTACTAACGCCACTTTCGATGTGTATTACGTAAAGATTATGGATAGTGCAACAGTGGTGTTATAACACCCCTCTTCACCCACAGCACAGACCCTTGATCTTTGGTGTGTACGGTGGTTTGGCCGTCCTGGTCACGATGGGCTGGACCTTCATGGGTCTGGTTCTGTCTCACTGCATCATACTCTACAGTGTTGCTCTGGTCAAGAGGAAATGGATGTGCTTCCTGGCAGGCCTGGCCAGCCTGGCGTCCATCAAGCTGGAGCCTTATAACTCCTGGCAGGTGAGTGGGTCACGGGAAGATAAATCCATAGTGGTGAATCATCATTCAATCGTCCCAGTTGAAGTCTGTGTGATAGAATATCTGCGTTCAAGGATCCTGTGGGTGATGCTGTTAACTGTGGATCCTCCTTCAGGAAGCCTTGGTGACTGGCTCTTTTGACCTGCAAGACATCCTGTTCTATGGCGGCTGTGGCTTTAGCATCATGCGCTGTATGAGCTTTGCCTTAGAGAACTGTGAGAAGAAGGATGGCAACTACACACTCTGTGACCTGTTCAAATACAACTTCTACCTCCCCTTCTTCTTCTTTGGACCTATCATGACTTTTGACCAGTATCATGCTCAGGTGAGTTTTCTAAACTAAACTGTTCTCTGTCCCTGTAAAGCACAGACTGATCATCTCTGCAGTTGAACATTCTTTCTCTAGTGTATATAATATGTCTGAACATGCTTGTGTGCTGCTGCCTTTTTGGTGTCTCTTGATAAAGAATTTTTATATCTCAATGAGACTAACCTGGTTAAAAATAACTCTACTACTACTAATAATAACGGCTTGTTGGCAAAGCTGCAAAGTGTTCACTGTATTGATGTGCTCCACAGGTGAACAACACCAAGCTGAGCCGGAAGGAGAGGGAGTTGTGGAACATCACCTCCCGGGCCTTGTTGCACCTGGGAGTTATTCTGGTGGTGGACGTCTTCTTCCACTACCTCTACATCTTGACCATCCCCAATGACATGAGGCTGGTCAAGAAGCTTTCTGATTGGTCCCTGGGTCAGTGAGTTATTTCTCAGCGGTTTCAACCGATGTGGGTTTTTGAAGTCCGATGCCGATATTGATATTTTTGTATTGAATCTGCCGATAGCTGATATTTTGTGCTGATAATAAATATCTTAATTTTTACATTTTTGTGCCAAAAAATACAAGTATTCAGTGTTTCCCCTGCCTCTGAAACATTTAAACCATCACAAGACACTTAAACTCTCCACTGAAATCTACAGTAATGAAATTCTTTTAGGGTTAGCAGCTCTTTAAGGCAGGGAGACCCACCACACCTTTTCAATGGCAGGAAAACATTACAACTTGGATACATTACTACTACTACGTTCATTGCACGTTTTACAGACTGTTTATATGTAGCTTATATGTACCCTCCATCACATCAGCGATGAAATGACAAGCAGATATGTGATATTTAATAAAAGGCCAATAAGTTATTGCACAATCCTTATCTGTCAAAGCTTCATCAAGGATGGAATCTTACCATTTTAGTAAAAGGTGAATGAGTGATGCTCTCCTCCTCCTCAACAACTACCATCAAGATGCCTCTGAGGTGCCACTGAACTCCCTATTGCTGTGTAACCGTATGGATGTGAAGCAGGGTGTTAATGAAAAAAGGCATGCGTGCTCTGCAAACCTCACTTTGTTTCTATGCATACCTCTGCAGCTGGTCTGGCCTACTCCAACCTGGTGTACGACTGGGTGAAGGCAGCGGTCATGTTTGGCGTCATCAACACTGTGTCTAGACTGGACCACCTGGACCCTCCCCAGCCGCCCAAGTGTATCACCATGCTGTATGTCTTCGCTGAAACGTAAGTGTCAACGAGCAATCACACGGAGATACTGACCACGCCTAACCTTGAGGTTTTGTCAAAAGATTTATATGAATTATTATTGTCTTCTTTAGGCATTTCGACAGGGGCATCAATGACTGGCTGTGCAGGTGAGTGTTGAGACGTACTCGGTCTTATTGACGGTGAAGCTGTGTAAAGTCACTTTTTCTGTACGTGATTCTTCATCAAGTTGATTCTGTTTGCTCACAGCTGAGGTTAAATTCTGCTCAGGTATGTTTATGACTACATTGGCGGGAATCACGACAAGATCTTCAAGGAGCTCCTGGCAACCATCTGCACCTTCACGATCACCACCTTGTGGCTGGGCCCGTGCGAGCTGGTGTACATCTGGTCCTTCTTCAACTGCTTCGGTCTCAACTTTGAGCTGTGGGTGGCCAAGTTCTTCTCCTTTCCTCCGTTCTCTACCATTGAGGTGAGCGGCGTCATGACAAAATGGTTAACGGCGAATGATTTTCAAATGGATATTCGCTAGAAAGAGAACACTTTCCACAATCTGCGCAAAGTATGATTTCATGTCAAGTCCCTGAGTGTGTCCGTCTGTGTCAACTGTCCCCAGGGTGGTATGGGTGAAGCCATGTCACGCAGGATCAGGGGTGTGTTCAACGCCGCCAACTTCTGGGCTATCGTCCTCTACAACGTTCTCTCTCTCAACAGTCTGGAGTTTGCCAAACTGGTGGGGAGAAGACTGATTTTCCAAGGTGGGAAACTACTAAATAAAACAGATCTGGGCAGTTAGGGTTCTCTCTAAGTTCAAGTCGAAGCAGATTCAAGGGCACGAATAGCCCTTGAACAGACCGACCTTAGACAGACCTCAGAAAAAACTGAATCCTAAGTGGCTCCATCCTTCACAGATCATATGGCTTTAGCCTCTGTTTTGTTGTTTTCCTTCACATGCGATAAAAGTAATCTTGACATTGGCAAACTGAGAGGTTTGTGAAAGGTTTATCTCCAGGTGAACATCTACGCGGGTCATATTACAAAGTAAACAGCATTCCTTTAAAGTTCTGACTTGATTTCTCCTGCTCTTTCCTTACCACTTCCCTCCTTCTTTCCTTCCTTGTCCTCTTCCAGGTTTCCCTCTGTCCACCCTTTCTGTGCTGTTTGTGACCTACTGTGGTATCCAGCTGGTGAAGGAACGGGAGCGAAACCAAGCCCTGTTGGATGACGCAGAGCCGGTGAAGCCGGTGGACGGGGGCAAAGAAAAAGCAGAATAAACAGATAAACAGATAAACAGACTGAGTTTAGAAGACATCAGCTTCAACAACCCCTTGCATTGTTCCATCCTCGGCCTTGTAACAGCCAGTCAGCACCTATAGTCTGTGCTTTTGCTTTTGTTTGTCAGAAGCGAGGCAGTGTTTTGGACTGTGCAATATCCTCAAGTGCACTTGCTGTAGATAATCTCCACACGTTCTTTGGCACAAACCCACCAATGGTGCATTTTGTATTTTATTTTATCCTAACAAAAGATTGTTTAACAAATTATAGGCCTGCCAAACATTTTTTGAAGATACAGCTAATATATCGATGCGTATTGTAATGGTTGGTTGTCTCCTGTTTTTGTTGATGTATCAAGTATCCGAGGCAGATGATACGTTTTAGCTAGTTTATTTTTTGTTTTGCCTCCGACGCCTTAGACCCGAACCATGACAACTTTTACCCTTACTGAAAAGGTTTGTCCTTTTAAACTTGAACTCTAAAAAGGTGCAATTTGTGTAGCGTAATGTATAAACATAGGCTGCTGTTGGAGACTTGTGGTCCTCCGCGTTGTTAGTTGGAGATTGTAATTTATTTGCTACACTGTCAATAAGCAGAAATGCAAAAACACCATGTTCAGGAAAGTAATATAGAATGTATCACTTGACTAGATCTCTATTTATATTATTAAAATTGAATGGAATTCAGTCCAGCTCCAGCACTGAGACCCTTCCGCGCTGGAAACAGAGCATGACTGCTTTACTCCACTACCATTATCTTCCACAGCAGATTAGGTGTGACATTTCTGCATATCTTCCCTCTGCCCCCTCTCACATGACCCAGCCTGTGAACATGTCAGGGTTAGGCTGAGGCCCTCAGTTCACTATGAAAGCCAACAGGCCCAGCGGGGAATATGGGTCAGTCTACTTCTGCCTGTCACCAAAATCTGCAGTGTATCTTCAGTGTAACAGACAATGGAAAGTGTGTGGAGTGTCGTGCCTTTTCTGGTTGAAAGGTTTCTGTTTGAAAAGTGTCTGTTTCAATGGTTTGACTTGAATTAAAACTTTGTTTCATCCAGAAGAGATATTTCTGCTCTGGTTTTTATTGGTTGCAATATGGAGAGGAAAGAATAAAAACCTGTTTGGATAAAAATGGCTGAGTTGTTGTTGCCTGCTTGTACTGGAGTAGAAAAAACATTGGACAACTTGGGTTACTTTATTTGTGGGGTAGTCAGAGGTTATCATCTATCACCACAAGATGGCCTTGTTTCACTGCAGCGCTCCACTTGATGATCCACTGGACTTGTTGAGGGTAGACAGGGACATTAGAACTCTGTCTTTTTTTACGAGAACGCTAAAGAAATCATCCACTACTATCAATACATTATTTTTTTTTTATCACACAATGACTGATGAAATAATTTCTATTTGTTTTTCTCGTCTATTTATGGCTCCCCATATGGAACTCATTAAAGTAAAGTGTGTTAAAAGAGGTAGAGGTAGCCACTTGAAAGAGGCGGGAGAATTTTGAGCGATTTGATCATGTTTCTCTAAAATAAGGGATTGCGCTAACCTCTGGTGTCGAGGGCGGGTTATTTAAAACTGACTCATTTGTCTTCTAGAAACGTCCCCTGCCTATATATTAGCTCCACTGACTCACATGCAATACGGTGGACTGTTCCTTCCTCAACGTCACTGTAAATCCCTTTCACCTATCCAGACCAGTATCAGATTGCAGTGGGATTAAAAAAAACAAAAAACAGAAGCAGAGTGAAAGAGTAGATATTTCATCAAAGTAATAGGACCCTGGCAGACAGGCCGGTGACAGGTTGTGGTGGTTTTAACATGCCGACACCCCCTTGCTTAGTCATTCAGCTGTTTGTGGAGGACTGTTTGGTGCAGCAGTGGATAGTTCCTCTTCCCTATCCACCAAAATGGATTCCTCAGCTTTGTGAGGGTCTTATCTATAAATACCCCCTGACTTGCAGGGTGTCTGACAGCCAGAGACAGCTGCAGCAACCAGCCTACCCGTGGAGACTATCCACAGCAAACCTACGTAGCGCTGCGAATACCCGGCAGTTCTGTTCTGCTGTGGGGAGCAAGTAGGGCGCCCCTCTTCTAAGCCTCTCCCTCCCAGGAAACCCAAACCAGGTTAAGGAGACAGAACAAAATGGCTGCCATGACCATCGACCCGGTGGAGCAGCCACGCATGTACCAACAGACCCTGCTTCAGGATGGACTCTGTGACCTCTTGGAGAACGACAAGTTTGTGGACTGTGTCCTCAAAATCCAGGACAAGGAGTTCCCCTGCCATCGGCTGGTGCTGGCGGCCAGCAGCCCCTTTTTCAAGGCCATGTTTCTGTCCGACCTGGAAGAAAGCAAGAAACGCGAGATCATCCTCAAAGATGTGGAGCCGGGTGTCATGGGGATGATCCTACGCTACCTTTACACCTCTGACATTAACTTGACAGAACAGAACGTCCAGGATATCTTCATGGTAGCTAACATGTACCAGATCCCCTCCATCTTCTCTGTGTGTGTGTCCTACCTCCAGGAGAAGCTGGTGCTGGGAAACTGCTTGGCTATCTTCAGGCTGGGGCTGCTGCTGGACTGCCCCAGGCTCGTGCTGAGTGCTAGGGAGTTCATCTGCGAACGCTACCAGGTTGTCGTCAGGGACCAGGACTTCCTCCAGCTCGGCCCGAGCGAGTTAGCCTCCGTCATCACCTCAGACGCCCTCAACGTTGAGCGGGAGGAGGTGGTGTTCGAGTCCCTGATGGAGTGGGTCCGGCATGACGAGAAAGATCGACTCAAGGACCTGCCAGAGCTGCTGCATTGCGTCCGTTTCCGGCTGATACCTTTGGCTTACTTCAACGAAAAAGTGGAGCATCACCAGTACATTCGCTTCAACCAGGAGATCGAGAAGTCACTGGAACTCGTCAAGGATGCGCACAGAGGTCGCCTCCCGAAGCCCGAGAAACCCAGCGGTGAAGGGGCAAAGGGGGGAGAAGGGATCGAGGACGGGGAGGACGATGAGGAGGGTTTGCTTCCGGGTATCCTCAATAATAACCCTCGGTTTGGGATGTTCGAGACGGACCTGATGCTTATGATCAGCAACACAGGAACCGTGGCCTATGACCCGGTAGGAAACGAATGCTTTGTGGCCTCAGAATCCACAGAAATTCCCAAGAACCACTGCAGCTTGGTGACCGAGCAGAACCAGGTGTTTGTGGCCGGAGGGCTGCTCTACAACGAGGAGAACAAGGACGAGCCGTTCAGTTCTTACTTCCTACAGGTACTGTATCAACCCCAGTATAATCTATGAACCCGGCATTACCCCATCGGGATCTGAGAACAAATTACTTCTGCCATCATTTCTCTGTATTCAAAGATCTCGTATCACTCAATGAAAACAAACCTTTTAAACTGTATTCATAAAATGCATATTTCATGTGAATCTCATGGCTCACCTGTATGTCCTCCTCTTCAATCCCAGTTTGACCCAGTGAGTTCAGAGTGGCTAGGGATGCCCTCGCTACCCAACCCACGGTGCCTGTTCGGGCTGACCGAAGCGGAGAACTCCATTTTTGTTGTGGGCGGCAAGGAACTGAAGGAGGGAGAGCACGTTTTAGACTCAGTCATGATCTATGACAGACAGTAAGTACAGACTCCAAATTGAATATAGCGCTGTATTTATCATAGTCCATACTGTAACTTTTTAAAAGAAAATGCTAAAGGGAAGGTTCTGGATGTTTAGAAACCTGTCCGATGGATCATTACTCAAATAATCAGCAATGCTCAATAAAGTATGAAACCATCACTCTCACTTCCATAGCTACTGTAATCCATAAATAAAACTATATGTAATGCTTCTAAAAATCTTGAACCTTCCCATCAACTTCCCATCATTTTTCTCAGAGCTATTTTTGTCTGTAGAATCACTCATGATGTTCAATTCTATTTTTTTCTTTTCCCACAGGTCATTCAAATGGGGAGAGTCAGACCCTCTGCCTTATGCAGTCTACGGCCATGGGACTGTATCACACAAAGGTCTTGTCTACGTCATAGGAGGAAAGTCAGAGGGCAAGTACGTGGATAACATCTCACTCAACTCATTTCCAAAATGCTGTCTATCCATTTTGGGAGGGAAAAAAAAATCACAACCTTTCTCATTTATTATCACTAAAATGAAACACAACCAATCTTTGCCGGTTTAAATTCCTACCCTAATTCGTTAGCAGTCAGCAATAATTGTGCACAACACCTTAAATTATGGCTCCCTTTTTTGCAGAAAGTGCATGAAGAGAGTGTGTGTCTACAACCCCACCAAGTTTGAGTGGAAGGACCTGGCCCCGATGAAGACGGCCCGGTCCCTGTTTGGTGTCACCGTCCACCTGGACCAGATCTTTGTGGTGACGGGGGTCACAGACACAGGCCTCACAAGCACTGTGGAGGTCTATGACATTGCCACCAACAAGTGAGACAATTGTTTTATACTTACACTGTTGCAAGATGTAGCAACTATTCATTGTTAGGAAATGACTACTGAACCCAAGAATAGCAGCAACCGAGGTGATCAGTAGCTCAAGCATGCTCACGTCAAGGAAAAAACACTGGTGGTACTATGTGTCATACCACGAGATCATCATCCCTTCATGTGTGTGTGTGTGTGTGTGTGTGTGTGTGTGTGTGTGTGTGTGCATTGTGCTGTTGTGTTCCAGGTGGTCTGAGTTCACAGAGTTCCCTCAGGAACGCAGCTCCCTCAGCCTGATCTCCATGGGGGGTGACCTGTACGCTGTGGGGGGCTTTGCCATGATGCCCAGTGAAACCAGCGAGGAGCCCGTCCCAACAGAGATGACCGACATCTGGAGGTGAGACACGCTACATTAAGTCAACATGCTGGATGAGCGGTTGCAGTGTCATAACATAGAGTTGAAGCTGTAAAGAAACACATTTTATAACTTTCTGACCCAAGATATAGAGAATCAGTGGTTATTTGATGCTTTTTCCCCTTTAATGTCAAGTCACTCTCCCTGGGAAACACATCACATTACAGTCATTTAGCAGACATTTTTATTCAAAGCAACTTACACGGGAGATAGTTAACACTATGTGGAGATCGAACCCACGACCCTGAAACTGAGAGTCTCACGCTCTACCGAATTAGCTTAGATTTAAGAAACTGTTTAACCTATGTAGGTGTCTGAGGAGGGTATGGGGCCATGCTGCTCTAAAATACTTATTTTTCCCACAGATACGAGGAGTCGGAGAAGAGCTGGAATGGGATTTTGAGAGAGATTAGCTATGCAGAGGGAGCAACAGTTCTTCCTGTGTGTCTCAATACTCTGCGTCTCACCAAGTTATAACTGTGTGAACTGAACCATGAAGTTAAGCATATAAATAATTCAGTGTACTAATTTTATACTGCTGTGCCCAAAACCAGCTAATGGTGTGTTTCGGGGAGTTAAGGGTTTGATTTAATTGGTCCCTGTAGACAAGCTAGTGTTATTAATTCAGAATCCAGTTGTTGTATCTTGTGTTCTACAGCAGGGGGCGACAAATACACACTAACTCTTCAAGTAGGGAACTGGGTTAAGTCAACATGAGTTACAGATAGTTGCATCAAACTTCTTGTATAAAAACCTAAAATGTTTATTGAGTACTATTTGTCACTTTTTTTGTTTTTTGTTACATTATTTCATATGTTTTCTTTATTCCTTGTTCGCTTTATATGAGGCAGAAATAAAGATGATGGCGTATTGCTTTGATTAAACCACACAGAAGACCAATCCAGAATGTTTTATTTATTTGACTTTATGTTCAGTAACATCTTTGACAGACGATTCCATATACTGTACAGTAGGCTACAGTATTAAACAATATTTACATCACTATTTACATAACAGATAAAGAACACTTAAATCAACATTATGGACACTCTGCAAATACCATGAGCGAGGAATACAGTATAATACAGTATTACATTGTAAACATTAACTTCCAGTTGACACCTGAGGACTATAACTCTTAATAAAACACATAATAAAACCATTCTTCAACCATATATACAGTTTCAACTTATATACAATAACTATGTGACATTTAGTCTGAGGTACTTTCACTTACTCCTACTCAAGATGAAAGGGAAATAAAGTAAACATTGTACTCCGTACTCCAAACTTCACACTGTCACTATTGAGTGAATATTAAGAGCTGAAAATATGTTTTCTGAGGAGCAGGTGACATTGAACATTGAACAGAGAGACCCAGAAAATCAACCATCATGCATGTTGTCATTAAGCTTGATGAAGCATATTACATCAAAACATGCTAACAGTGACATATATATTCTCTGTGTGAATATATAGTAATAGAATAGAAGAACAATCTCTATGCAATCAAGTGAATGGAAGCTACTCACTGACACCACATCATAATTCACTGAAGTTTGGAACAAAAATAATCATCTTGTGGACTAGTAATTGAATACATCTGGCCCATTAGTTGCAAGACACTGAAAATGAATGTCTGCTGACCGACCATGCACTCAGCAACTAAAAGCCTCTGTAATCTGAGATAAATTTCACAAGTGGGAGCTTTTGTCTCTCCTCTGGAATGTTATCCGGCAGTAATTCAGCTGAGTGTACGCCCCCATATAAAACTGTCATAGGCAGGCTGAGAACATGAAGTTGGTTATGCTATAGGTTCCTCCCTGGCCACTGTTACTGCAGACAGCAGTCCTGCAGCCCTATTGTTAATATTGTTGCAATCGTTCCCTAGAAGCAACATAGGCTATTAGGTTAAGTGCTCTTGCGTAACAGACCCCTTTAATAAACATATTGTTTCTTATAGGATGCAGCTCCTCCGAAGCTCAGTCCATCTATTGCCTAGTATCAGATGGAAAATGTTGGCTAGGAGTCACATTTCCTTTTTTATTGTTGATTCACTTCTCTCCCTACAGCTTTCTGCAGTGGGTTAATACTTAAATGACTGAGTGAATTTATTCTGCGGGTTGATTTTTTTCATCAGCGTTTACTTAATGGCCCAGCATGCGTTTGTTGTGTTTCCCTGTGATCTCAACAAAGTGTTACACTGTAGTGCAAACTAGGGTTAGACTGATTTATCGGATTGCTGATATATTGATCCGATAGTCATGTCGTCCACCTCCGATGTGATGGAGGTGACCACAGCGACAGAAACACAGGCTGTAAAACCTGCAATGACATTTTATTTGCACATTTTATTTATGCATTTAATTGTTAAATATGTTTTTTGTTATTGAATTCTTCATTTATAGGCAGCATTGTATCCCAGTTTCCCTGCCATTGAATAAGCGAGGTCATTCTACCTGAAAGAGCTGCTACCCTACCCTCCAGATTTAATTTGTATTGGTTTCGGTGGAGAGTTTTAGTGTCCAATGAAGGTCTAAATGCGATTTCAGAGGCTTTTCCACCCTGAAAAGAACGCAATCATGCGGGAAAGCACTGAATACTAAAAAAATGGGGTTTTTTTTAATCTTGAGTATCGGCACAAAACATCATTGCACAAACAGCAACGGTGCAAATCAGTCACATTACCCAGAATGCGCTAGATAGAAATAGACCAGTGACTGAGATGCAAGTTAACTTTTACAGAGGAAAAGCAGAGAGTGGCGTTCGAACACTCGATCACGCTCCGACTGAAAACAGCTCGGCTGCCTCCTGCAGCAGCGGTCAGATGGCAGAGTGCTCCTGATCAGACGCCCGGCGCGTCGTAGGGCTGGATTTGGTCAACATGGTGATCTGGGTGCTGAAGTTGTTGCCGTTGCTGCCCGTGGAAGGCTGCTGGTACTTAGTGTCAGCGCCCAGGAACCTCTGCAGCATCCACCTGCACCACTTACGCTTAATCTCCGCCTGCACCTGTAGGAGAGGACGGGAGGGTGGAGAGCGGCGTCACGAGGAGGAAGACAAACAGTAAGCGAGGGAGAGGAGAGGGTACAGGGCTCAAGTGGCGGATAGAGAAGGAGACTTTTAACTGGATTTAACTGTTTGTATTTGCACCTGTAAGTGTGTTCTCACCTCTCCGTTCAGGAAACAGTACAAAACCGCAACAACAAAACCCTGAGAGAGACAGAGAGAGAGAGAGAGAGATAAAGTGTAAACCCCCAATGAGAGCTGTCTTTGGGGAAAAAAAAAAGAAGCATGCCAGTGTGATAGCACAGCTGGTGAAACACTCAAAATTTTTCTGTATGAAAAATGGCCTAAAGATTATGACTGAGACAGGAGGTTTGTCAATTTAAGATCTTTGGGACATTTTCCCAGGGGGAATCTGAGTCAAAACAATTTAAGAATACTTTCCATTTCTGGCTCTCAGCATTCAATTTAATGCTCAGTAAATCACTAACTGTTGTACCGCATCATTCGTACATACAAATTTAAACATGTAAACTAAACAAACCCTTCGCTGAGTTAATCTCACACCAAGTTGCCTTCAGTAGACAGCCGATTGTTGGCTACTTAGCTACTTTCGTGCAACTTTACTCGCACTTTGTGGCGTCAACTCGGCTTAAAATACAAAACAGCAGGCCTGTGCGAGTCAAACGAGGACCTCAAACCCCATAATTCATCAGAAATCCTGGACAGGTTTACTGTGTCTGGCTGATTTTTAGAGATTTCTAATGCTGAAACTGTCTATGACCGTGCCTGCTGGTAGGTACGTTACCTGAAATGACCCCAGAATGAGATCAAAGACCAGTCTCACTTGCGGGTGGATGTGGTCAGGGATGAAGGCAAAAATGATATAGTTTATCCCAAAGAGAGGTATCAGCAGCAGCGTGGACTTTGCCAGTCTCCTGTGTGTAAACACATTGGAAACATAAAAGACATCCCATAACAGAAGACCTGCAATGGAGACGCTGACAGCTTGCGTCGAAAACTTACGAGTACTGGTGGGATTCTTTTCTCCCGATGTCCGGGCAATTTATCTTCTGCCGCAAAATACAGATTATACAAATGAAGAGGAAAAAGTTCACCTGGGGGCAGAAGAACAGACCGGTGACGTGCAATCACAAATGCAATCGTACACAAAAATGTCAATCATTAACTGTCACTGCGACTTACAAGTATGGTCACTAAAATAGGGGTTTTGATGATCCACCAGGGGTTGTCGTCGATTGTGTCCCAGCATCTATATAGTGACAGGGCAGAGTCAGAGTGACAAGAAGGGTTTAAAGGGTAATTCTGGGATTTTTCAACCTGGCCTCTATGTCCACAAAATCGCTTTTCATACCTTTAAGTAGATCCCAAAAGTTTCTGAGTTTCTCCGGTCCATCGGCTCAACCGGCAGTCGCGTAACGGCGGCTCTATGGCGGCAACGTAATCCGTAAGGGCATAGACGGCCGGTCAAAGTACGTCCACTAAAAGTGCTTGTTTTTGTCACGGACGGGCTCAGATTGTTATTCGTGTTATTATCCAAATGTCTGACAACATTATGGAAAGGGTCGCATTACAGAAACAGCTGGAAAACGACTGTGAAAAGGATACGAAGATAGTTTATGGAAGCGAGAGGGTGAACCAGCTGCTGCAAGTTCTAGCAGTTCCTCTACGTAAACTCAAAACTTGTCTCTCCGACTCGCGTATCAACCGTAATTGACATATCAGACATTTGGATAATAACACGAATAACAATCTGAGCCCGTCCGTGACAAAAAGACGTACTTTGACCGGCCATCTATGCCTTTACAGATTACGTTGCCGCCATTGAGCCGCCGTTACACGACTGCCGGTTGAGCCGATGGACCGGAGAAACTCAGAAACTTTTGGGATCTACTTAAAGGTATGAAAAGCGATTTTGTGGACATAGAGGCCAGGTTGAAAAATCCCAGAATTACCCTTTAACAGAAGCATACCTAATAAAATGAAAACGCCTGTGATCAAACAAACCCTTGAACTGTTCAACCACGCTTTTATTATGTTTTTTATCACAGACTGATCCTGAAGCACTGAAAAAATAGATCATTTTGCTGGGCTGTTTTCTGAGGACAACCTCCACTGAGAGCAATTAATCATCACGCTACGCTAAGCTAGCTCCTTGATGGTTTTTTTAATATGTACTGTTAGCGCAGGGGTGGGCAATCATGTGCCACGGAGGGCCGAGAGTACGCAGGTTTTCACTCCAACCAGCAGGTGATTTCACTGATTAGTTCCTCCTCTCTGGTTGAAGGTGTGTTAATCAGTGAAATCAGCTGCTGTAGTCGTTGGTTGGAGCGAAAACCTGCAGACTCTCGGCCCTCCATAGCACATGATTGCCCACCCCTGTGTTAGCGCAATCTCATTTAAAATGGATTTCCTCCAGTCTGGAAAAGGTATTGAAATCTATCCGTTTGAATTCAGTTGTTTTTTGTTTTTTGTAATGATTAAAAACTTCTGTTTGATGGAGGAGAACAAGATAAAGAAGAATGATTAACTTACCCGGGATCATTTCTGTAAGCTTTCGTAATCACCCACGCTATGATAAAGATGGTCGGCGCCCCTGTGAGCAAGAAACATAAGCAAATTGTGAGTTATTTCAACAGAAAACGATCTCTGTGTCCTGAGGAACGACGATAAATTCTGTCCGCGATGTTCAAGCAAAGATTGCACCGCCTCAAACAAGACCAAATATGATGGTGAGCATTCAGCATGTGTACACTGGCAATCTTTTTGATGATTTAATAACCAGGAAAGACCTAATGAGTGATATTCAATTTTGCTTATCACTTTTAACATGCCTCATATGTGTTCTGGGCCAATATTGGTTCATGCCGGGTTTCCTTGCCGCTTTACTTCCGGCCGGACAGAACATTTTCAAGTAACTTGGCTGGTTTTATGGAAAAAACATTAGAAAGTGGGGACATCGTTGTTGAATACAACTAACCTTTTATGAACCAAAATAAATGTTTCAAAAGTCGAAAGTCTTGTACCAAAGTGCATTTGGGAAAGAATTTGCCATGTTTGCAAATATTACAGGCTAGGTCAGCCATTGCTCATAGGAAGAATATACATGAATTTTGTTGATGGAGTGGTTTTCCCTTTAAGTGCATCAAAAGCATGGCAGGACGCCTATGCCTCCACCCCCATAGCCTGAATTAACAACAGGAGAGGGTTGGGAGCTGCCTGCTGCTGTTCATCTAAAAACGGCAGCGAGGCTAATTCATATGCAGATGACAGACACAACATTTTCCTGTAGCGACTAGCACGCGTCAACAGTAACCTTAAAAAAAACACTTCACTGATAGACTCATGCACATGTCATCAAATATTTCGTAGCATTAAATTTCCCTGAGATTTGATGGTGCAGTTGATGATTTCTGGTCGCCATTTAGGAAAGGAAAAGTGGCACATCACGTAAATGGACGGCACTTATATAGCGCGTTTTACTTTACATTCATATTCACCTCATTCACACGCTGATGGCAAGGTGCCAACCTGTACATCAGGGAAATCTAATCATTCACACACACTCACACAGAAGGCGCAGCAATTTGGGGTTCAGTATCGTGGCCAAGAACACTTCGACGTGCGGACTGGAGGAGATGGGGATCGAACCTACGATCTGCTGATTAGATGGCGACCCACTCTACCTCCTGAGCCACAGCCACCCCTCGAGAATCGATGCATCACAGACGCATGGCATGCACAACATCTGGCACGTACCCCAACCAATCAGGATGTACCACCAGAAGTACTTCTTCTCAAAGAAGAAGGAGACGGCCAACAAAGCGTGGAGATACAGGCCCTCCACCAGCAGCCAGAAGTAACTGGCCATGATCCCGTACTGGAAGAAGACCACCACTGCCTTGCAGCCCACCTAGGAGAGCAACAACAAGAGCATTAGCAGGGAATTTTCAATGCCAAGTAAACATGAAAATACATTTAATTCCATTCCATTTCAAATGATGTACATCACATGTGTTCCCAGTGGAAGGAGGCTGCATATAGAAGCTTTTCAGTCAAATATTGCTGTGAAATTACTATTGATGACTCAGTGTATCTGTCAGTGTTACAAAATGTTTCACTTCATGCATTCATTCTGTCCAATTTGGGATTCATCTGGACTGCATTCCCTTGGAAAAAAATCGGAGAAAAATCCTTTTGGTAAACTGATAGGTTACACATCAAAAGCAGCGGTGTTACGAAATGTACCATTACGAAACCAGCTTAAAGGGGCTGTAGGACATAACGCAGGCCTCCTCATCATAATTAATTTCAGCATCATATATTTAGAGAAACTCCCACATGGGTTATCTCACAGGCGTGACTATGTGCTGAGTACAATTGACAGATTCATTAAACCTGCAATCAGAGTGTATCTAAGGGCATTGGAATTGCATGAGAAGAGGCTTAATAGATCCTTTGAGTCGTACAAGCAACCGTCTCATTCAAGTGCTCTGATTGCCTGTTTAGGTGAGGTATGCAACCCCCTTCAAAAGGTTTTCACTCTTCAGGTCAAAGTACACACAGTCAAGTCCATATGTCCACAAAATCGCTTTTCATACGTTTAAGTAGATCCCAAAATTTTGGGAGTTACTCCGGTCGATCGGCTCAACCGGCAGTCGCGTAACGGTGGCTCAAGGCTCCAATGTAATCCAGCGGGCACGTCCGGGCATGTCTATGTCATGTCTAAGGTGTATTTCTGGTTAAAAACGGTCTATTTCTGTAGCGATCCTTTCAGTAATGTTGTCAGACACACGAATAACAATCTGAGCCTGTCAGTGGCAAAATCAAGCACTTTTAGTGGACATACTTTGACCACCTGGACATGCCCCCTGGATTACATTGGAGCGCCGTTACGTGACTGCCGGTTGAGCCGATCGACCGGAGCAACTCCGGAAATTTTGGGAATCTACTTAAAGGTATGAAAAGCGATTTTGTGGACATAGAGGCCAGGTTGAAAAATCCCGGAATTACCCTTTAACGTCGCATTTTTCTGGTACTGGTGTTTTGCTGCGGAGTTTTAAAAGCTGTTATGAGTGCCAGCAGCTGTGTTTGGACCACTTTAATCTGTGTACCTCAGGGAGGAAATAGCTTAAAGCAGTGTGCTCAAACAGCCGTTAATGATCACAGACGGTAAATACAGTCGGTGGGTGTTCTTCAGTCTACTGACGCAATGCCTTCAATAAAGAGGTAAAAAAAATAGAAAAAGTAATGGGATCAATTGGAGTGTGGTACGAGAAAACACCACTGACGTTAATGAGTTGATAGCTAGCCATGCAATACTCTCATTTCATTAAGATCTATTATTACACTGAGTTATGATATCCAGTGCCTTATCTAGCTCCTTATCTTGATGGTTATTAACTTCAAGCTCATTGTGTTTTGATGCTCGTCGCTGTGATGACATGTCGAGATGAAGTGATTCAAACGAGATATCAAAATCTCTAAATGTGATTTATTGACAAAGCTTTCTGCGCCGCTCGAGACTGGACGTTCGGCAAACAGGAACTCTCACGACATCCGGGCTGACTAGTCTCACCGGGAACGCCGTCCGAGGAGCTTAAGGCCTTGACAAACACGGCTACACCCAGGAGCACTTGAGCGCTCATACGGTAAGTCAACTATTAGACAAAAGCATTAAAGCCAATAGAGCCCGGGTGAGCGATTGAATGGATGCTTGCCTCAGCCGGGGACAGAGAGCTGATGTAACCCAGCGGAAAGAAAGGACAAGAGAGCGGAAGAAAGAAGACAGTCAGTGAACGCACCACCTCTCCCGGGAGAGACGTGAAGAGGAGCTACCCGTAGACTTTAATGATGGACTCACCGAGGAGTGGCAGTTGTCAGTCTCCCCGACTTCATACAGGACCACATCCTTGATGAACACAGCCGTGGCTTTTAATATGAAGGACACAAAAAGATTCATGTGGATGTAGTTCCTTGTGCAGTGCAACTTCCTGTAGAAGGATAGAAGTAAACATAATGTCACATACAAAAATGCATTTAAATCGTTTTTAAGTAAAAATAAGTAAGCAATGCCGACATCTGCATCTATTGTTGACATTTATGTTGTTTTTCTATGAAGAATTTGAAAATAAAGTAAGGAACAAATCAGGAATTTTGTGAAAAAAAAAAAAAAAGAAGTGACGATGCTACTGTGTTTAAAATGGATGTTAAATTCTGTCTTCTGGGTGTTCTCAAACGCATGCCTCCCCGGTGAGCTTATGACTGGGGATGAATTGTGCAAAGCCCATTAGACGAGTCATCGCAGCGGGTGCGGGTGCGATGACACACGGCGTCAACCAGCTGGCTGAGCGTCGCATCTGCAGCGCCGCATCTGCAGCGCCGCATCTGCAGCGCCGCATCTGCAGCGCCGCGTAAACAGCTGCGTTGTTCACACACCAAACCCGTCCCTCTGTCCACAAACACGCTCATCTTGGCGCGACGCCCGCGGCATAAACAGTTCACTTGTTGTTTAGCCGCCCCCTCACACGCAACCGCTAACAGGACTGCCCGACTGCGAGCACGCTCACGCTCACACTCAGGTAAATAGAGTGTGTTATCCGTTAAAAGCCGCACAGGCAGGCCAATTAACCTCACTGTAAAGATCGAGGGTGTGTCATCACGCCAACGTGCACACACACACACACACACACGCTTTATCTCCTCATCCCCAGGATTGCAGCTCAAACAGGAACACGCCGTGAACGACAGCAGGCCCTCTGAGTGGTTGACTTTATGGCTGCTCCTTGCTGAACACTTTTGTTTGAGGAAATGTCGCAAATTTGGACCCATTTCCCACAAAATCTGTCAGAGTGTAAAAAAGACTGTAAAACGACCATAAAGTTCAGGAAGTACGGTGCGAAAACGGGAGCCTCGCGGGGTGTTTACCGCCGTCCGCCGCGGAACAAGGTGTTTGATATTCTTTGCACAGGGACACTAAGTAGCGTTTGGATGAATCTCCTCACCTAAAGAGACACAGTATGATGATAGCGATCGTCAGAGAGATCAGTGACACGCTGTGGCCGATGGTGTAACCCACTTTGATTGCGCCGTAGAAATCCCCCTGAAAGACACATGGTGTTAAGTTAAATGCACTGGAAAAGAAAACACAGTTTAACCTTTACATTCACAGCTGCCCATAAGAAGAGCATAAGGACATGTGGTGTAGACTTTGGAGTTAATGTCACTGTTAAAGGAAAAGCCCAGCCTAAAACACTTTAACGCCATTAAAAAGCGGTTGGGTGTCAACGCTGAACATCGGAGACCGGCGCTATCTAACAGTGTGAGAGTAATGAAACCCTCAGCGGCGCGAGGAAGGAGGGGTTTAAAACTGCCGGTTGCCATACCCACCGCCTCATCGTCCATGGTGTTGTTGGGATCGAACCCGCAGTCCAGTACATAGGAAACGGTGCTGAGCTGGGACCAGCCATCCTCAGTGCAGGTCTTTGACAGGTTACCTAATGAGCAGAGGAAACAGGAGGTCCATTCAACATCGTTCCTAAATAAGCCGAGACTTTTGAAGACGACAGAGAAAGTGTTGAAGTAATTCATGGAATATTGTGGGTTTTTTTGGGGAGCTGCAAGGCAAAACTTCCCCTACATTTACATTTAATGATGTCACGCTGACATGTATGTGTCTCAGTGGAATACTCCCCACTAAAAGGAAATGGCCCCCATTGGCTCAGAGATGCTGAGACTGTTCCCATGTGTATTTGCCTCCATCTGATTCTTAATTACTCTGCGGGTGCACAGATGGCCCAGACAGCAGCAGCCGAGCAGCAGGATGTTTCTACTTCCCTGCCTATGGGGGGGCGGGGGGGGCGGGGTTTAAGTGCCAAGTGCATTAGACTGGCCGTGAGGAGAACAGACTGTGCTCCCATCTGAGTGGAGCAGAATACAATACAATACAATACAATAGTGGAAAGTTTTTCTTGGATTCACCCAAACAAAACACATTTGTACACACAATCGTGCACAAATAATGCACATGATGCACACTGAAATCATTTTTTCTAAATGATTAGAAGTGAAAGTGCTGCATGTGCAAAGCCAAGCTTGAGACAGACCCGCCGCACTTCCTGCAGACTTTCTCAGTAACCCGTGGTACTGTGTATCTCCTCCCCTCAAACTGGAGCAGGAGCATCATGTTATCTAAGGCTGATGCACCACAACGTCGCAACACGTCTTATCATGTGGCTGAAATATTGCCCAGATAAAAGCAACACAGATGCATTCATGTTCAGATGAGGCGCTAATCACTAATCACACTGAAAACCTTATCTTACTTACATTCATGAGGCGTATCTAATCCTGTAACCAGCACTAACAAACAGAACATATTTCCCAATTTATTCAGTCTCTTGGTCTCTTGTGTAACACCTATTTTTGGCATTTCCTTGTTTCCTTTCCTGTCTACAAAGAGATAGAGCTGTTTGTATTGCTGCTGAGTTAATCCCTCAAGTCCTGAAATCACTTTGTTCCTTATTTCAACAGAGGCACAATCTCTACCCAAATGGTGCAGAAAAGATCGCTGGGTAGCAGATCGAAAACATTCCTCACATTTCTCAACCCCATCGCTCCACGAACCGCTATCAAATCGAGACAGCCTCGGGGGGGGGGGGAAAGAAGCGACAATCGAAATGTCTTCGGATGTATTTGGCACCGAAACCCGGTCAGCTCATAAATACCTGAGCAGCGCATGCAGAGAAGACCCGAGGCTTAGCTATCTCAAACAACATGACGAGGCACAAAGGCCACGGTAAGCCCCTGCTGTTTCAGCCCCATGCCACCGCTGGATTTGGCTTGTTTGAGGGATTGCCAGAAGAATGCTTTCATCATCGCCCAAAACATAACTGGGAGGATTTTCAGTGACATGCACAACGACTAAGGAGAGCTCAAACGAGTTAATCACCCCATCATCGTTTTGATTATTTTTTTTATTTTTTTATTTTTTTTAATCTAAACTTGTCCCTGATCTGATGGCACACTGTAGCGCCTGCTTGATCCTACTCCTTATATCTTGGAGGAAGATTCTTAATAGCGCATCGTGATTCGCTGATTTGCTTCAACTGAATGAAACACTAGAACGTGTAGCTTGTGACACTGACACTCTAACTCGATTACGTCTCAATTAACCTTTGAAAACGCGTCGGCCTTACCTCACGCGCCGCCATGCTTGACAGGGTGGAAACCGCCGGCGGGGTCACGTTCTCGGGAGAGACGAACGAGCTCCTGTCAGACCTCTTAGGTAAAGAGTTCATGAGAATGACAAACTCCGCGCCAGCCGAATTTTTTTTTTTTTTACGACTTGACCCCTGGGATCTCTGGCGCCGTGTTTCGCAATGCTTGTTTTCTTCTGTGTGTGTGTGTGTGTGTGTGTGTGTGTGTGTGTGTGTGTGTGTGTGTGTGTGGGGCCTACCGGGATGTAAAACGAACAGGATGTTGATTGTGTCAATAACAGTTATTGATGGTGAAAACGGGATGCGTTTGCAAAGAGGCTAAATGCACTTCGCGACACACACACACACACACACACACACACACACACACACACAAGGAGCAAGCCAGGCACATTCAAACACGCTATATATTTACAAGGCATTGTGTCTATCATCTCTTAATTAAAAGCGGAGCAGGAGGAACTGTTTTGTTGAGCCGATGCATTATTGATGTCGTCTGCAGCAGAACAGCATAGTTATGTATAATGTAACGTAATGTATAATGTATGTATAATGTATCTGCTTCTCTCTCCCTCTTTTGAGCCCCGTTGCTTCGTCCTGCCCAGTGCACCGTTGTGGGACCGTTGAGCTTGTGATCCTCTGACAGGTCCGTGAAATATACCTCTTCTGCCTTCAACCGCACGTACCCACTAATGCTTTATCTGCTCCCTGGCTCCCTCCCTCCATCCCCCAGGGGCGTTCTCCCCTCTCGGGGTCAACCTATCTCCCCTATCGGGTCATCATCGCCGCTTCCCAGAAAACCCTTCTTTCCACATGCAGCCCCGTCACACGCTGATGATGAATCCCCCACTTGGAGCCTCTCCCATGTCCTGAATACGACCGGGATGGATTATAGGGGCTCGTCCGCCTTCGCGGCGATGCCGGGGAGATCTTGGCGCACGTGCCAGATTGCGGGGCCACATCTGTGGAAGGGCTCAGGAGAGGAAGCCAGAATCACTTAAATTCCCAAGTGCAATAAACGTGAGGAATTTATCTCGCTGTTGTGTAATTGGTGCATACAGATTTACGCAGTTTAACAGTTTAACATATCGTCACTGTTGAGTGAAAACTCTCCAAAACTTTTCAGGAACTAAGAAAAAGAGATCAGAAAACTGTCTCAGCCCACAGAGGAACCACGTAATCCTTAAATTCAAGTGACAACGTGAAAATTGGTGTTAGGGTCCGACCTATCAAACGGGAAACAACAGACGTCTTCTTCACGTGCACGACAAGCACCACGCTGACTACTTTCTGCAATCTCCTCCTTGCAAGCCACTTCGCCTGCTGACAAAGTTCCTCAAATGTCCAAGTTGAAATGAGGGCCTTCCAGCCAGCTGAGTACAAATAAACAACTCCCCTTCTCAAGCACTTCTCAAGAACTCAAGCAGCGCGATTACACTGGGGAGACGCAGCGTGGTAATTAATGAAGAATTACGAGACAAAGGGGAACCCAAAGGAGAGTGATCACAGCAACTAAAACAAATTGTCATTCAGCCAGCAAATCCTTGACTTAGTGGTTTCCCTTAGTGCATTATTAAACTACTTCCTTATGAGTCTAAATTAACGATCCCTTGGGGTGAACAAACAAAACTGTGCTTCAAAATATTAAAACTTGATAGAGTAGCAGACGGAGGAGAAGGTTCAAGGCCTGGTTGTCACAAATGTTCAGTATGGGCTTGGAGAGATTGTTGCGCAAGTTGACTCATCAAAGAATGACCACGATATGAAACTGTGATCGGTGGATGGCGTCAGAGACTATTGACTGACGCATGACTGCACCCTTTGCCTCTGCCTTTCTGTCCATAAAGCCCCGCACACTCGGACCGGCACGCACGCTTGCAGTCGTACAAACGCACACAAACTGTCTCTCTCTCTCTCTCTCTCTCTCTCTCTCTCTCTCTCTCTCTCTCTCTCTCTCACACACACACACACAGACAAACACAGACACACACACAGCCTGTTTGGTAAACCTGAGTCTTACCCATATGGAAGTGGCTGGTGAAATAGAAGAAATATTTGGGGCAAGGGATGGTGACCACCTCTCCAAAATCGGCGCTGGGCCAGCACACAATCTTGTCCCACATCCCACTGCAACCTGAGAGAGAGAGAGAGAGAGAGAGAGAGAGAGAGAGAGAGAGAGCGAGAGAGAGAGAGACATGAGAATGAGAAGAGGTTCCCTGGCAGCCAAAACGTGTTACCTCAGGTCAGCTGCTGCCACGGCCCCGGGTCCCGTCACCATGACTAATAAAATCGGTCCCTGTCCTCCGTTACACACTGTCACTCCAATTTCCCAGTTCGCTGTGTCTTTCTAAAGTGTTTGGTCTCAGAGCAACAGAAACCAATCTCAGTGCTTTTCAACAGGGGGTACATCACATCTGCTTGCCATTTTAATCACCATGAAAAGGCAATTTGCAAGGTGATACTTGCCGAATTACCCCGAGGATTTTGTTTGTTATTTGATGGAATCTATACCGGCCGAAATGACATCTAAATTAAAAAGATAATGAATTGTTAGTTGAGTTTTACAGTGTGAAAATAAACAGGGCTTCACTTCAGAGGCTCGTGATACCTGCATTTAGGATATCATCAATAAGATTCCAGTGAAACAATAGAGGTAATAGAGGCTCAATGAAACCCATTAGAAACTCTGTCTCAACAGAATAGTATTATGTACTGCTGGGAGTATGTCACGCCCGCTTAACAACATATACATTACATTACATACACGCCTCATCAGCCTCAATAGGGCACACACCACCCTGCCTCACTCACTCACTCACTGTTGCAATTTCTAAATTAGATGTAATCAAATTGAGTTTTACAAAATAAGATGTTTTCTGCACATTGAACAAAAGGCATTAAGCACACGTGGAAAACAGTGTTCAACCATGTGAGGTGTAATCTAATGTTGTCAAGGGATTTCAACAGCCTTATTGTCTTTGGAGCATCGGTCGTTGTTGCAAATTAATTGGTTGCCTAATTGGTTGTGTCGCTTCCATCAATACCCATTTGTGAATTCAGCAAATCAGGACAGAAGGAGCAAAGACAGGATGAACACATCCAGGGACATTATCAAGAACGACATACCCGTTGTTTTGTTTTCAGCTTGAGCCAGACACGTGTCCCTCTCCCTCTCGATTTCCATCATGATGTCACACATCTGCAGTGAAAATGTCTGTGAAGAGAATTTTTTTTTTTTTTTTTTTTAATAAAAATATTTTATTAATTTTTCCACAAGAAGATACAATCAACACAAAACATGACACACAAAGCATTGCAGCACATACTTTACATTAAATTAATCATAATAAGACAAAAATAGATTGAAATATAATATACTATGTTATATACTATATTATAATCACATAACCACAGATTCCAAGGCTTGGTCTTCCCTTTAAGATCTTCACGTAAAAAGGTTTACCACACTCTTCTCATGGGAAGAGCCCTAACTGCCTCCCTACTCTGTAACTGTTGGGTGTTTATCCCTGATCCACTGGAGCAGAATGCAGCGTCTTGCTAGAAGTAGAAGCATTTCTATAGTTTAAACCCCCCCACCGGCAGGCCCGACAGGAGTAGTCCAGGTTCCATTGCCTGTGAAAGATCCTATACTGACTCTCTTGTAACCTTACAGGCAAAGGTTTTCCTAGCTATCTCAATGACATCTGTCCACACCTCACGCCCCAGGTTAACGCCGATGTCTCCCTTCTCCGATCAATGTCATGCTGATCAAACTGTGTATTGGATACAATCACATTTTTCTAATTTCAGAGGGAAGGGCCTGTGGGTCATCAGACAGGAAACTAAGTAAAGAGTATGCAGAGTAAAGCGTAGCAGTCCCATGCATCTACATGGGGCTTTCATGAGCATAGCAGGCCCAGTTATAATAGAGAAAGTTGCGACTAGTCCGCCTCTCTCTGCGGGTAGTTGCAGAGTTTTAATCTTCCCCATGCCATGCAAGCCTAGAGCGGGCCTGTTCAACATCTAAGAGGACTGATTTCTTAATTCCTAAAGGTAATACTTGCATGGAGTAAAGGACCCTCGGCAGCACTTTCATTTTAATGATGCTTCTCCTGCTCATCCATGACAGGGGAAAGTCTAACCAGCGATGAAAGTCACTCTTGATGATTGCCAAGATTATGGAGAAATTTTGTTTATATTGGTCCTTAAATTATTTTCCACAGTCTGTACAATGAACACACAAGGCAATATCCCACATAAAGCACACACCACATACCTCATATCGATACGTACATATATTTGTCCATACATTTGTCCATACATGGCTTTCAATGGGGTAATTTAGTGCCGATATGGCAGAGGGAATAAAGCATGCCAAACCATGTCCTCTTCCAAACTAGGGAGCTATATCTGAAACTGGATGGGAGTAGAGTGAAGGATGGGTTGAGGGGCTCTGGGTCAGGTGTTATAGTAAGGGCTTTGTGTATGACAACATTGTTGTTGAGGTGTGAGAAGTTGGGGGTGGGGAGACCTATGATTTCCGAGGCAGTGTGTGTCATACGGATGTGTTTGTTTCCATTGGGGGGGTTGTTAACATGGTAATAGACAATAGTAGTGGAATGGCAGTTTCAAGGTTAGTAATCAATAACAACATATCATCAGCATATAATGGCACCCTTGGCAGGTCCCTCGCCATTGGAGACTTATACAGTACTTTAACCCAGTGAATAAAGTTTTAGTTTTCAAGATATTTCCACTCTGCCCTATCAAATGCTTTTTCAGCATCTAAAGAAACAGAAAGAATCCTGCTCTGAATGCATGAATGTATTTCTCTATTTCTTGTGTTATTCTATGTCTGGCTGCTGCAACAAATACATTTCCCCCCAGGGTTCAAAAAAGTACCAACCTAACTACCTACCTACCTGAAGAGAAATGTTTTGCAGATGTATTCTTTTATTAGACACTGCACTGAAAGATGCCTTTAAACACTGTCATAGAGATAATTCATCCATGTTATCTAATTTATCTCTGTAGCTACATGAGATATATGGTTTTACAGTCTCAATGGTGCTTGAAATCTGAAGGTAAACATCTTTATCATCTCTTGCCTGACCAGGGCTGCCATTGGGCTTTCCATCAGACACACATGGAGGACACAAAATCAATACTTTGATGGTGATTTAGACATAGTATTCGAATTTATTCTAATATAATTTATAATATAATTTGTTTTGAAGACATGGTGCGAATTTTTATGATTTTATGAATCTTTTCCTCGTGGTATGAGGGTTTGTAGGACCAAGAGATTTATAGCTGTTACTTAGGTGGATGAGTCTCTTCAACTCAGGGCATTAATCAAACTGGTAGTATCGGGTTATTGTTAGAAGCCTGTATGAAGCCATATGTCTCAGGCCTCTCCCCCACAAGGTCACTCCCCTATTTAGGTTATGATTTATCTAAGAGTTTATGTAGAACCTCCTTCTTCCTGCCTCTGACATTCTCCCCCCAATGATTGAACAGGGTGTATGACCACCAGCAACAACAACACTATCAATTAATTTTCTTTTGTTTATTAAAATTTCAGTTTCAATCCATCATGATTTTCATTCTCCATCACTTTTGTCCTTTTCTTTTGTAAACTGTGGAACCATGACAGTAAATTGATGCACTGAAACGTCTTCATGTCTTTAGATATAAATTGCCATGCTATTGTAAGGGCTTTGACCTGTCACTACATTCCAGTGTGACTCATGCATGCTTCACTACAGACAACAGTTGAAGGTAAGGATGCTATGGACAGCATTGTGACAGACAAAGGAGGCTGTTGCCATGGTGTCATGTTAGGTTGCTGGCAGATCCCTGGTGGCTTAAGTAAAATCACCTTAAACTAGTCATGAGAGGAGATCAATACGAACATGAAACACCTTAATATAACTGTCTGGTACACACTTTGGGTGCAGCCAAATATAACAATATATAAACAACCTGCGCAACTTGCTTCTGGTGCATGGTAACTGTGGAGAGTTAAAAACACAGCAAGAAAGAAAGAAAGAATTCTCAATTACATCTTACAAGAAATGGAAAACTTTTTCCTCGGCACCAGCAGGCATCATATTCACTGACATGCCCCTGCGCTCACTGCGTCCACAGATCGTTCCAGGAGAGCGTGCGGCCAGTGTGCGCGTGAACTTAGAATAGTAGGCAACTCTCTGACATGCATTTGGTCACGATTACACTGTTTAAATAAGAGGGCAACTTCATGTCATAACATGGACAATATACTCACGGTTTGCAGCAGCATGCAGGAGACAATCACGAAGAGCCTTTTTGAAACTTCCATAATCAATCCTTTTAGAAAAACAGTTCACTCGTTAATAATTAATAACAGTTAGCTGAAAATTAACCGTCTGTCTACAAACGACTTGAAATAGTAAGAATCCAATGTACTTTTGGATGGGTCCCCTTGCTCAGTCTGTAGGTCTTTGCGCACTGAGCGGACTGGAGAGTGAATCCTCCGCCTGACGTGGTTTTACCTTGAACGACGAACAGCCGGCCAATGAAACACCATCCTGGAACGTCAGTAGACGAGGGCGTGTGTAGAAACACCTACAGACTCTGTCCTTTCACTTTGGAGGAAAATATCTACACCCATGAAATTCAAAAGAAGATATCAGTGATCCTTTGTTTAATTTAAGAAAAAGAACTACAACTCTATGTACTATAGGATAGCAAGTATACCACAGAAAATCCTGTAGTCATACCATAGAATATAAAAACTCACTACTGAGTACCACAGACACACTATGAGTCCCTAGACTATAGTTATAGACTATATTAAAGTGATTTCTCGTTAGGGCTCATGTACAAAGGCACAATATGCTTCACCTTCACTAAACAGGAAAAAGAAGCATTGAAAAAATGAAAACGATCTTTCATCTTTTGTGATCATCCAAAAAACACATTCGCTGCTTTCATCTAGGACCTTTTTTTTTTTCTTTTTTTTAAAGAAAGGTTTTCTGAGTTCTCTGATCTATGTGCCCAAATCCTTACCAGAGAGTTAGTTCAATGCAAACCTTTATTAACACTGTATGTGATGGTCAGCGTATTTTCTCTGCTCTCCTCGGCTAACGGACACACCTCAAAACTATTCCTGTATGATCAGTTCACGGTCTTCATAATGATTGAATTTGTAGGAGATGTGCAGGGAGCTTTTGAATGTAGCTAGCTGATCTGGCCTTTAGGGTGGTAAAGGGGTATTCAAGCACTGTTCTCCCTTACATTATCCATCTGCAGTTAGGAGGGGGTGCTCTCAATAACCCCTAAAATCACATACATACATCACATACTTCCTGTTAATCATATGATAAATGGCCTCGTCAGTCTTAATGTAGGTAAGGATGGTAATTACGAAAGTGCATAAACTAGAGATATGTATTTTTATACATTTCCAAACACCTTCAGTGGCATGCAAAGCTCTCTTTCTGTGTAATACAAAAATCCTTTTGTCCAAAACCTCTGATGAAACTTTCAAGGCCACAAAATGTCCTTATGAAAGGGGTTTTGTGTAAGCCATCCTTGCTCAGAAAATCAATACAAAAACATTCAATTTCATCTGGGTGTCCATGAGAACCTGTTTCAATAGAACTACGTAGATACCTCCTGTGCCCACCACCCTCCATTCTCCAGCCACCATTCTCTTCTCACTCAGAATGAGATCAGACTGTCTTCCTGCTGTCACTCCATTTCCCCTAGACAACTGGCTTTCTTTTATTATTATTTATAGTATTTATTTTATGGCATTTCTACTTTACTGGAGAGCAGACAGGAGGGAGGGGAGAGGGGTGACATGTGACAAAAGTCCCAGGGCCCAATTTGAACCCAGCACGTGCCTTAGCCAACTTAGCCACCCTGACGCCGAACAATTGATTGGGCGTCAATGATTCTCATATAACAGGGACACAGTTTGGCAAAAGCATCCAGACCTGGTGCTCTGGGGTGTTTCTCCACCTTTTATCCTCATAGGATAGGTAGGATAGGATAGGAAGGGTAACAGCATGTGTGCATCGGGGGGGGGGGGGGGGGGGGGGGGGGTCACTGGTTGCCCACAGCCAGGCAGTCATGTTTGTGGTACATGTGCCACTGTATTGTCAGTGCCATCAAAGTGATTGTTTCCATGCAGGTCTGGAGATGCAGCAAGGTTGCTTGTGTCTGAGTGGAATGTGTTTTAAATCATAATATTAAGACTGCCGTCATCATTTTCACCTGGTTATAATTGTGGTTACAATGCACAGTCAAGGACAGACATTATGAAGAGGAATGAATCAACACCTGAGTCAAGCTTAAATGTGTAATGAAGGGAGCAGCAGGTATGAAATAAGCCATAAGCCATTCTTCAGTAATGAATGAATACATTCACCAGAAGTGAATCTTCCTCTTAGCACTTGCTTTTTTGTCTTCACTTATTTGTCTGCGCTCTTGTTTATTTGCTTCACTTATTTGTCTTATTTGTTTAAATAAAAAGTAGGTAGCTAACTTATTGCACCTTCACCTCAGCACTGGTTCTGCTCTTAGATGCTTGTTTCAGAAGGAATGCACTTATGATTTCTGGTGACTAGTAGTTCTCTTGCCTTGATGCATTTATTGTAAGTCGCTTTGGATAAAAGTGTCTGCCAAATGCCTGTAATGTAATGTAATGTAAAAATGTAATGAAAGAAAGAAAAGGATAGAAAGAATGAAAGAAATGTATCCTTTCTTCTCCCCTCTTTTTAGATTTCCTCTTCCATGTAAGGTGTTGGGTTGAACTAAGTGAGGTAGACATGTTTCCAGCCATTATTAATATTCACTTGGTTTTGCGCAAATGACTGAAAAGTACTAAATTAGTGAAAATGAGTGTTTGAATCTGCTCAGGACAGCCACACCAATAGAGGAATAGTTTACTGACACACTGCATAATCTCATGCAGTGTCCTGCAGGGTAGAGAACTTTTCCATTTCAAGCTCTGAAGATAAAAAAAAAAAAAAAAGCTAGAAAGAATGAGCTGGAAACCAAGGATGCAAGTAGCTTACAAATGACAGGAGAAAATATGACCTAAATGCTGTGTGGATTCAAAGTCAGATACAGACATACACTCACACACACACAGACACAGAAAAAGGAAGCTGGCGAAGTCAATGACGCTTTCCTTTACTGATTTATGGGTGGTATTACGTTGGTCAACCCTGGTCAGAGCAATATAAAAACACAGTGGATTTGGTGTTGGGCTGCTGCAGAGGTTAATCTATTCAGCATGTCAAGTACCTTGTGACAGACATGTTGCATAAATGCAGCATGACTCGGCCTCCGCATATATTGTCCCTTCTGTTATGTCTGTTTACGTAACATTAACATACGCCATTACCAGGGGCCCTTGGCTATTACGCGTGAACTACACCAAGACAATTTACTCAACGTTATGAGACAGTGTGAACTTTATTACACGTGGAAAGTAGAGGCTTCGGGGCAGCTACGGCAACTCAGCAGAGAAAACAAAGCTTCACTTTTTTGGTTCCCGGGGCAACCGAGGAGGTTACGGCAAGGCTGCCACCTAGTGCTCAAAATGCGCGTGAGCAAAATGATGCTTGTATCCTATTGGCTGGTGAAGCGTGACGGAACGTGGCCAAACAAGGAAATGAGACTAGCTTTTGATTTCGATTTATGAGACTCCACTGCAGGTGTGTCAGCTATCGATTACAGCTAAGTTTGTTCCAGTTCTGTGTTTTCAATACATCTTTTTAAAGAAATGTGACTCACTCCAAGCTGCCTGTTAGTTTAACAGTGTTTTTGGTCTTGTCGTGTTCTCTCTGTTGGTTGTTTTACAGAAACGATGAGTGATTTTAATCCCTTGGTTTTGATTGGCGTGGGATCCAGCTTTGCCTTCTCTGGCTTGTTTTATCACTTGTATCAAGAAAAGAAAGCGGAGTTACAAAAGCTGAAGGCATGTAAATAATTGTATTTCCGTGCCCTTGTTAATACTTGTTACAGTTCTACCTTTGCTCACCTGAACACTTACTTCCTCTTAATTGTAGGAAATCCCCATTTTCAGGCCAGATGAACATTTGGTCAAATTATTGAAGGCATCCCCCCACAAACGACTTCAGTATGTTGCTGTAGAAGGTACAAACATATCTAGAAAATGATAAATTTAATAAATGCTATGTTACATGAGGATTTCAGCCCTAAATCAAATTGAAATATGAGTTAGGTTTGTTCTGATCACCAGGCCTGGTCCAGGCAGATGGGGAGCCTCTGGCCAGCCAGTTTGTCCCACGAAACTTTGGTGTGATTCAGAAGATAGCAGTGGAGGAGCACTGGAAATACTGGAACTCCCTCACCAGAACATGGTATACAAAATAAAACCAATAATTTCACCAATCTTGGCTGTAAAAAAATAAATAATCACATCTCTATTTATCACTGTATTATTACAAACGAATGACATGGATTCCACTCCCAGGAACTCTCGGAAGATTAACAGGAAGGAGACCAACAACTCCGTGCCCTTCAGCCTGGTGTGTCCAGGGGCCTACGTCAGCGACCTGTATGTGAAAGTGCAAAACCCCCTGGAGGCCTCCGGCTGTCACCTGGAGCGGATCTACCACAGAATACGACGAGCTGAGGAGGGCTTGGTGGACGTGGTGGTGCAGGGCCTCAGCGGCGAGAAGCCCATGGCGCGAGAAGAAAGCGAGGAGCTGCTGCGCGTGGGGACCACCGTGACCGGGTTTGGGGAGGTGGTCCTGGAAGGAGGCCGGGTGATGAGATTGCAGGCCCCGCAAGACGGCCGCCGTTATATCCTGGCGCCCACAGACTACAGGAGCTTCATGGACAGGCACGAGTCCTCGGCCAAGATGTGGAAGGTGCTGACGGCAGCCTGCGGGCTCACGGGGGTCTCTCTTCTGGGTGGGGTCATCTACAGCTTGGTCGGAAAACAGGATGACAGATCGAAATAGTTTCGAAGCGGCAGATACTGTAGGGTTGACTGCTGTAAAAGCTGTGATGTACTTGACAGCCATTTATCATGTTGTTGTGCATTACAGCCTTAACTGTGATGATTATCTGGGACAAAATGATTCTAAATATGTTTGTTTTTTCCTTCTGTCGATGTGCCATTAATGGTATGAGAGTGAAGCAGCAACTCAGAGGACCACGCTTCTAATGCAGGAAATTTGTCTGTCTCCCTGAGTGTAAATTGCAGGTAACAGATTATTTTTTAAATTAAATTGTATTTTGATAATCTTAGATGATAGCAGTATCTGTTTAAGAACAGGGAATGTGGTGTTTAAAAAACATGGTCATTAAGCGTTTGCTTCAATTATGTATTGCGAGATTTTAACTGTGCACCCGATCAAAGAAATAACTTTTCATTCCGTCATTGTAAGTGAACCCAGTCGGCACATCCAGACAGGCTGGCAGGAAATTGTAGGTGCATGTGATGTGGACTGCAGCAGGTCTTAGATTGTAGTGTTGACTGTTGGTGAACTGCAGTCTGTGTTCAGCATTATGATAAAGCAACGGGGCACTAAACACTAGAATACACTGTTAAAATCTTTAAAATGGTGACGATTGTAATCTTACGTGTACTCAATAAAACCTCTTTTCAGTAACTGGCTCGTAGCAATATCTAAATCTGGAATGACAAACATGTTTTTTGTGATATTTGGTTCTGCAGGTGAGGTGAATGATCTTAACACATGGATACATTTTCTAAAGTTTCTCAGCTTTATTTGGGTACTGACTTCCAAAGAACACAGCCCTTACATGACGGCACTATGTGATGAATTGCAACTTCACAGAGCAGATATTGATGGTTGTGAGTAGCGGAAAGCTGCTGCGGAGGGTAAAACAAATCCCCATTAACAGTCTCAAACTAAAGTCTCTGAACCCCACGATGCACACATGGAAGTTTGCGTCTTTGTCTTTCCTCGTTATTGGCCTTCCTCTTCTGACGACTCATTCTCAGCCTCCTCCAGCCACTTGATGAACTTCTGAAGCTGATGGGGAGGAAAAACAAACGGGCTGTAATAAATACTGCCGTTCTGCAACACCCTGATAGATGGAGGGGGGAGGAGTGGAACAGTTCATCGAGCCCATTTCAAACATCCAACAAGAACTAAATGTTTGCCGCACTGATTAACTGATCTGCTTTTAAAAGGTAGCAAACAAAGCTTCAGATTCGCTCAACTCACTAGTGCAGAGGTGTGATAAAGGCTACCTGTGATCAACCACGTGAAAGACAAGGTCACGTGACACCATCAAACATACAGTCCATTAGATACTAAAACATACAAAACCTTCAACCACATCTAGCCGGCTGGGTTGTTGCATTAAAACCTCGCCTAGTGCATCTTAAATGGAAATCACAATTTGATGTAATGTTCTTCCCACAGTTTCTCAACAGCCGAATATGAAACCATTAGGAAGCTCTTACGCAGGCCGTGCACCTACCCCCTGGTTCTTGCGGAGTTGCCTGCTCTTGTCGCTGGTGGCTCCCTGGGAGAACCAGCGCAGTATGATCTCCTCCTCCAGGATCTCCAGCTGGTACATGTTCATTAAGACCTGCAAAAAAACAAAGACCACAGCCGAGCTCCAGATCCAGAACTACAATCCATGTTTGATGACTGCAGGTTCAATTCTGTGTAATGACTTTTGAACCCCGTGGCTGTACGTGAGTGTAAATAATGATGTAACGACAAGGTATATGTAGTCTTGACTGACCTTGAACATGGCTCCCCAGTGGCTCTCCTGCTCCAGGAAGTATTCCTCGAAGGCGGACAGACAGTCAAAATGGTCCTGTGCTCTCTTCACGTAGTTCTTAAAGACCGGCGCCCACTTCTTCAACAGCTGTGAGGAAGATGAGGGAAAAAAGAGATTTTTATTCTTCCCTTTGTATCCCTACGTCTAGCATCCATCACAATGTGCTGGTTATGTACGCACAGGCAGAAGGAGAGCGGCGTATTGGGGTGTGGTGAGCTGCAGGCCCTGCTGCTGGAATGGGAACTCCAACACCACTCTGGTCAAGATCTGCATGACTTCCTTCAGGGTGATGTTGTAGGCGTACCTGTGGAGACGAGGCATGTGGACCTGAACGTCGGCGGGCAGCGATCACTTTGGAACTGGCAAGCGTATTAAAGCTTATTCCTTACTTCAGTGAGTTGATCTCTAGTACGAGATTGTCACAGCCGATGTTTTCCTCCAAGCCTCTCTGCAGAGTCCCCAGGACCTCCAACTGAAAGACTAACCGTGGGAAAACAGGAGCACAGGAGTGAGGAGAGCAAGTAAAATACGCTTAAATTCCGAGATCACCAAAATTATAAGCCATACTGCCCTGACAACATCCATGTGACCACACAACGATTATGTAAGGGTGCTACAAAAAGAAACAGAATAAGAGCTAAGGCGAACAACAGGGAGGGTTTCTACTGTGGCACTGATGGAAAACTGCATGACTTTTTCCCCCCCTCTAGTGATACAGTCCAGTTTCCACTATAGTTGGACTAAAAAAAAAACATTTAATGCAATAAATGTGTGAAACAAGTTGTAAAATACACTGGTATGTTCCTGTGAAATGACCCATTTGTAAAATTCCCTGATATTCCCCAGAAAATTGATGACTTTCCCTGTCTGAAATACACCTCTCAAATTCCATGACATTCCAGAAATTCCATGACCAGTGGGAAACCCTGAATATAAGGGATTTTGAGTGACCAGAGTGTGGATATGATCAACAGGTGAGGTACTTCTAGCAGATGTGATACTAGGCCAGTAGGTGGTTGGTTCCAGGGGGGGATTCAACCCTCTCTTTCTCACCTTTGACGTCGTCCATTTCAGGGGAGGGGATCACCGGATCGTCCGGGTCGTCGGGCTCGCTGGCCTCACTCTCGCTCTCAGGGTCAGGGTTCAACACCAAGCCTGGCGAACAAGAACAAAAAAAAAGCCAGCCAGGCTGCTAGATCATCATGACAAATGTAGATTTCAGCGAGACTCTTCATCATTACCCCCATTACTTAGGCTCTGGAGGATAAACCGTGCAGGCCAACCCAGCTGCTGCCTCACCCCAGAGACACTGGGACAACTCTTCGTCTTCCGTGTCATCCAGACTGCTGGCCTTCCAGATGTAGCCTTTTCCTTCTGCTCCAACCTCCGCGGGGTTAAACACTGGAGGACAGGGGGGGGAAATACATGAGTCACACAGGTCGAGCCTCCGGGCAGTGACGATTAATGATGAGTTTCTTGTCGTCAACGAGTCACTTGCACACCTTTCTGTTTGGTTTTGTCTTTACTGTGACCGACGTCAGCATCATCACTGAGAAATTCATCATCGTCTTCCTCCTCCTCCTCCTCCGGATGGTGCATGGACACCACGGTGCCTTCTGGTAGAGAGATGCTTGGTCCGATCACCACCTAGAAACAGTCCACGCGCAAATGAGGATCAAACTTGTAATATTTCCTCACGCACTAGGTAAGACGGCGGGAAACCTTGGCACACAGGAAGTGATGAATTCGTTGATTAATTACAACTAGGAATTAACAACGCCAATACATGCTTTGCTTACGTTGTATGCCAGGACACACTGTTTGTTTAGCCTGACGCCCTCTTTAACCTCAGCCTTGTCGCAGACCACAGACTGGCTGATCGCCACATTACTGGCAATGTGAACGTTGTTCCAGATGTAGGCCCGGTCCAGGATTACATTGTCACCTGTCGCAATACAAAAGAGAATTATTTACTCACCGATTCTACTATTTAAAAAAACACACAACTCAGCACAGGAAAGGTCTAATCCAGGTTTAAACCTTTGGCGGGTTTAGGCCCCCATACCGATGGTGCAGTTGTTGCCGATGACACTGTTGGAGATGTGACAGTTGGCGCCGATGCTGGTGTCGCAGCCAATCAGAACGTTTTCCTCCATCTGGCTGCCGTGGCCCAGGCTGACCCCCGAGCCCCGGTAGACGTTGTGGCGAGAGTGCGTGCAGCTCCGTCCCGTCTGGTCCGTGAAGTTGGTCTCCGGGGGTGAGGGGGTAGACCCACCGGCGTACGAGGTCCGACGACACCGAGTCGTACATGAGCATGTTGGACACTCGGGCGCCGTAACCGTCCTTGGTGACATGCATGTGTATCTGGTTGCCCAGGATCTAGATAGACAGGAAGTCAAAGTGTTATGGATTATGGCTTCGCTTTCGTGCCGTCACAGAATCCACACGTGATTCGATAAGTATAATAACTGTTTTGGTGTAATACCTCTTCATTGACCAAAATCCCTCTAACAAAGTCATTTCTGGTTTGGTAGTCAAAGTTGTCAGTGAAGAGCTCAGCAACCTGAAAAATGACAAAACTGTTGTTAGCACTGTCAGCAACTATAACTTCCATAGCTCCTGTATCTGGGTGGAAACTGACCTGTGGGGAGCAGATACTAATGTGGCAGTCCAAGAGGTCGTGTCTGATTTCAAACTCATCACTTCCACTGTGGAAAATGTTCTGCAGAGCACAAAGAGGAGCAACTGGTCCTGTCAAGCCCAAAGCTTAAGTGTGTTAAAGATACAACAACCCGCTGCGCGGTCGGTTACCATGGGGAACTGGAGCCTCTTTAGCCCTTGTGTCTTCTGGTAGTGCAAGACCCGCCGGCTCTTGCTGTCCACGGCGACGATGATGTCATCCTCCTCACAGCGAGACTTGTGGCCGGGCGATGACTCCTTGCAGATCATCGTCATCACAGAGATGTTCTTCTCCATCTTTCGCCGATGCCTTCAGTACACAAGGAAATTGATACTTTGTTTACTTTCGGTAGAGCACCTAATCATTTTAATAGCCAGTAGTATAATAGTGGGTTGAAAACCAGCAGCCATCAGAACCCCGACGACTGAAGTTGAGGACCGGTGACTTAGATCATCATCTCTCCTGACAAACTATTTTGTTCCAGGATTCAACGGTTACTGGGATGATCTCTTACCTGTGCTCCTGCAGCGCCTGGCTGACATCAACATTTGATACCACATCTCCATACACCAACACAAAGTCTGAGCGCAAGAGGGACTTGGTATCTACATCCCTCAGCACGTCGCCTAGGGAACGGTACAGGTCCGAGGTGATGATGTGCACCGTATTTGGAGAGGTGGGTCGACACCATTTTGACTTCCTGTCAGACACAGTGCCAAGTCAAAATCAATTATAAAGCATATTTTACAAAAAAAGGGTAATCACAAAGTCTCAGTGAAATCACTCACTGCAAGTGTTCCTTGATCTTATTGGACATCCAGCAGCAGAAGACGAACGTCTCTTGCACCCCAGTTGAAGTGAGGAACTCCAGGGTGTAGTCGATCATAGCAACATTGCCCAGCGGTAGTAAAGCCTTTGAGACGACGAGACAATGTGAGATGACGTTTGTAATCAAAGACTTTAAGAAATAAATAACTGAACTGCCCGATCACTGAAAATCCCTCACGTAACGTTAAGCAACGCTAAAACGCTCAATTTATCTACGTCGTGTGTTCAACTGCGACTTACGTTACTGAAGTTACAGTAAGGTCTAATCATTTCCTCCACTGTGCGTTAGCCCTGTCAGTGTCAACAGCATGTACACCAGTGTAGCTAGCATTAGCATTCTGGTAGCTTATCTCGCTGTCTAGCATCGCCTACCCTTGGCTGGTCTTTGGTGATGGGGAAAAACCTCCGGTTGAAGCTGTCTGCGACCAACACAGCCTGCAGCGGCTGCTCCTCTTCCCCCTCTTCTCCCTTTCTACCCGAAAGGCCAGAGCGACTCTGTTTGCCCCCTTTACCGGCCATGTTTTGCTCCCTTCTAACCAACGCTGTCAGCAGATACAACGACGGTGGCTGAGGTGGGACAAACTTCTTTCGTTGATTAGCTAATGCAGTGGTGGACAAACTTAAACGAATTTAATTCACTACATGTTTTCCCATTTTATAAGAATGACAGCTCTAATCATCACACTCACCACTAGTATTGGTCAGTACACAGTTTGACAGTTATACAATCTAATATTAGAGTAACTAGTTTCCTAATGTGTGTCTATCTGGGACATGAAAATGTTTAAGACTCCCTGATCTAGGCAACCAAATGAATTTGTTTAGTATTACTGGTAGTAGTAGCAGCCAGCAGCCAATGTCTCTGGCTGAAAGGATAAGGACATCAGGAATGCAAATCTACCACATGACTAAAATAGAAGTTTATGTATCACATGATGGTACAGCTATGGTAGCACAACTGGGTAGTCGTGCAGCATCCTCTGCTCCTCGTAGAACTGTTTGACATAGTGAAACTGTTTGCCGATTCAATTTGGTCCCTGAACTGTTGGGGCGGGCCACTTCAAGACAACAGGGTCAGCTTTTGGCCAGGAATATCAATGTATTTGAATTATTAACGTGAATTTCCCCACGGCGGGATTAATAAAGTCTCTCTTATTATTAGAAGTATGCTTGTGCTGATGAACATTACCAGCACATAAACTAGGTTGCCTTGTATTTCTGTCCCCTTGATTATGTGACAAAACGTTTAACATTGCCAGAATGCACTTTCAGGATGGCTTTATTGCGTAAACATACGCAGTGTCAAGTAATCATCACATCTGAATCAACATGTCATACTTTAACAGAAACAAATACATCTAGCTCCTGCCGTATAGTAGTTTAGACAAGAACCTTCATTTACTGTTCTGTCAAAGCTCAACAGTTTTTGTTTTTCAAGATGTCCTTCGTCACCATGGGTTGTAAAACATCTCACATCGTCTGAAAAAGAGTGACTATTAGTGATGTTGGGTGATCTTCTTAGCATGCTCCAACAGAGTCTCATATCGAAGGGTCTTGGATGTCCAGGAGACTGGGATTCCTTGAAGCCCAACCTGGGGAAATTAAAACAGCACATCACCATAAGTCATCAGACATACATGAGTGGTATTAGTTGTAACCTCTCTATTCAGGCACTCAGGAAGTTACAATAATAATCTGAAATGTTCAAATATATATATATAAATGTCAGTTTTGCTGCCCCCTATTGGCGACTGATATACCACAAAAGTGATTCAACCTGTAACCAGTTCATGAAAGCTTTTACATTTCCTGGGAAAAACATCCCCTGGTGCACAGGAAGTGATGCGTTTTACGTTTACAGCAGCAGCAGCAGTTTGTTTGGTATAAATAGAAGAACTGGGCAGTTAGTATGAGCAGCGGAGAGAAAGAAAGAAAAGAGAAACTCAAACTTGATCAACAGAAACTCCCAAGGAAAAAGACGTTATAGTGCTGCAGAAACACCACAGCAACGAGCGCTGGTGTCTCGTAGCAGAGGTTCAATGATGAATAAATGAAGGACAAACACACACACACACACTCCTGGCATACCTGAGCCCCAAGACAGGCCCCAATGAAGGAGCTCCTGCTGCAGGTGCATCCCCCGCAGCTCATGGTGTCCCTGATAGCCTGGTCGTACTCCTTGGCTGTCAGGACCCCGTGCAGCGCTGCTTAGGAACGCACCAGGCAAACCTGAAGGAACAACACTGCAGGATGAGAACCAACTGAAGGAGTTTGTATCTTCAGATTGCCAACTCTTGTTTGTCTATCTTGTGGGAAAATAACAAGCGATTCAGCACTGCACATTTTCATTGTGCCTCTTGAGGACTTGAGGGGACACACACACACACACACACACACACACACACACACACACACACACACACACACACACACACACACACACACACACACACACACACACACACACACACACACACACAGTATACTACCATTTAGTTACAGGTACAAGTTGATTACTGTTAAGGTTAAGGGAGCTTAGTGGAGATACCTCATGAGTTCGGAAACTCAGCAGGGATCAGCTCCTGGGGAGTCTTGGATAAATTCTCCTTTACTTGAAGAATATGCCCTAAAAACAATAAAAAATGATGTTAAAACGTGCATGAAATACCACAATTAACAGCATAGTCAGCATAATCTAATGAGCAAAACTCCAAAGTATTTTTCATACATACATTTTATGTATGTTCCTGTTTTTTAAATTTTGTAGTAAGAAATGTAATAACAAATTTAAAAACTGGTAAAAAATCAATTTCTCACACCATGACGATTTAACATTTAGAACTCTGAAGAGGACGGGTAGACCTTATACAGCACAAAATGAGAAAGAATAAACCCTTTAATCCCAGGACTCGGTCACATGACCTTAGTGAGTGAAGTGACAATGCTGAGGGCCTCACATACCGATCACAGCTTTGTCCAAATCCTGGGGCTGCTTTCTGTTCGGGTCACTGAGCTGATCAAGCACCGAGTCCAAGGCTTTTGGATCAGAGCCATTCAGGATAAAATGCTCCAGGAACCTGTTAAATAATTGCCATGGGTACTCTATTATGTATGGTATGGTATTATGTATGTACGTCAAACCCATCTGCAGGTACCACTTGGTCTCTTTTGCTCTGTAAAGGGTTTTCTCAATCAAAATGGATTTAATTTGCTCTGCTGTATTGTACCAAAGTATCTGATCCTGCACTCCAGAAAAAGGGGCAGGGTTCCATTGCATGTTTTTCCTAGTAGGGAGTTGGAATGTCCAACTTTCTGACGTGTCTGGAACGCAGCACTCAAGACGGTACAGTGAATAAGGACGGTAATAACAGCTGAACTTACCTCGCTGCTGCCAGAGTCTCCGCCACACACGCGTCGTTGTTCTGGGTGACACGGACGGCAAGCTCAACCTTCTCCAGCATGTCAGGCTCCCCCGCGTAAAACGCCACAACAGGAGCCAGTTTTGCTATTCCATCAATCTGGAGGTCTGTCTCACAACCTGAGGAGATGAAAACACACGGGTCAGAAATGTTTCCCTTAGTACTATCACAGTTATCACAGCTGCGATGGAGTACGGCGGCTTTACCCGTCTGCTCTTTGCCTGCGTCCACGTTTTTCAGGAAGCTCTTTAAACTCCCGTGTCTCCATGGTCCCTCAATGGGAAGTTGAGGTCTTGGCCCTGGTTCAAGGAGATCAATCAAGGAGTTGAATTCATTTTTCATTAAATGCATAAAATAGGCTGAACCTTCCTCCATCGCTACAGTTTTCTCACCTCCTTTCTCTCTGTACGGATCGTTGACAGGCGTGTCATACTCTGACCCGGGTCCGAAGAATTGCAGTGTGCGTTTCTTCAAGTCATCAACATTTAGTCCTGGGTAAACAACAACAACAGCCTCGCATCAAACACCCTGTGGAAGTGCACCCTGTGGACTTCTAACCACATCCACTACTAGTTCACTCAGAAAGTCAGGGATTCGTGTTCAGGGCTTTTACTTATGTAGATTTTTACACCAGTAATTCTGCTTAAGTAGAATTTCAACAAAGCAACAGCACTTCATTTAATTTGAGTACTCTTTCCACCCCTGCCACTGACACACGCTCTTAAAAACCCCTCCTTCCTCTAACATCCAAGCTGGGTTTCTACATAGAAGCTCACCTTAAAACAACATGGAGGAACAGTGACACGTCCTGTGCGTTGGTAAATGTTTGAAGTGATTAGACCGACGGGACGAAGCGGCTGGCCTACCTCCGCATTCAGACAAGGACTCCAGCAAGACGTAGGCCTGGTCTCCGTAACAACTCTGCTTGCCGGTCTCCCTCCTGTAGAACGGGTTGGCAGACTCGGTACGAAACTCGAGACGGGGCTCCTGGGACAGAAGGCCCTTCAGCTTCTGCAGGTCGTACACCCAGTGGACCGGCTGCGCTGCAGGGGAGGAGTCGCAAGGTCATTTCAACTCTCAACTGATCTGGGAGATTCTCAAAATTATAATTATAGAAACGCTTTTATCCATATAATGCTTTGTAGCTTGCGAGAATATTATAAGGAATCTACTCACATAGCATCAATCATGAGTATGAGCTTGATTATATACAGGGTGAGAGTGTAGGACCAGGTGTCAGTTTTCACCTCACGACACGCCATTGATTAAATAATTAATCTAAATGATGTGTTGCAGCTTTAAAACCTTTATTAGTCCACGTTCTACCTGCTGCATCTGCAACGGCTGATCCAATGACGGCTCCTACAGCTCTGTTGACCACAGCTGAGGACATCTGTAAAACATGTCAGAGTAACATTAAAATAAGTCAAACGTCATGCAAAGTGATTCATATCGTTTATTCCTGAACTCTTAAGACCGCCTCATTATCATTTGTATACATGTAAAACTTGCTCTTGAGCCAGAAACCAGAGAACTACGCTTCGAGACTTGAATCATGTGTTGTTGTCGAGATGGAAATCTTAGCTGCTCCATAGAAGATTAACCGTGACAAATGGGAGAGGCGACTGGGTGAGTGCCGAGGGGATTTTCCAGGCATATGGCTGCATATTCTGATCTCAGAACTGCTAACACTACTAAAATACTCATTTGGATTTAAAACCTCAAACCAGATTTTACATCTTGATGACGTCACAGGTTTGAGTCTTGTGCTGCTGATGTGGGAATAATGACTTACAGTTCAAAACAACAACTTAAAAAGTGTTCACACATTCAAACTTGTTTGAAGCCGTCTAGACACCAGGGATGAAGTTTTCTGTACACTTTGGTCCTGATCAGCTTCTTCACACTCAACACAATTTTATTTGAAATTAATATATCATACATCACTTGACTGTAGATATTACTGATGATACATATGATGAAGTTTCGTAAAATCTGTGTGAAAACGTGAAACATAACAATACACACGGTAAAGAACTTTAAGATGAAAGATAATTTACTGTACAAATATACAGCCAGCAATGATGAAACTAGATAAATAATACAGACATGTTGTGGCTATTTTCATTTTATAGAGTTGAAGGGCTTTTACTTGAATCAGAAACACATGGGAGTTTTCTTCTCATGAATTTCAATGTAATACTCACCTATTACCTATATATTAAGGTGGGGGAAATTAAACACATACAGCATGTATCCTAGATAATCTCTGTCGATTCATATACGTGGTTTCATTTCCTGGATTTTCAACTCTCCAGATGTCAATGACACTCAGGGTCTGACAAAACGTAACTAATTGGTTTACAGTGATTTACAATTAGCGCGTTCCCGATGAGCTGGAGAGCACTTTGATTACACCTGCAATCTACTGCTATTCCTACGTACCCGGATGTTGCTACAACATGAAGGATTTGGAGATGTTAGTTAGAAACATGTTTGTATTTATGCTTAGTTGACTATCCCTGCCTTCACGTGCATGTCTTAATTACGAGTTGAGTGCACGTGAACGACCAACCAAAGTGGTAAATATGGCTTGTTCATATTATTAAATGGCGTGAAGGAAACACTGCGTCTCTGATGTTGTTGGCTTTGGGGGGAAAATGGCTCTGGGGAAGAGTTGTCGCTATAGAATAACGTTGAATTAAATCATAAATTGAGTCGCGCAGGACGTTATTATCATCCTACACTGCTTTGCTGTAGGTCTCCATGTCTATAGGTTGACATTGTGGAAGTCTTACCGTGGGTTCCTGCTCCGTTTTAATGTGTATGTACAACCCGGAAGTGACAGCAGCTCGTTGCTCCTGTCATGGGATCCAGTTGGTTTGAGCCTTTTGCGCCTGTTCCCCTCTTGGCGAGAATCAAATTGCACTGGATTTCAATCACGTCCAAAATCTGAAGAAAAGGTTTAGCTCTAGCTAACCCCGCCCACAGGGAAGGAAGCAGATAACCCCGCCCCCTAGTGGCCACATTCACACCTTCGCCTTTTGACAAACGGTGTCATAATTTATTACATCCACCTATTGCCAGAACGGTTTATTTACATATATATGGTTACAAACCACAATCTATAATACATGCCATTGCAATATAACATTGCAGCGCACATATAATCAAAATCAATCAAAGAAATTGTATTTACACCATTTCATGCAATGCATACTGCACTTCTAATGTTACCAAATTAGTGACATTGGGGTAAAAACCTAGTGTTGCTGTATCAGTACAACATTGTTTTTGAAGCTGTTAAAGAATGGGGGGCGATACCATTTTGTGAACAGTATCTTGTTCTCTCATGTTCCCATCCACTTTCTCAACTGCTTTCATCAAATCATGGACGCAATGAGCAAAAAAGGGGAAATGAAAGTGAATGCTGGGTGAACTAACAGACCAGGTGATGGAGAGCAGGCCCAGATTTCAGTTTCAGCTTATCAAAAAATAACAAAAAGAAAGGAAAGGCACCGATTACGCCTGACCTCCCCGAGGTGAGCAGGTGAGCAGACTGGATGAAGGTGTGGGCATGACACGCCTGCTGAGCCACGTCAAGAGGTCCATATTGATCGCGGTGTTTTCATTTGCACCTGGAAGAAAATGTGCAGCAGTCCTGATCAAGAAAAAAAAGACACAGACAAACTGCAAAACTGCACATCATTTATACTGTTGTGTGCATGTGTGTGTTTGTATGTGTGTGTGTGTGTGTGGGTGTGGGTGTGGGTGCCTGTTCACGCCCACCCACCCACACGTCCTCCTTACACTGAATCTTTCTCCTGTGATTACATACTGTAGCGTTGCACATCTAGCTATGGGGTAGAGTAGCGGTGTCTTTATTTATAGCTCACCTCTCCCCTTTCACTTTGTAAACTAATATCACGCTCAATCATCGGGTGCCGGACACAACACACACACATGCTGCACAAACACAAACACAAACACACACACACACACACACAAATACACGCAAACACATGCATTACACAGACACCCCAAGAACCCTCCCCAAAAAACAAGAAGAAATGCTAAATCTTTCCTGAGTCAGGGTGGATCACCCCCCACCCCCCCGCCCCCCCACCCACCCCACCCCTCCATCTCCAGCTAAGTGACACCCATGTAAGTCTAATGACTCCTTAGCAGGTGCACCGGCCTCCCCTCTCTCTCCTCATGTCCCTGGGTGACCTAGTGCCACATTCTAGCGCTACGCCACTGCCAACAGCGGCAAACTAGACACCACCACCCCACCCCACACACACACACACACACACACACACACACACACACACACACCCTCCAGATATGTACTTCGCAATCCATGTCCATTATTTTTAGCTGGGATCTGAGCCTCCATCTACACTTAATATGGGAAAAGAGTGCCTCATATTCGCAGCCGCCTCTATATCCATCATGCCACTCTTGCATCGTTTGGCGCATCGTTTGCCCCTCCACACACACACACACACACACACACACACACACACACACACACACACACTTTTATCCATCTATCACTCACTGCCTCAGTGATTCTCTCTCTCTCTCTCTCTCTCTCTCTGATTCTTTCATCACTGTTCACCGTGTTTCTCTGTTCTCTGTCCCGATTGAAGCAGGTTGGTCCTCATCTCTTCACTCCACCCACTGATAGTCCTGTCACACACACACACACACACACACACACACACACACACACACACACACACACACACACACACACATACAAATACATAGACGGTGGCATGCACACAGGCAAACACACACACACACACACACACACAAGTCAGTGGCTGGTCCCCCACCTCATCTTTCCCATGCTCAATTACACCACACATAGACACACACACACACACACACACACACACACACACACATCTATGTCCAACTTAGCCCCACCCACTCTTGCACCCTGTGCCCCACTGCCAGTTGCCCATGTGGGGTTTTTAATAAGGCGGGTTCAGGAGTTGGTCTTGCTCTCTTCTGGGTGACGCGGAATCGGAAGTGGTTCTTCATACTTTTCACCTAATTAACCGTTTTCTTTCCTTCACTCACCTTTGAAACTACAAACGCGCCTGCATAGCTTCGCCGAACCCTGAGAGAGGAACCATGAAGTGGAGCTGGGTGCTTGTGGCAGCCTTACTGTCTTTTGGGGGGCTGTGTCGGGCCAAGGAGAGCTTGGACTTCCCCGAGTACGACGGCAAGGACCGCGTCCACGACCTGAACGCCAAGAACTTTAAGTCTGTGATGAAGAAGTACGATGTGATGGTGGTGTATTACCACGAGCATCCCGGATCCAGCCGCGTCGCCCAGAGACAGTTTGAGATCGAAGAGTTGACCCTTGAGGTGGGTTGGGGATGGGAACTACGGGGTGTCTGGGTGGAACAGATTAGAGTTATTTATTTAGAGTAAAGAGGATAGGAAACTGATGGGGATGGGGACAAATAGGCAGTGCAACAACTACTGTATTAATAATGTAAAGCACTTTACACAACCTGCTCAGACACTGTTATTCTAGTGTGTGTTTTGATCAGGTTCTTGCAGCTTTAACATGTGCAAGGAGAGGGAGGGGAAAATTTGGCATATTTTTTGCATTGTATTTAAGTGCTGAAATTCAATAAAAGAAGATGAGAGTTATTGCGGGATGGCTTCGATGACGGCGTAAGGTAGAAAATAGCTTTGCTGGATTCAGAAATGCTGATAACCGAGGTACCAAAAAAATGTGCCACAAGCTTGCGGTGTGCAGTGAGTGAGAGACAGCATCCATCAGTGGCAAAGAGCTGAGCTGTGAGGACACAAGATCCTGTCACTTAGTCTGGCAAATGATGAACTCATATACAGTGTGTGTGTGTGTGTGTGTGTGTGTGTGTGTGTGTGTGGTGGTGGGGGGGTGTTGATGCACTTAACACACATCCCATCAGCATGCCATGGCAACCCAACTACCCGTCACAGTCAGCAGCAGTTTGATCACATTCCTCACAGAGAGACGTTACAACATCCCTCGGTATCGCTCACAAACACCTCGACCCTCCGCCGTCTTGATCCAGAAAAGTTGCAGGTTCGAAGAAATATTGGTGAGATTTGAGGTTTTTGATGGCTTTTGGTCCTGATGTAAAGACATCAGACCAGAAGGTGGCCACGACCTTACCTGTCTGATATTTTGAGGCTGACGGCTCCTTTTAAACTTGACATACGAGAAATCCAATCCAAATTAAAATGAAAATAAAAGCATGTTTGAGCCTCTAATTGGTCTAAATCCTGCTGCACATCATCATAGTGATGTTTCTGTAGCCCTCGATAAGTGTGAGCATGTAAAACCACAATCATGTACATGAAAAAAGAATTATTTATTTAGAAAGGTTTCTAGTAAAAGAATTAAAAAATGAATTATGAAAAAATGAGAACTGATGTCCAAAAAATTCTTAGATAGTGACTGAATGTTGAACTGATCAGCTTTATGTGAGAGGCCTCAGTGGCTGTAAAAAAATAAAAAATAAAAGAAAGACAGCAAAAACAAGGCGGACAACTACAGATTCATGGAGGTAAAGAGAAGGAGATGAAGAGGGAGGAGAGAGGGGGGCAGAGGGGTATAATAATAGAAAAGAAAACATCAATAGCCAAAACTCAGAGAGGGAGAGAAAGAAACCCTAAACATATCATCCTCCCTCTGCCTGGCTCCTCTGTACGGGGCGTTCAGGCTCCGGGGCTGGAGGCCCGGCCAGGAGGTTCTGGCTCCAGTACTGCCTGGTCAGCTCTGCAGGTCTGACTGACACATGCAATACTGTACTTGTCAGCGCATCCCAGAGAGCTCAGCGTCACCGCCACCACGCCGAAATAGTCCCTGGGCTGGTGTGGCCCCGGCGCTATATTTATCCAAGTGCTGCTTTTGTGGTGGGTTGAGCTTCCCGAAGGCTTGTGTTTCTCCCCATAAATACATTATGGTTTATTATTTGATCTATTATTAGCAACACACAACAGCAAAGACTCCAAATTTCAGAGGTCAAAATATTTTGCTGGTGGTTTCGGGAAAGAAAGCAATCTAACAATATGTGACGCGATGCGAACCAAGAAATCGTAATCAACTTTAACGCAATTTTTTCTCATTCGTTGTATTTGCTTTGTTATAGGTAATTGGTCTTCGCTGTATGCTTGTAGAGGATATATTGCTCATGGGTGTGCTCAGACCTAATGCTTTGCTAACATTTGACTTGCCTCCATAGAGGTAAGAGCTTGCCTGGAGCCTTTGGACTAGTTTTACACATAAAAGGTGTAGATTCTGCCCTGGGAGGGAACCTGAAATAATCACCAGTAATCACATCTCGTTATAACCACTGCACACTTCTCGCTGATTTTGCACGCTGAGGTGCAGATATTAGTCTACAAAGTCCAGGCCGGGTACAAACACAAGCTGCAGGTTCAGTTATTCCAGTTCAGTTATAAGTGTGGTCACAGTCTTGCAGTTACAGCAGCAATTACCCAAAATATATATCTCAGTAAATAACTACTCTGAGCACAACAAGCCCAAAGATACCTTCAGAGGATAAACAACAAATCAGAACCAAAAAAAAAACTGACAGACAAAGCATGCCACGGATTACCAGATAAAAATGAAAATGAATGGACAGAAAAATTCATAATCTTGTGTTTCATTTCAAAATGATCAGAGAACATCCTTGAAACGTATTCATGGGGAACTGGATGTGTGGGTGGGTTGAGTTGATTCACTGGATTCTCTGAGAAATTAAAATGGAAAGGCTTGTCAAGTTGTGTTAAATCAGTTATAGAGGAAAATTGAAAAGATGAAGAGTAAAATTGGGCATTTATTTATCTGTTAATTGCACTGCATGCTCAATTTATTCCCTGAATTGCTGGGATAGTAACTAGTCCCTACCATCTAAACGCAAGCAACTTGGATGGGTGGGGTCTGCTGCATAGCAAAAGGACAATGTAATGTGTAAATAATCACAGGAAGGTATTTCAAAAGTCAAGTGGGTAGACCTTTCTCTGATTTACAACTTACCAAACAACTTACCATGAATTTCCTGAATGTGCCAATAGGCCCCGCCCATCTGGTGCCAGCAAGAATTATTTGCACCACAGCCTCGTTGTCAACTATTTACGCCTTTGCTGTTGCTTACTGATAACTGTCCCTGACACCAGGGTGTGTGTGTGTGTGTGTGTGTGTGTGTGTGTGTGTGTGTGTGTGTGTGTGTGTGTGTGTGTGTGTGTGTGTGTGTGTGTGTGTGTGTGTGTGTGTGTGTGTGTGTGTGTGTGTCACCATCCAAACACTATTACACTGAGACTTCAAACCACTTCCTCAATGCAGTCTGGCTGCAAATGTGGTACCAACATTGGTGGAACCCAACTATCAGTCACAAGGTTCGAGTTTCATACAGATTTAGAAAGTGCATAAGCAGCACTCTTAATAGCAGGCTTTTATGGTAATGAAACCACCGAGTGAGATAACTTGTGCTTTCAAATGCTTAAGATAAGGACGGAAACGCTGATTTTTTTATTGCAGGCCGTCTAGTAGAGAAGTCAGACACACAGGCACGCATTCCCAACTTTTACGGACTTAAACATGTGCAGATGTTCCTGCTGAACTGAGATCAGTGTCATGTCTTCAGTTATGTGACAGTATCTTTCATTTCACAGCTTGCAGCCCAGGTCCTGGACGAATTCGATGATGAGGATATCGGAGTCGGACTCATTGATGAAAAGCAAGACAAAGTCGTTGCAAAGAAATTAGGTAAACACTCAAACAGTGAAATAAATATTGCTGCAGACATTTGAAACGTAGGTCATTTTCTAAAATCGGACCAGTGAGTATCACTATCTCGGCCGCTTGTCAACGTTAGACTCGCGGGCCTGTATGGCTGAAAATCTTAACTAACATGTCTAACTGGAGTTCATTCGGTTCTCAGTGGGATAAAGTACTTTAATTTGCTTTCCAGTTCTTATGGATGGCAAATATGAAAGGTGTGTGAAGGATACAGGAGGCTACATGTATCAGAATACTCCCCAGGATAAATCCACCCTAAAACACTTTACCACTGTATAAAAACAGCTATTGATGATGTACGTTGCATTTCTGGGTCCATTTTGTTGTGTGGTTGTGTATTTTTCATATTCCTGTGGCTAAACATAGACGTGACGTCTATATTTCCAGAAGAGCTACAATGGAGTTTAACAGGAGAAAAAGTTTCAATGATTTAAAACATCAGCAGTAAACAGGTTTTGGCCTCAGTTCCTCAGAATTAAAGAGTGAAGGGTTTCTTTCTAGACTCAACCTTGTGCACTGACATTCAACAATCATACAGGGAGAAATCCTTTCCAATCTTTTCCTGCACTGATAGTAGTTTATGTGTATAGCACCTTTCATACATAAGGAAGTTCAATGTGCTTTACATGAGGCATTAAAAGACATTTAACTAGGACATTTATAAAGTCATCTCAGTTGTTCTGAAAGTAGATACAACAAAAAGGAGATTCTAACACACCATCTCAAAATAACTCCTGGACTGCGTTGATCGTCGTAGACTGATGCTATCTGAGGTTGTCATTTTGAAGACTTCTTCTCTTTTTCCCAGACCTCGACGAGGCTGACAGCATCTACATCATCACGGACGATGAAGTCATAGAATATGACGGGGAGCTTGCGGCAGACACGCTCGTGGAGTTCATCTTTGATGTTCGTGAGGATATAATCTCCCAGTTAATAGCCTGCCTTACCTAGCAACAAATGTCTCAAAATCACCATTTGCTCCAGTTGAAGGTATCCCAACAGCATCTAACTCTGGCTCCCTCTTTTCTCTGTCACCTCTGACTCCGCAATCTCTCCCCTCTCCTCCCTGACCTTCCATTCCCTCCAGGTTCTTGAGGACCCGGTGGAAATTATTGACAACATGAGGGAACTGAAAGGCTTCCAAAACATCGAAGAGGACATCAAACTGGTGGGCTACTTTAAGAGTCACAAGTCGGAACGTAAGAATCTGTACTGTGATAGCATGATAAGCTGTTTGAACCTGTTGTCACACTTTGAAATTGCTTTTTGCTTTTTGTTTGATTGATAAATTTTGGGCCTTAGATGCGTTTGAATTTCACACGGGGCTACAAAGAGCTCCATTGACGCTGGGAGCAACGAGTCTACCTTCTTAGATATTTCATGCAAGGGGGCCAGGTCTTCTCAAACAACTTGATGGATGTCTATAAAATTTCAGATTTTGAGGCTTTTGCCGATGCCGCTGAAGAGTTCCATCCTCACATCAGTTTCTTTGCGACATTCAACGCCAAGGTGAGCAACACAACATATTATCTACTTGTTAAACCAATTTATCTTTTCACTTTGGCGGACCATGTTCACTTCTCAGAATAGCATTGCCCTGGTTCACAAAAGGAAATGGATCTACTTTGAACTATGAACGTTCTCTTCTTCTCTTGTCTTGGGGCCTCCATACACTCCATTGTTGGATCCAATTCTTTGGTTGGTTCGCTGTGTTACAGGTTGCTAAGGCCCTGGAAATGAAATTGAACGAGGTGGACTTCTATGAACCTTTCATAGACGACCCGGTGGTCATCCCTGGAAAACCCTACTCCGAGGAAGAGCTGGTGGAATTCATTGAAGATAACGACAGGTAAGACCCCTGGGCGCCGTGATAGAATGATGTCACCTAAAGACGTGAATGCTTAACCAATCAGAATGAATAATGAAATGCTTCATCTAATTTTTCTGTGCCTTTGAAGACCAACCATGAGGAAGCTGCAACCACACAATCTGTATGAGATCTGGGTAAGTTCCCAACTGTGACACTACAACATGGGTTAACAACTCCAGAATATATATTTTTTAATTATAATCTGTAACTTCCCCAAGTCCACCCCAGGGTGTTCAGTTTGTCCATGTTCTTTCCATAGGATGATGATGTTGGGGGCGAACACATCGTCGCATTTGCAGAGGAGGCTGACCCAGGTAAACGAGCCCCGAATGAATCAGGAAGACGCCACTGACAGATAACATGCAGATTCCGATCGAAATCTAACCAATCACAAGTCTTCTGATCCATTTCACTCAGTGACCTAACCTCTGTTTACCTGACTCTACCTGCCAGATGGCTTTGAGTTCCTGGAGATCCTGAAGAAAGTTGCCGAGGATAACACAGATAACCCTGACCTCAGCATTGTCTGGATTGACCCTGACGATTTCCCCCTGGTAAGATCACGACCACCATTTAAATACCATATACAAGCTAGAAGTTATTGAGCTGACAGAGCAGGTTCATCGCAAAACTCAGCTTGATTTGACCGAATGTTTTTTTTCACTGAATGGTTTATAACCAGTTGCAGGAAATGATTTATTGTTTTTTTTCTGAATCTCCCTTGCAGCTTATCCCACACTGGGAGAAGACTTTTGGAATTGACCTGTCCTCCCCGCAGTTTGGTATCGTTGATGCTGGGGATGTGAGTAATGCTTTCCATAGTTTACTCATAGATTGCATTCAAAGCAATAACTGGCCTGGCTGCAGGTTATATTTCAGAGCTGCTGTGAGTTTGTCGTTGAGCAGAAGCGTAGTCTTAGATCGGCAAAATGGGCTCGACTCTTCCTAATGCCAGATTAAAGGCTAAAGGTGATCGAGCTTTTGCAGTCGGGGTGCCTAAACTTTGGAACAGTTCACCTGATAAAATATGTTCCTCTAACTCTGTACCTTCTTTTAAGGGCCACCTGAAAACTTCATTAATATCTTGTTTCATGTTATAATCGTTCGTCTTGTTTGGTTTTCCATTCAAATAAGGTGCACGGTCTTTGTCCATATGTTCATTTTGCTGCAGCTTGTAACTTTCCCAACGTATGTGTTGAATAAATTCAGATCTAGACAGAAGTCCTTTCAATCAATCATGAATTACATGAGCACATTTATTAGCACACAGAATACAATACAATACAATACAATACTATACAATACAATACTGAGCGCTCAGGAGAGATACGCACACATGGGTATGGTATGCGGATCTCTGCCAGAGGAGCCTCTGGACAGAGTTTATAAAGCATAAGGAAAACAAAAATTGGGGGGGTAGATTCTAACATACTAGCAAAGCATTACCTAATAAGGGGGAGGAACTTCTACACAATCTGCAAGGCCATGTGGTTATTATGGTACAAGGCGTAACATTCTGGGCAAAGGCAGATTGGGGCCCTGAAGTGGCTCCATCCTTAACAGTGTCACTACCACGACATCTTGACGCCACACCAAATGTGCAGCGTCAATCATAAGACACAACGTAAGCAGGAATAAACAGAATGATAAGATACATTAATCAGTAAGATACCTAAGGGTACGTACATTCTTCCACAGTATGCCTTATATGTGTATATATACATGTATTTGTTTTTTTCTTTTAATTGCAAAGCACTTTGTACCTTCATAAAAAATATATGGTTATTAATAACAAGGTTTATTTTATTATTATTAGTAGTAGTAGTTAGCAGCCGTAGTAGTAGTAGTACTTACTCGCTTCTTGCGTAACAGCCACTCATCTAAGAGATCTTGCTTCCTAGGCCAATAATGTGCAGCTGAGTTGGGCTTATTTGTTCTTCATCGCTCCACAGGCTGACAGCGTATGGATGGACATAGATGACGGTGAGGACTTGCCAACTGTAGACGAGCTTGAGGACTGGATTGAAGATGCTCTGTCAGGTAAAATTGATCCTGATCATGATGACGATGATGATGACGATGACGACGATGATGATGATGATGATGATGATGACGACGACGACGACGATGATGACGATGACGACGACGATGATGATGATGATGACGATGATGACGACGACGATGATGACGACGATGATGATGATGATGACGACGATGACGACGACGACGATGACGACGACGACGACGATGATGATGACGATGATGATGATGATGACGACGACGATGATGATGACGACGACGATGATGATGATGATGATGACGATGATGATGATGATGATGACGATGATGATGATGATGATGATGATGATGATGATGATTAAATCGTCAATTTATTCACAAAGTCTGACCAATGCAGATTCAAGAGTCAACATCATCAACTGTCAAGTCATCCTCTTTTGTAACTAGTTATGTCAAATTCGTCAATTCATGTTGATATCCCATCTCTTCATCATCCACTCTCTGCATCTTGCCAGAACACTATTCCATTACTCAATTACTCCCGTTCCTAATTCCCAAGCTCCTGTACTTAATAAAGGAAAGTACTTTCTAAGATCCCAGAATATTTTTTATTCCGACATGTAACAACGTCTTGTACAATAAAAACGAAGGAATTTCGAAACCATGCCATCTAACGCTATTCATTTTTCTACATATATTGATTTTTAACGTTATTGGTTTTTATTTTCCAAAGTACTGGAGGGCTTCCAATGTTAATGCATTATGTCTGAGTCCATCTGTGAAGTCTGTTGCAGTTTGAATGTGTTTTATTTATGTTCACTTATTTTCTTGTTTGCCCCAATATCTAAAGAACTGAAGTAAAATCCAAGGGTGCTAAGCAGGCTTTTCTGACGGGTCTTAAATATCATCAGCCTACTCTGTTAAATCAATGTAACTTTGTGCACTGAAAGTGCTGTACATCATATGGATGTTTTCTACGATGATGAAATATAACAACAGCCATATTCTATTTTTGTAACAAGAGAACTTTAACTTACTGTAAAGTCTTAAATAAATAACAGCTTGGACAGAAACTTTAGTACTGCATAGTTTTTTAGCCGTGTGTGTGTGTGTGCGTGTGTGTGGAGAGTATGTTCATTCCGCCCAACCCACAAATCCTGGAAAGAGTGTGTTTGTTTTAACAATAGCACAGCTATTAGGAGCTATAGGAGGTGCTGTTACCCTGCAGGGCTTGTGCGGTACGATGTGCTGATGACTGGTTGAATTCCCAGATCAACGCTCTCCTCTCCCTCGACAATTACTGAAAACCTTCCCTGGAAAAATAAACGTTTGGAAAATGACTATCAGATGGGAAAACTAATAATTTACAAAAAAGAAAAAAGAAAATTAAATCCATCATGGCAGATGCTAATTTTGCAGTACTTTGCCCCTTGTTCAGTTGGAATTTTATGTAGAAAGGGAATCAGTGAGAATCTGATTAACAGTCATTCAGAATAAAGTCAGTGTAAGGTCTATTGTTATTTGGAGGGGGGAACAGTTATATTATGCCTAACTTTCATATAGATTATGTTATGGAAAATAATAATGTAAGTGTGCTTATAATATGCAATAATTATAAGTATAAACTGCAATAAAATGTATGCATATATATAGTCACAGCCAGTGGAAAACCACTGAGCTGAGAGGAGTATTATGTTTTCTCTTTTCTCATGATTATTATCTGAAAGTTTCATACAACTGTTGCATTATTATGAAAGATGGTTTTGCTAAGAAAAGTCAAGGACCGGGTCCCAAAGCAAACTGGGTTTACAGCGACTGGGTCGCAAAGAGTTGGACTCTAAATGTTAGAAAAGTAAGCACTAAAATTGATGATTATAATTGGATAAAATAAAAAGAGACAAGGAAAAACTTAACATAAGATACTTTCGTTTAAATTATTTTGGATAGTTTGAATAAAAAAATAAAAAAAACAATAAGAAAAACAAAAGATCAAGAAATAAAAGTCAGGTAGGTAATGTGTTGTTGATCCTGAAACAAATGGCGGGGGGAAAACATTAATTTCTGCTTTCAAAAGTGTGTCCTGTAAATTGAATGGCTAGAGATTTGATGTGTGCCTGGAATGCAGCAATTATGGCATAAAAATTGTTGAAAATAGTGAAAAGCATGTTAGTGTGCAAGGAGTAGTGATGAGTAAAGGTTCTAACCTGAGCAAAAAAAAAAGAAGAATTGCTGTACTGCTTAGGTTGTGAGAGAAATGAGTGAGGATTTTGAAAAACAATGGTTTAAAGTAGGTAGTACATCAGGGCTGCTGACTGGTTTGAATGTTTCTTGAAATGTGGATTGAGAAATTCAATTCAGTGAGGGGCGCCATGTTTTGTTGAACGAATGAGTGTTGAACATGGCAGGAAGTAGGACCCTGGGTGTCACAGTGTAACGCTGCAACAGATTGGGAAGTGAGAAGAGAACAGGGAAAAGGAGTGCTATAATCACCCCATTTAAAAATATTTTGTGTATCATGGCAATGTGTACTCACAGGAAACCATGCTGTACATTTACTGGTAGTGACACCCAAGTCCACACACAGACCTTGCCAACCGCAATATCCACTCAAATCTGAAGCGATAGAGGGAATCACACCGGTTTTTGAAGCAATGTTAAAAGAGGGAATAATTGTGCCATTCCCAGATTCACCTTGTTCCACTCCTGTCTTTCCTATTAAAAAAGCACCTGTTGAGGGCAAGCCTGAAGCTTGGAGATTTATCCAAGATTTGAAAAAGGTAAACGAAGCAGCACATCACAGATTCAAGATTCAAGAACTTATTGTCACATTCACATACAGGATGTATAGTGAAATGAAAAGTGGCAATGCTTTCCAGGAATGTGCAAAAGAACAACAAAAGCATTTACAATAACGTGTGTGTATGTGTGTGTGTGTGTGTGTGTGTGTGTGTGTGTGTGTGTGTGTGTGTGTGTGTGTGTGTGTGTGTGTGTGTGTGTGTGTGTGTGCATGCATAACTGGGACAGGTACCCCCAGAAAGTAAATCCTTTAGTGTGGTCGACCTAGCGAATGCATTCTTCTTCTTCTAGTGGCACAAGAATCACAATTCTGATTTGCATCTAAATTTAATGGTAAATCATATACATGGACCGGAATGCAACAAGGTTATGCAGAATCACCAACAGTCTATGCTGCAGCATTAGGAGATTGTTTGGAAAATCTGAAATTTGAACATGGGAGCAAATTGATACAGTATGTAGATGATCTGTTGATTTGCTCACCAACAAAAGAAGCCTGTGAAAAAAACACAGTGATGCTCTAGCCTGCAACAGGAAATAAAGTGTCACCTGAAAAAGTGCAGCTGGCCTTAGAGGAAGTTAAATTCCTAGGCCACATTATATCAAACAATGGAAAAAAACTGAATACCAAAGCCACAAACTAAAAAAACAAGTAATGGCTTTCCTTGCTACTGTTGTTGTTTTTTTTTTGCACTATATTGTATATTGTATATTCTATTCTATTCTATATTCTGTTTTTCTATTGTTGTGAGCTGCTGTAACGTGAATTTCCCCACGGCGGGATTAATAAAGTCTCTCTTATCTCTTATCTTATCTTAGACAGGGGATACCTGGATATGCACAACTGGCACAACCCCTGCAGGGTTTTTGAGGGACCACAATAAGGCAATAAGTCATTTTAACATTTAATCGCTCGAGCCAATTTGAATTATCTATTATTTATTGTAACTAGTCATAATTCCAATCAACATGTCCATAATGTAATTTTGACATGTCCTTAGTCTAATCAGTGAAATGGTGACTATTGAAAATGTTGATGATGTTGTTGCACCACGTCTCCCAAGGAATTGGGTGTGTTATTGAATGCTGTCGGACAAGTAAATGGACCAGGAAATAAATATAAAATATAAGTGACAGAGTTATGTCTTTGTGTGTAACAAGTTGCAGAATTTGAGGAGGTTTGCACTCAGCCTTCTAGTGCCTTTTATTTTCTGTTATACCTGCAGTGGTAAGTACATTTTTTGCCAGTATTATGTAATGATGTTGGACTGGAACAAGCTTATGGCAAAGATCTGGCACTAATTCACATCCTATTACAGCCCATGGAAACCCTTGTATGCTAGGCTACAACTGGCTAAAATTGGAATATGAATTGAATAGTCGGCTAACTGGATAGCTAGATAGCTGGATGTGTAGCAGTTAATTAAAGCCAGAAATCATGTGAAAACCGAGCCTACTCATACTGAAACAGAACTTTTTTAACTAATTTCTAACGCTACTGGTAGCTTGCTAAAAGCTTACAACATTTTGCTGTTTGGCTAAAGCAAATAAGAAAATAAAAAGACCGTAGTGATCGTTCATGCCACAGACTTTCGTTGTTTTTTCTTTATTAAAAGGTACGAAAATGTACATAACAAGATAGTGAACATCTCATATACTTCCAAGACTATTATATGTACAAAATAAATGGATGTGAAAGGCAAGGCTGCAAAATGATTAAGCAAAAACAACAGGGAAAGGAAAGACACAGAGGTTAGTTGGGGTTAAGAGATAAGGTGTCATAATAAGAGAACATTAGACACTAATGTATACAATTGTTTTTTTATTTTTTCGTTTACCTCGCACTCGATTGTTAGATCACGTGACCGGAAACCGCTGGACCTTTACAAAAAAAAAAACCGCCCCCAACATTCGGCGCGCCTGCGTCAAGACGTGACACGCCCCCACTTCCCCCCCAACCATGTGGTTATCGGTGGTAAATAAAGATCTACCCCGAGTTTAAACCTCCATGGCCTTCTCGTTACGCTGAATTTAGAGACAACGCTTCATCTCTAAAGACTCGCAGCTGCCGAAATGTCGGCGACCGACGTGAACCTCCAGGCCCAGGTGGAGTCCGTGCTGGGAGCGCTGCTCAAAGTGGCGACGGTGGAACTGACCAAACTGTTCGAGAGTCGCTACCGAGCCTCGGCGGGGGATGTCGCCCGCACCGGGGACAGGAGCGGGCGAGGCGAAACCTCGGAGACGCTGGATTGTTTGACAAATGCGGACAGGAAACGCCTACGCAGTGTCGGGGTGCAGGTGGACGAGGACATTTACTCTCCGTCGGAGCTCTCGGGTATGTACTACTACTGCTCGCTGTTACTTCCTGTTGCAGCTCGCGGCCGGACTGCGTTGTCTGTCTGGACCGAGGTGGAAGTGTCGGGGCGGCATGATGATGAAATCGGTTACACGTTGTGTCGTTGTTTATGTGCAGTCGAGGCGTCGCACCATGCATGCAGCCTGGTGCAATTTTTGATGCGCACATGCATTCAACTCTAAATAGTATTTCCCATTTCCCCATTAAACATGCATTTTTTTATTTATTTTTTGCTGGTTGTTAACATGAGACTCACGCCTGGCTGCAGCTCAGACGTTGAGGTTGAAACACCGTAGTAATCTAAAGGAATGTTTGTGTCCCTGCTTTTCCCCTCCCCCTCTACTCAACAGTTCCCCTTTTCACCTCTGATGTTGGGCTGAAAGAGTGGGGGGAGGACGAGGAGGAGGAGGGTGGTGAGGACGAGGAGGAGGAGGAGGAGGAAGTGGAGGGGGATCCCACTCCAGCAGATATCCTCCTGGCTGAAATTAATGACCACGTTGACCCCGAGTGGTCCCTTCACAAAGAAAAGGTCAGTGCAAATCACCACGACAGACATGCACTGTAAAAAGTTGCAACGCAGGGAATCTTTGAACCGCTCCAATGAGACTGGATGAAAGAGCAACTTTGCAGACACAGTGATGGGATTAAATACAGTTCGGATGTGTCCTCACCGCTAGGCCTAATCTCACAGTGATAACTTGATCAGAAAACCCTGCATGTTGTATGGTTGTATGGTATGTTGGTTGGAGGATCTGAGTGCCACAGCAGACCCGGGGCATCCTCGTGATACATACAGTCACAAGCACGAATGAGCGTGGAAGCAAAATGCGACAATCTGACCAGTACAGTTCATCATTGGTTCGTGCTGTTTGTGTCTGTTTATTTTTTTTTACAGGATGTGGAGATGGTGAACGGGAGCGCCCTTGAAGCGATCTCTCCAACCGCCAGTGATCCTAAAGCAGAAGTTGTCCTCCACGGTAAGGCAGAACCAAGAGGGTGTACGGTCAGTTAAACAGCAGGTGGAAGCAGTTTGTGCAAGTCCGCCTCAGTCGGTCTCCATCTGTGGAGGATTCGAAAGCCTCAATACAATTTCAGAGACTGTTACTGCACCTGTTGAGCCGTTGACTTAAAGGGTAATTCCGGGATTTTTCAACCTGGCCTCTAAATGTCTGATATGTCAATTACGGTTGATACGCGAGTCGGAGAGACGAGTTTTGAGTTTACGTAGAGGAACTGCTAGAACTCGCAGCAGCTGGTTCACCCTCTCGCTTTCATAAACTATCTTCGTATCCTTTTCACCGTCGTTTTCCGAGCTGTTTCTGTAGCGACCCTTTCCATAATGTTGTCAGACATTTGGAGAATAACACGAATAACAATCTGAGCCCGTCCGTGACAAAAACAAGCACTTTTAGTGGACGTACTTTGACCGGCCGTCTATGCCCTTACGGATTACGTTGCCGCCATAGAGCCGCCGTTACGCGACTGCCGGTTGAGCCGATCGGACCGGAGAAACTCAGAAACCTTTGGGATCTACTTAAAGGTACGAAAAGCGATTTTGTGGACATAGAGGCCAGGTTGAAAAATCCCGGAATTACCCTTTAAGATTCACCCAAAAATAAGCCGCCTAAGTGAGACTAAACTGATGTGAGACTCACTGGACCAATGTTGTTTGATTCTGCCTTTCACTACCTATCAGTGAAGGAAATGCTATCCTTGAATACAGTGGGTTGTGGCCCGCACACTGAATCCTCAGCCTCAACACTGGACTTGTGAAACATTGATGTTGTAACTGCTGAACTGCCAAACAGGCTCTTTTAACCTCACTTCTTCTAGGTCTTAAGTATGTGGTTGTTCTGTAGATTTGTATCTCCCTTCTATTTATAGGCTTGCTAGGTTTGCCTTCTCAACAGTGGCAATGGCAATCATACCACTATTAAGAATTTATACTGACAATAGCTGCAACAGGCTTGGTTCTAATAATACATTTGTGGAGTACTTTTGTCGACAAAGTTACAACGTGCTGTAAAGAAAGGGGCTTCATTGAGGCTTGTGCAATAGAGCAGAAATGGTTCAAAACTGTGAAATTCTAATATTCTCATAACGGCAATAAAATACATATAAAAGTAACACTGCTGGCTTGAAACTTCCCAACAGTTCAACAATGGTCAGAAATGGGGGCTTTAATATATTTACCTACACTTTGAGTTAAACTGTGTCTACTCTTTTCCAGTCTCTGCAGATCTAAGACCTGGATCTTCGCAGAGCTCCCTGACCAAGCAGAAGCCTCTCGTGGTCCAACCAGAAAACCGGAGCGACCGGAGCGTCGGGAGCCAGGTTAAGTTCGTTTGCCCGTTGATCCTGAAAGCGGAGTTTCCAGCGCCGGAGCCCGAGCGCTTGGTGGAGCCGGTTCAGGCGGAGCCCCAGCAGACCAACGTCAGCACCGCCAAGGGCACCGCGTACAGCCCCTCGCCCTCCGACGGCGCCGTGGCTCCCCCGCGGGTCCGGGTGTGGGAGCGGATCCACGCCGCGCCAGAGGTGGAGAACCACCTCCAGCTGAAGCTGAAGCTAACCGCTCCGGACCAGAAGCTGATGAGACCCTGCGCCGTACGGCTGGTCAACATGCTGGCGGTGTCCGAGTCGGGGGAGAAGCACGCCGTTAATGCCGCCAAGGGTCACGGGCCGCCCCTGCCCAAAGACCTGCGCCACCACCAGGGTCTCCACACGGGCCATCGCCTCTGCTGCTTCACCCGGTGCGGCGACGGCGTGTGGCGTCTCCAGAGGGCCGGCGCCGGCGCCGTACCCGCCGCCCACTCCCGGGGCGGCGGGTACGCCTGCGGCATCTGCGGGAAGAAGTTCAAGCGGAGGAAGATCCTGCGGCGGCACGAGCGATTCCACACGGGGGAGAAGCCGTACTCCTGCTCCCACTGCTCCAAGGGGTTCGCCCTGAGGAAGAGTCTGCGCCGCCACGAGAGGTTCCACACGGGCGAGAGGCCGCACACCTGCACGCACTGCGGCAAAAGCTTCAGACTCCGGGACAATCTGAAAGCTCACCTGAGGTTTCACACGGGAGAAAAGCCGTTTCTGTGCAACGTCTGCGGGAAGAGTTTCAGGATCGCCCGGAATCTGGAGAAGCACAATCTCAGCCCGTGCGGATTATTTGTTCCTTCGTTCAGGAAAATTGCCGGCCTGTAGAAATACGCTGAACGTAGAAAAGCGGGTTGCGTGTGTTGCACGATTTTCTACCTCAAATTAAAACACTGGACTGCTTGTGTAGACATCTGTAATGTAAAGTTGATTTGAAATGCCAAACAAATACAAGACAGAACTGTTTTACGCCGAATCCATTATCCTGTTGTAATTACTGATGTTCAAAGCTTTTTTTGAGGACCAAAAGGTTAACAGTGAGATGGTCATGGACACACATTTCACAACTGACTACTGATGTTTAAATTCCACATCATATTTCCACGTCCTGTGAATGTGGACGAACTCTTTTTTTAGAGCAGGACTCTGTTTCCGAGCTAATCTTGGCTTCTGGAAACGCGAACCAGGATCCCGTAGCGCAGCAGGAATACGCAAAAGTCTTCCTGTCTCGGTCTGCGTTGGAATTTTTGTACTTCAGGAAATGTATACGTTTTCTCTGTCTGTCTCCCATCAGCTCTTCTGCACGAGGGATGTCCTGTTTGGTTTGGAGATAGGTAGGTAGCATTGTGTCAGATGGGGTTTTGCGGTTAGAAAATGCCGTGTGATTGTATGATGGGGGCTTCTCTCTGCAGATGGACATTTCTATGTAACCGTTATATAAATATATATATATAAAGTAGTGTTACTGATGCATAGTTTATAGATGTCTATCTGTTCCATTGTGCTTATGTTTAGTTGTTTTTCCTGTACTGTTTTATTTCAGCTTCGTGTCATTACCAAAACTGTTACTTTTTTTTTAAATCTTCATCTTATGTGTACTCTGTGTGTCAGACTGAGGAGGACCATTGTCCGTTCTTACAACAGATTATATTTTTCTATGGAAGAAAACAAGCTTGATGTTTAAGTAGACATGAAACATTGAGTTTCAATGAAAACAAACTTTTTGAACATTTTGATGACTTGTACTATAAGCTAGTTAACGTTTTTTCAGAGCTATTTGGAGCTTTATATTCCTCAACATTGATATTCTAAAATGACAAATGTCTCTTCACCTTTTTGTAATTGTACTACATAACTTAAGATGTCCCTTTTGATCCTTTCATGTGCATTAATAAAAAAGAAAACTAAATTCTGTGGCCTACGGATGATGCAGTTATTTTGTTTTCTGAATTCTCGTCGGACAAATATGAAAGTAACTCCCGAGCTTTGTGGGATTTCCAGTTATGCAACAATGACGTCAGAAGCAGCCACCATACCTATACAGGTACCTTGATAAGCACCTGCTCAACCTGGAAAGCCCCAATTTAAAACTTACCCGACGAACACGACGTAGTATTTTTTTTTTTTTTTTTTTAAGGGCACAGTTCGCACGCACCGGTCAAAGTATTAATCGAATTAACCGACACGAGCAAGATTAAGCCGCTGACAGGTTGTAAATGTCGGTTTCGATACAATCTCGGTTAATTGCCCAGCCCAACGTATGAGGGTCTCCACAAGAAGTGAAAATATTACTACTGGAGTGAAATGTCACTTTGGCCATTACTTAAACTTGACTTGACTGAAACGTATTTTAGAAAACAACTTTCTTACACATATTTTTTTTCTTTCTTAAATTCTGGACAAGTAGCAGTTTATGCAGATATGTAATACTATTTCGAGGCTATACTTTCTCTCCGTTGCACTTTGAAACGGGGAACTACACGACTGACTCATGATCCCTCCTCCCTCGCCCTACCAGGAACTACACACACAAACTCAGCGGCGCTTTCACTTTTGACAGTAAAGGCAGAAGACAAGCAAGTACGACAGAAGAAGAAGCAGCAAGCCGAAGCTCTTTAAAGGTAGGCATTAGACTGTCGTAGTGTATATGTCCCCGTGTGACTAGTCTTGTTTATGGGTATTCAAAACAAAGACTTGGAAAGTGTTTTTTGTGTGCAGTTAACCCTTTGCTGTTCGCTTTTACGTGGCTAACGCTAACGCACACTAGCTGTGTAGGATAGGAGGGCAGGAGTTCTTGCAAAACAAAAGATGGCCAGTCAGGAGAAAGCCCAGCTCGCGGTGCTGCTCACGTGCCCGGTGTGCCGGGACATCTTCACGGAGCCTCGTCAGCTGCCCTGCGGCCACAGCATCTGCATGGGCTGCCTCGAGGGCATGATGGACCACTCCTCGGGCATACCCTTCCGCTGCCCGGACTGCAGGGCTTACTTCGGACAGACCATCCCGGTGCAGAAGAGCTACGCGCTGGCCAACATCGCAGAGGACTACAGAGAGAACTGGAGGGAGAGGGTACTTTCCTACTTCCTGTCCAGGAATGCCACCTCAAATATCTAACACACTTTTCCCACTTTCCCACAAATGTCGTCTGATTTGTTTTTGTTTTTTGACTGCAGGCCAAGCAGAAAGAAAGTGTGTACTGCGACTTCTGCCCGGAGAGAACGACGCCGGCGGTGAAAACATGCCTGAGGTGCGAGGTGTCGTTCTGCAAGGAGCACGTCAAGGACCACCAGGAGCGGCCGGTGTTCACGGGCCACCCCCTGGTCGAACCCCTGGACGACCTCAAGAGGAGAAAGTGCCCGCAGCACGAGGACGAGGTGCTGAGGTACTACTGCAGCACCACCAGGCGCTACATCTGCAACATCTGCGCCCTGGAAACCAAGCAGCTGAACCAGGCCACGGAGGCCTCCAGCATCCTGGGCAGGAAGCTGACTGTGAGTTGTTGGTTACCACTCGCTTACAAGTCATTGTCAAGTAGCAATAGTTTGTGGTTTTGTAAGTGGAGACTTCTGAGCACAGAGGGAGGGAATCCCCAGGCCTGGGTGTTGCTCTGGTGTTGTGGAGAGACTGGATTTTCTGGATTTGTTGCAGTTGCAGTGACAACTACCTTTCCCCACCCCATGCACAGACACATTTTCACTGAACAATTGCAAACACTGTAGCACAACATAAATGCTAACATAAAAACAATATGTTAAAGTGCGTGTGTGTGTGTGTGTGTGTTTGAAACAGGAATACATAGACCAGCGCTTCAAATCGTTTGAGGAAAAATTTGAGGAATCCAACGACTCCATCAGACAACTGCGAGAAGCCGTCCAACAACAGGTGAGACGCATTTACCGGATCCTCTCGGGAAAGCATGACGCACCTACCCCTTTTTAAATGTCTACATTTGATAAACCTTGACTTTAGTTACGTATGAGGACTTAATCACTGTAATACGATATGGATTGTGCTGGTTGTTTTTCTCCTGACAGAAGCCCAAGGTGAATCCCGCCGAGTCATGCTTCAACAGCGTCACAGTGGTCCTGCTCTGTCTGTGGTTCATCGTTCTGTACTATGGTAAGAGGGCATCGTGTTGGGAGTCGTTACATCTGATTTGCTTCGTTTTCCATCCTCCTCTTGAATGCCGACGACTAGCTTCGGATAGGCGTGTTTGTATTGAGTGTGAACACACTCTCAACGATGCCTGTGTTTGGCCGATTGTTGTCCAACCAGCCTACAGCTACTCTGTGGAAAACCAGAGGCTCGCCGAGGTGATGGACAAGCAGCAGACCCGCGTGGACCGCGTCTACTCCACCATGGCAGGTAAGGGTGAGTGGGCGTTTTAGTCCCGTTTCTGCAGCATTACACTGCATTTACTTTTAATACAGATTTATATTACCCAGTGGCAGTTTTGAACACATACAGCACATCGTCACCCTCTTAAAATAATGGCCTAAGTCATATTTTCAAGTTTTTCAAAAAACAGAATAAACTGAACCAAATATAGACTGATATTTCTTAATCATTTCACACAAAAAGGTTATGACAATATATGACTATTGACATACAAATAACGCTGTCTGTCAATTATGTAACATGAGAGGATTAGATTACCAGTAACTAGTTACTACTACAGTTACTAGTAACTACTAGTCACCAGCAGTAACTTTAACCAGTAACCAGCAACTGTAGTAGTAACCAGTACACCAGCTTCACAGAGCTAGCTATTTTGTGTCTGTAACCCACTGGGAGGCTTCGTAATTAAACTATAAATTGTGAAAGTAAAAGACTAAATAACTACGCAACATTTATAGCCTAGCCGATATTATAGTAAACCTGATCACTTACCAATAGGGGACGAGCCCTGAATCATGGAAATAACTTCATTTATCTGGTAGTATTTCTTTCTTCTTGAAGCAGCCGCCATCTTGAAAGCTTGTAAAATGTTTGCCTAAGTCACTTAGTCCAGAAGTAATTTGGCCTAAATCAGGATTAAAATTGCCTAAGTCACACTCTTGACTAGGCCATTATACTACCAGGGTAGGAACAGCTGATCTTTTCAATTAAGGATGTAGTCAATTTTACCAGAGGTGGCCAGCATCATGAAGAGATGACTTATGCAAAAAAAATAAATTGCTTTATGTAACTGTGACTTGTGTCACCAGAGGGGTCAAAGTGCAGAAATTGAGTTCAGTGTCTTGCTCAAAGACACTTCAGCAGACACCCGTAACCCTCCACTTACAGGGCAACCAGTATACCAGTTTAACCACTGTTTCATTACGATTGTAATATGTGTTCAATCACTTTTCTCATGTATCCCCGCATAGAAGTCCTGGTCGATCTGGTTGCCAGAGATGCCAAGACGGAAGACCTGGAGGAGCGAGGTTGTGATCTGTTGAAAACATCTTATCAAAAATGATATTTTTAACGATTAAAGGCAAACAATGACCTTTAATGATACCCACAAACCTTGGGGAAATTACAACTTGGAGTAGCATCAAAACTGTCTTGTCTCTCAGGTACTCTCACTCTGGACCTGGACACTGCCAGTCCCTTCCTCAGAGTCTCCTCCTGACCTCCGCTCAGTGGAGAGAGTGACGGCCAAGCTGGAGTATCCCAGCCAGAAATCCCGCTTTGACGAAGCCCCCCAGGTCCTCTCCACCCAGTGCTTCGCCACCGGGCACCCACGTCTGGGAGGTGGAGGCTGAGGGGTACTGGGACATCGCCGTGTCCTACAGGAGTATCCAACGCAAGGGCAAAGACAACATCGCCTTCGGGACCAACGCGCAGTCCTGGAGCCTAACGCGCAACGACAAGGGTCAGCTGTTCACCTACCACAATAAAACCAAAACCGTTCTCGCCGTCGTCTTGAAGTACAACAGGATAGAGGTGGCTGTGAATTCTAGGAAAGGCACCATCACTTTTACCGAGGTGGGTCCCCAGCTCACCGCCCGGCTGCACGAGTACCAGGCCAAGTTGACTGAGCCGGTGTGCCTGGGCTTGGGGCTGTACCGCGTGGACCCGCCCAGCAGAGCGTCTGTTGTCAACGTTCACTGAGTGGCCCTGACAGCTGTCCGTCACAACACTGGAGCAGAGACTGGGCTGAAGGATGCAGTATCAGTTCAGCCATGATCGTAGTGGAGAAGTTTGGGACACTTGGGAAAAGTTAGTGAGAAACACTTTAAGAGTCTAAACCAAGAAATGCAATATTTGCAATAATATAATTTTGTCTCAGGTTATTACAATGTATTTTCACATTGTATTTTGCTTATTTTGTACACTAGGTGTGATTACTTGATTTCTCCTTTGTTTGGGGATATGTATTCAATCAGAAATCAAACCAATACTTTTTGTGCATTGCTAAATTGACAAGAAAGGGTCTTTTGTATTATGAGCTGCTCTCTACAGAGCTTGTATCATTCACTTTCTCTTTTTTGCTCTCACATTAGTGAACACATCCTGTAAATACCTCATAACGCACTGATGTGTAGCACTAAAACCTGTGATAGATCAAATGTAAGAAAGAGCTAGGTAACAAACCGTGTTCGATAACGCCTGATCAGAGACCAATAAATAATTATTTTTGACATAACTGGAGGAACAAATCCAAGGACGAGGATAAGAAACACCTGGGAATGGTGTGATATGGATTATATCACAAACAGCACATTGTCTGAGAAACAACTTCACAATGTACATTTTAAAGGAATTTGTCCGTATTCCTCGTCTTGTTCAGGTGTCATAAATGTGCTATGAGCCAGATTTCAGTGTTGCCATTTCATTTATGCACTATTACACTGTATCCCTGTGTAAACGTGTAACTTTATGTACCAAAGTAACTCAAGACAAATTCAGCTCGAGTCTCCCCTTAATGATTAACCTTTACGTGAATAATGTTGCAACTGAAGTGCCTGAAAATTGGGAATAATAAGGACTAATCGAAATGAGAAAACCACTGGGTTGAGCATGTATCATGCTCATTTATTAAGAAACCATGAAAGTCAAATTAAACTGACACTGAACTGAGCACAATCGTACAAAATTGAAGGAAATCGTAAGCCTGGAGTGCAACTACCCTCAATACAAAAAACAGACTATACAAAGTATTTGTCTCTCAAACTAAGTCATTTCTTCTTTAAATAAAGCAATACCTTGAAATGTTCCAGAGTACTCTCCCCTACTTAATACAAGAAACATGAGGCACCAAAAGACTTCAAAACATGGATCTCAAATCCCATATTCTTTATGTACAAAAACACTGCAAATGACTCAACACTGAACCATCAATGCCTTCAGCCGCTGTAAAAAAGTAGATATATTTGCCTTCTCCGAGCAGAGACAAAAAGATCCTTATCCAAAAACAGCTTATCCAAGTTTTACAGTACAAGAATACTATTAAGTGTTCTGTGTTCTAACAGTGTGTTTTGTTGTAACAGAAAAATGTAAGCTTTAACTTGAGTCCTCCTCTGAGGGTTTCCAGTTCCACTGTGTTGAGCGTCTTCCGTGGTTCCCAGTGCTCATCTTTTCTCTAGCTGCCCTTCAGTCCAGGGGGGCTGACTGAAAGCTTATACGGCATACAGAATATGAAACAGTACAACATAAAATCCGTACTGCCGCCATTTCTGTACCTGCTGCTTAGTTATGACGGTCTGCATCTTTCTGTCCAAATGTACACGTACAAAACGATGAAAGGACTTTGACATACAGGCGTTTGTAGTGGAATGCATTTCCTGCCATCTTTTTTTGGACACCAATTTCTGATGGAACTTACTCAAAGTCGTCTACTGATCGGTATGCATCATTTTGGTTGGTAAGCTGCTGTATGAAGCTATTGATCAGGCCCTATATCTTCTGCATCACTGCCTCCATCCATTAACAGCCAGTGCCTGTGAAAAACAGGCGGCCTATTCATCTTTGATTGGTAGTCGCGGCTCTTTATTTCACCGTTCCCATGTTCTGACCCCTGATGGAGCACCAGGCCATGAATATATCCCTAAAAAGGACAAAGAGAAACAAGCACATTAATTACGTAAAGCAGATACAATGATTAACTGGTCAGACACAATCATGGGACGTGGTCTGGTGTGTAGTTCAGATGCGGTCAGTGACTGAAAGGAAGGTCTGAGTGATTTGTGAAGTGATTGTGTTGTTCTTTTTGGGCCCATTTTTATAGCTGTATTAGTGAACTACATGTAGACTGTGTGAGAAACGGTCAATATCCATCTGGTTTTTCCCCCCTCAGTAAGATACATTGCATATTCTGACCCAAGTAAGGGTTTATCAAAAACACACACCTGCAATGATTAGCTACACATTCATTGCTGCAGTACTCTTTGTCCCAGTCGTTACTCTCTACCGCTGGGTTGTTGCAGCCAGCCCTTACACACACACTCAAGGCAGAATGGGCATCACTGGAGTCATTCAGCTCCATCTCATCCTGAAAGGAGAAGAAAGATGATTTGGATGAGCAGAATAAATACCACCACCCAGTGTTTCCTTTACACTGATTCCAGTGCAGTGTCCCCCCACTAGAGACATTCAATCATTTTTTTTTTTTTTTATTAAATAACGTTATCTCACATTAGATCACTTTTGTCCCACTGCTGTTGCCATCATGAGGCAAGCCTAGTAAGCCTGATAGTGTAGCCAATGTGCAGACAGACTAAAGTGGGGTCACGAAGTTGCAACACCTACCAGAACTGATCCTGGTATGAACCCAGAAAATTACCCCCACATCTACAAACAACTCTGTAGGAAACACAACATTACCATTTTTAATTTGCAGAGAAAAATGCTCCACTATTTACCTCTTCCGAAGGCATCATTTCTGCAACTACTTCCTCTTCTGGATTGCCCGGCAAGTCAGTGGAATTGACCACCTGCAACGCCACAGTGGGTGTGGACCGGGCAGATGTAGGCACAGTGGATGACATAACGACCGAGTTGGCAGCGGCTGTGGTGGTAACAATAATTGGCACGGACTGACTGCCCTGCAAGGAGGCGGGAACTATTTTAATCTGGAGTGGAGGGGGAGGCGTAGCGGTGAGGGACACCGGGAGGCCTGGTGTGGCGCTTCCCTCGCGGGGCTTGGCCTGTAAGGGCGGCGGGGCTGGCGCCATCTGCTGGAGCCGCGGTGGAAGCGGTGCGTTCTGCATCTGCTGCAGCGGAGGGGGCTGGCGCGAGGCAGCCGAGACCACGACCGCAGCAGGTTGCAAGGCACGGACCCCTCTGGGCAGCACGGTCACCACCTGACCCCCGGCCTGGAGCATCTGCTTGGAGATGATGATCTTGGCGATGGTCTGGGTTGGGGGAGCTGCGGCTACTGTAGTGGAGGCTTTGTTTGCCCCGGTGCGGGAACGCGTGGTCACCTCTGGAACGTCCAGGATGATGTTGGAAGCGCAGATGTTGGTGATAGTGTTCTCTTCTGGACTGTTGTGAGACAGGCGGACTTGCTGGTGAGCAGCAGAGTGAGGGGCCACAGGGAGTCAGGTTGATGACTGGCAGAGGAGGTGGGGAAGGGGCAGTCTCCATCACCTCACTGGAAGGCTGGGGTGAAGACATATGAGATTAATTTAATTTAAAATTACGTACAGGTGAAGTTTTCCGTTGGAGGACAAGATAGTCTTACCTGTGAGAGCTGGTTGGCTCTGTAAGCTGCCAATGCTTTCAAATATTCCTTCTTCGCTGCTTCTGTCTTTCTCTTATACACCTAGTGGAGACAAAACAAGTATGTAACAACTATGATGAATGAATAACATTTGTCAGTGTAGGTCAGACTACAAGGGCAGTTCAGACTGGTCTTGAGTAAATGCTTTCCATGCATACCTGTTTCTGCTCCTCAGCTAGACTGTCCCACATGGAGGCCACAATCTTTGATACCTCTCCAAAAGAGGCGTTGGGGTTCTGGCCCTTGATGGCTGCCTGGGTGTCTCTGAAGAACAGGGCATAGGCCGACACAGGCTTCTGCGGCTCATTGGGGTCTTTCTTCTTCTTCCCTTTCTTTCCACCCACCGGCCCCATCGCTGAGGCCACTGTGGCTGGCTTGCCCCCACCCCTCCTGGCTGCAGCCATGGAGACAGAGGATGAGAGAGCTGGATGGGACGACATGTGGGAAAGGACAGAGGGGGAAGGGAGAGACATGGGAGAGTCTACCAGCACACTCTTCTGACCAAAAGTGTGCAGAGACGGAGGGAGAAAGGGGGAGAGAGAGAGACAGCCCATTTTAGTTGCAAGACTTGCAACACAGCATGCAATCAGCAATATATTTGTGAAAAAACAGTTGCAATGCATGCGAGCAAGGAAATACACCTCCCCTGGTGTGAACCCTCACCCTGAAGTCATCCATGTCTTCATCCTGAAGGGAGCCAGCTGGAGACGGTGTGGCTGACATCGGCTGGTCAGGTGTTGCTGACCGAGGCAGAATGTTCCCACCCCCAAGACCCAGTCCCAGCTCCGATTGGTTAATAGTGGTCAGCTGACTGCTTCCCAAAAGACCATGACCGATGTCACCAAGTTGGACGTCAATTGTCATTGGGGAGGAGCTGCTAAAATGTGACCCATTAGAATTGCCCAGTTCCTGCAGAGGGATTAGAAAGAGGGGAGGGGAAGACAATGTTTTCAGAATGACATACCGTACAATTTCCATGACCAATATTAGTCCGAGTCTATGTTACAAATGTCACATTTTTTACACTGAATATGTGATCAGAATGTCCCAGGTCTAACTATCACTGAGGACCAATACTATCAGGAAATCTCACACTTTGGAAGAGAAGTGGATGTGTTAGGAAGTGCTGATTCTGATGTGAGGGTCCACAAGTAAAGTACTCACCAGCGCTGAGGAACTGAGAAGGGCTCCCCCTCCAGTCTGGCTCATCACCCCAAGATTCAGGTGCTCCAGGCCTTGGGAGCCAGGGTTCACAAAGGTGGAGGCAAACGATGGGTCATTGGCCCCCACTACCAGGTTGCTAACAAGGCTACGGGAGCCAGAGGGACCCCCAGCTACCTCTGACCCGTCGGTCAGCTCCCCGAAGTGGGACACTACATCACTTACGGTCAGGGCTGAGTCTGGGTCTAGGGAGATGGGAGGAATCTCAAATACTTCATCCCCAAGGCTGGGGGTATGGAATGTCTGCTAAATGGGCGAAAAGAAGAACAGTTGGGAATGAGCCATTGATAAGCTGCAACCCATATGCAATTATCGACGTTATCAAAATGTAAATATATACATCACACTGCACGACAACGTAATAAATTGGTCACTCACCTCAGCGGAAAGAAAGGGGTGACCCGCTCCACTGATGGTGAGGTAATTATCACTGCCTCCTGGAAACTGAAAACACATCGCATATGGTTAAATAACGCGAGCACAAACAATTCCATTAGCCAAAATAGCCGTTTCCAATAATCTAACGTTACCTTATTCTCAGAGTATTCACCATATGCTTGTGTGTCCAAAAACTCCGAATCAACACTCTGAGCACAACCATCCGACAGGTCAGAGTAAAAATTAAGGTCCATTCTTAAAAGGCTTTACTTTAGACGTTGGCAGCCTTGCAATTTATTACATAAGTTATCCACTTAGTTAGTTGAATACGACATGACCAGTTTCCCTTGCCATTTAGCTAACTTAGCCCACCACTAGACAGCTAGCAGCTAACAAACGTTAGCTAAACGCTGGCCAGACTAATTGCTGCCGGTTAGCATTAGCATAAGGTCGAAGAGATAACGTTAACCGACTTAGCTACGATACTCTAAGAAGTCTCAGAACAAGGGCCACTTCACTCGAGGTTCATGAGATCCTAATTATTAAACGGTGACGAAATATAATGTAGCTGCTACTTCAGGGTATTCAGTTGGCTAAAACACCTAAGAGAAAAACAGCAGAAGCCATCGATTTATGCTAGCAGGGTCGACGCACGCATTAGGTAGTGTTGCCTTCATGTGCTGTCGGAAATATTGGTATTACTATTTGAACTTACTTGAAAGAACCAATTGATAAATAAGGCTGAGGTATGGCGTTAAAGGGGCGACGAGAAGGAAAGCGGCCTCATCCACGGGTGGTAAAAAGTATATATATAGCAACTTGTCGCAAGTAATTAATAAAAAAAACTTTAATTAAATGACGGGTGCGCATTTGTTCCTCGTCAGGTGCCGCTTCGCTCGATTTCTAAAATGAAATATAACCAAAACTACTTAGTACTTATTACATGATCCTTTTTAATGTGTTGTCTGACCAAATTAACGTGAAGACCAAAAGAAGAGAATACAGCCCGTGAAGGCAGCATAGCTACCAATGCGATCGCCATCGCCAACATCGCTTTCCTCGGTCTCGTTCATTCGACATGGACGTCATTGTGTATATCAAATTGATCTCACTCGACGGCAACCACGTTAAACTAACTACAGCACTTTTGTCTTATTTTAGAGTTAGTTACTACGCAGTGGCTAAAACCCATACATCTGTGTAGCACGTAACCGTTATAATGGGGGTAAACTCGGGCTAAGAATACGCTAAACTGAATGCGGAAGCTGGTGCTGTCTGCGTTATGAAAAAAAGCAAATATTAAAACAATTCTATGAACACTTGAAAAGTATTGGATTTTATTTACCACCGTCCAATGGCATGTGGTTACTATCACCATGTATTAACAATCCCAGCCAAACGTTCATTGTCATTTGTTTACACAGTCAAACTGAGCTGACAGATTTGGCCACTGCCAACTAATATTACAGCTCCCAGAGCTAGTTATCTATGTATGGGAAGTTTAACTGAAACTTTAAAAGAGTTTTAATCAGTTGATAGTCTTGTTTTCAGCGGGGTCTCGTGTGACTGGGGAAGTTGTGTCAACAAGGTGCGCTAAAATAAAGACGCGACAGATTCAACATCTGCCTGATTTCAGCTCTGGAAAAAGTAATATACGCTCGCGCTGTGTGGATAGCAGTATTTGCAGGCTTGTTCAGCCCGTCTTACCTCCATCGCCAGTGGGATAGTTAGCTACATCAATCCACTCCAAACAAAGGCTTTGAATCGCCAGTGTCAACTCTTAATTCCACTTGGAGAACAGTTTAAAAGAAAACGGCTTCCGGGTTCCTTTATTTCAGGAAATAACGTCACTCGCTCCTCACCGGCGAATGATAAATCACTAGAAAATCTCGCTAAATAATTCCACCAATTCCTAGGAAATACACGGCACATTAGTTTCACCCCACTGACATTTGAGTTCATATGTAGCACTACTGAGTATCGAGTACACATCACTTACACTAATCCCCATGTTTAAAGGCTACAGAAGGCAGGGTGTATGTGGACTCTGCAATATGGAGCTGGTAGTTCATTTAATGGATGGGAACCAGCTCAGCTCTTCTGCAGCATCATCATCATCCTCAACACCAGCACAGTGGTCATTAAGTCACTGGAGTTAAATGCAGTTTAGAAACAGACAATCAATCTCATATACAAACTGCAAACTTCCTTTTTTTGCTTCTGCTTAATAAAAGATAGGCACAAAAATACACAAACAGACTAGGTGACACACTTGCTTTCACTGTAGATTGCTGTTATTTCATATCACAGATAGTCAGATCATAAAACAAGAATAGTTACTCATAGCTGTCATCTTTGCATCATAGCACACAATTGACCAGCTCTACATTGTACAATACACCCATCCTCCTAGCACTGCTTCAGTAACTAACACACCCCTTCCCCTCTCCCTCCCTCCCTCTCAATCCCCCCCCTCCCCTCCCCTATAGTGGAAAAAAAAAAGTACATCCACACATTGGACCCCCTTGTAGTTTATCGACTCATGTGGACACAGATGTGGCCAAAGGAGATCAGATCCAGGGATTGTGGGATCTGGTTTCAGGCTCTGCTCAGTACACGTGTGTCCACTCGTCCAGTTTCATGTAGCACTAGAGGACCAGCGTTGAGGTTTTTCGATAAGAAAAGGGTTTCTGTACAGCAGGGGCCCCCCTTTTGGTCACGGCTGGGAATGCGATGGGGGGGGGGGGGGAGGAGGAGGAGAATGGAGAGTTGAGACGTGAGAGAGCTTGGCATTTTGCCACTTCGTCAGAGGTTTGGTGTGACAGTGAGGATGGTTGAGGAGAGAAAGGTAGAACATAATTATGAATGATGGAAATGAAAACGGATGGGTGAAAACCTGCTCCTTTCCTGGAAAAAAGCCCTACGTAAAACAAATGAATAAAAATAGCAACAAAAGACGCATTCATCCATAATGATAGATAATGATAAAAATAAATGAGGAATAACGTTATTCATTGTTGAGAAGGGTTGGGGGGGTCGGGGAGGGGGGGGGGTAGTCAATCAATCCTCTGAGCTAGACGAGGAGTCAGAATCCTTCTGTGCCATGATGACATCGTCCAGCAGGGCTTCTTGATCCGAGCTGTCGTAGCCGCCTTGGGACAGGCTGTCGCCACCCTCCATCTTAACGTCAAAGTCCGGGCTGGTGAGGAAGTGATGGGAGCTCTCCAGGTCCTCCTCATCCATCATGTAGGCACCGTCCGAGACCAGGGTCTCTTCGACTCCACCCAGGAGGGGGTCTTCTTCGGGGGTGGGCTCGGGAGTGTGGTGATGGTGGTGGTGATGGTGCCGGCGCCGGCCTTTCTTAGGGATGTCAGAGTCCTCGGACAGTAGTCGGTGGAAGAGGCTCTCTGGCAGGAAACCCTGTGAGAAGAATGAATCGTAATATTAAAAATGTCCATCGTGGGGAAAACCAGAAGACTAAGAGTGTTCAGACTATTCTGCTGTTTACCACAACGCTACGGCCTTCAAGAGACTTCTCTCCTCTACACCGGAGTGCTATCAGGTCGTCATGGTGGTCTACACATCATGTCTGTACTTTATTGAGCAGTATCTGATACAAAAAGTTAAATGTATATGATAAACTTCACAACAATTCAACTACTCGGGGGGGGGGGGCCCCCACGCACAACAGGCCACTTTACTTCGAGGTCACCTTACACTCCGCTACACTTTATAACTTATAACTTTTGTACTTTTATAACTTTATAATTTATAACTTTGTACTTTATACTTTTCTATTATATTTTGTACTTTTTCTATTATATTTCTTGGTTTTTTAAATTATGTCTGTTAATATTTGTTGTTAGCATTAGCGTAAGGTGTCGGAGAGGCATAAGAATTTCATTGCCAACTTTTGCTTTTTTTTGTGAATGTTTGTGCATATGACAATAAAAAACCTTGAACCTTGAACCTTGAACCTTGAACCTAGCAGTGATTTATCATACAAGTCCCGTAATCCCCTTGTCATAACATCAACGAGAACAGGAGAACGTACCTCTGGGTTCTTCCACCAGTAGTTTGCACGGACTGCTCTCACAGTGACGTATGGAAATATACATATTACGACTGTAAGACAACAACTACGCTGCCACTTGGTGATAAATCACATCGTTGTATGAGCGGTGCTTCCATGCACGGATGTAACGTGCAGTAAACATTAAGAGAGCTGAAATCACATTCAAATAAACTGCTAATGAATTAGGTCTCTAGGTCACTGAAAACAAGTACACCGTGTGGTTTATGATCTGTACTCGTTTCAAACTGCCAGCACCTGCCAGAGTTTTTCTTCCCCTTTTGCATTAAACAAGACAAGGCGACTACCTTTTCATCATGAACGCAAAATGTAGTCCAAGTCTTTTTCTACACAACAGCAACATCGTGAGAAGACTCCCTCAAATGTGGAGTCAACTGTAAAGTGGAGTCCTTCTGGGCAACGCACGACAGAATAGTTTGATCGTATATTAAAATGGTTTCAAAACGTACAGAATTACGGACGCTTTCAGACCACTCGGGCGCCACAGCGTGATCTGGATTCTCCTCCAGATGTTCCCTCAGGTCCTGCAGCAGAGGACAGAAAGGACGCTCCTACCTACAGAGGGGGAACATGTGGACGTTGGTCCGTTAGCAAGAAATGAAAAACAAGCCAACCCGTCCGGTAGAAAAAAGTTGCATACATTTGCACTCAACTCACCTTCTTTCCTGTCCTCATGTGAATGAGCTTGACCTTCTCACTGCCTGTCAGGGCTTTGTCTGCCCTCCTCCTCCTCCTCCTCCTCTTGGTCCTATTCACAAGAAGCTGAGGACGATGGGATGAAGGAGAAATCAAGACTCATGCAGCCACACTTAATGTCCCCGTCTACCTCAGACGAAGGCTCGTTTGCTTTGTGTGTGTTGCTTTATAAAAAGAGCTCTACTGTAATTATTGTCATTTTTATATTTCTTTCGCACTGTAAATATTGTGCTGGTTTTTTACTGTTAAATATTTTGTACTATGGCCCTTTTGCACATTCCCATGAGCATTGCCACTTTGCATTTCACTGCATGTATATGTATGTGACAAATAAAACTCTTGAATCTTGAATCTTGAATCGTTTACGAACCACAGTCATTTAAATTCAGATGAAACGAACACAGTGATAGATGACCAGTCGGTGTTCCTCTGTAAAACGAGAATGTTCTGTTGTGATTTACCTCCAGCATGTCTCCCTCCACCTCGTAGTCTGGGTTCTCCTTCAGCCAGGTGGGGGGGGTCCCTGCGCCGAGGGGTGCGCTCCATTGGGTCATGGACTCCGTCTGGATCCGATAACTAAGAGAGAGAGAGAGACGTCGGATAAAAAAAATTAAAAAAAGGTCGGCATGCATTCAAACCCCAATGCGGTTGTGCGTTTACACCTGTGCTACAGAGGTAACACGTGTTAAAAACCATGTACCTCCTGGTCCTTGCGCCTCTTCCGGCTGCTGCTTTCTCCCCCCGACCCGTTGGGCATCAGGGCCTGCTTGGAGAAGGTCAGCTTCAGCCCTTCCTCCTGACGGGGGAGGAGACAGAGGCCATGAACACAACACAGCTGCACCTCATCCTACCCGTTTTTGGATATACTGACAATAATACTCAAACAAGCATTAATCTCATTCTCACCTTGAGGAGTTTTACAGTGAATTCTCCGTCCTCTCCGTCCGCTCCGGCGCCAGCGGGTGTGCTGTTGGGTTTTCGGATCATCCTGGAGTAGGCCAGCTCGTCTCCTCCCGGCTCGGAGCCCGGGTTGAGCTGAGTCTCGGACACGTATCGCCTCCCCGTCGGCCACTGGCCGCTCAGCACCAGCGCGCACAAGTTGTCCAGGCGGTTGATCAACACGCGGTCCTGAGACGGAGAGGGCGCATCGTCATTCAGCTGTTCACCATGAGAGAGAATCAACACGGTTCAACTCCTTCAAGGGGAGGGCTTTGAAACGGGTCGGGTTTTTCCACGGCCCTTTACAGTCAAGACAGGCCGCCTTAACAGAAGTACACCCGCGTACAAATAACTACAAAATGTCATTATTCACGCATTTATTTTCATTGAGACCAAAGCAATGTTGAACACAGCATCCAACTAGCGGCATCTGCTGGTGTCAAGTGGTACTGCTCACCAATACAATCCAACAGGGCCAAGGGGAACTGAGTCAAACCCAATAGTACCTAAAACATGTACTTTAACATGACACACACACACACACACACACACACACACACACACACACACACACACACACACACACACACACACACACACACACACACACACACACACACACACACACACACACACACACACACACACACACACACACACACACACACACACACACACACACACACACACACACACACACACACACACACTGCAATGAGACCTGCCTACATCTGATTTTCCAATTATCCAAGGCCTGAAAATGTAGTATATTGTGGTATTAGATGTGTTAGTAGTAGTGACAAGTAGAAAGTACTCAGAGCCAGTTAGTGCTAGACTGCGGAGAACCTGAACACCGGCAGCTAGCAGAGTAAACAAGGAAGTGTGTGAGCAATGGCAAAAAGTAGGAGATGGCAAATAACCAGAATGATCCTTGAGCAATATCAGCATTCCTTCTCTCAAACTTCAATCATCAGTTCCATTGGCAAGTAAGATGAACACCTCAAGTATTTTTTCATGCCATTGCAAACCAAAACCTATGCATTTGTTAGGCTGTGAGTGAGCTGACCCGATCAAAAACAACATTTCTGTTCAATATACACGAGCCTCGTGGTTGTACCAGCTGTACGTTACCTTGGGCCAATCCACTCTGAGAGGATCAGGGGGTGGTCCGCCATCTTGAGATTGAGTCATGGAGAGCAAACTATTTTCTTCATCCCCATCACAAATCTTCATGCCTGCTGAGAGAAACAAAAAGAAAGGGAAGACTGAATGCTGCAACAACATTTTGGAAATTCATTCAGCCTTTTTTTCTCTCTCTCCAACGACAAACGTACCTGCCTCCCTCTCGGCATCACTCTCTCCACTCTCGTCGGTGCTGCCTGACCGCTCAGAGGAAGTCGAGTCTGAATCAGAATCTGAATCAGAATCGGACGCCCCTCCTCCTCCTCCTCCTCCTCCTCTGCCTCCCTTCCTCTCTCCTCCGGTTCTGCTCCCCCTCCCTCTGCTCCTCTTGTAGTCCCAGGCCCGTCCTTGGCTCTTGCCGTCGTCGTGGTGACTCAGGGGCGTATTCTGGAGCTCTGCGGTGACTTCACCTCCCAGCAAGCGGGAGTCCTCCTCGAGTCCTCCCTCCTCCTCCTCCTCCTTCACGACGGGACCTTCCTCCTCGGTCTTCGGCTGACCCGGGGGGCACGACGGGCTGCGGCTGGGGCTGAGGGAGGGGCTGGGGCTGGGCCTGCTGGTTCTGGAGGAACTCCTGGCGGGCCTGAGCGAAGGTGAACTGCGGGTCTGAGAAGATGGAGAGCTCGGTGCGACTGACGCCGTGCAGCGCCGAGCCCAGCATCAGCTGGCGGTCGTGGTCCGGCGTGCTCCACCAGGCGGGCAGCTCCGAGCTGGGCGGAGCCAGGGGCAGGCGCTCCTCCAGGGAGGGGTGGGGCAGGACGCGCTCACGGAGGCGACGCAGGAGGCTGATGCGGTAGAGGGTGCGGGAGGCGCGCTCCTCTGTGATGGGGGCCAGGGTCTGGGAAATCTCTGACAAATCTGGGGAGAGAGAGAGAGAGCAAGAGAGAGATTTGTAGCCATGTGTCTCTACACCCACTTCACACTATTCTGCTTTTTTTTTTTTTAAAACAGCCAGCATCTTTTTTTTTTTTTTACATTAAAGTGAAAAGGGAGCGACTGCAAGGCCACAACGCGACAGCTGTGTTGTGGGGGGTTTCTGTTAAGTGTTGGAGAGCTGAACATAAGTACTGTTTGCTGGTAGTGGCAGCTACTGCAGCTTGTTGTTATGGAAACCAAGCGTGCATCACGGGACCCGTTTCTTCATTCATTTTCTACCGACACAAAAATGCATTTATGGCAGCACATTTTCTACAACACAAGAAGAGGACAGTGCGAAACGTTGCCTTCCTGACGCAATTCTCCGTGGTTCTCTGCTCAGGGGAATTTACTCTCTCAGAATATCAACTGGAAAAGTCAATTTCCTGGAGAAATGTGCGGACTAGTGGAAAGCAGATGTGTCATCGCTTCAGCTTGAAAAGATTGAATTCCTTTCAAAGAGCCAATTTAAAAAAATTTAAAAAAAAGATTTGACGACGACACACTCACACGACACAAGATTCTAAAAAAAAAAATATATCGTGTATCAAAAAACTGAACTGTCCTCAGCAGCAGTACCCACCTTCCCCGCGGGCAGGACGCAGGTGGCAAACCCTCCGGCACATGGCGACGAAGGACCGGAAGTACCGGCTCAGGCTCTCGTCCGTTTTCTTGTCCAGGCGGGCGAAGGTGCGGAAGCGGGTCCAGTCAAACTCGGCGTCCTCACCCTCGGGGAGACCCGGCTCCTTCTTCATCTTCTCCACGCCGAAGGTCGACACCACGCGGTAGAAGTCACACTCCTCCCTACGCGTCCATCTAGGAGGAAGACAGAAGGACGCCCAGCGGGGTGAGGGATGGTTGCTGCATTGAGACATTTGGACCTCTGATGAAACAATTCAGATGACCCTTCCTCAAGCAAAACAATATATCTTTCCATGATCCTCCTGCAACGCTTGCAGAAATAACTAAATAAATAAATAAATGAAGTTGAATAGTGTTTGATAAGGACAAATAATAGAGAATTGTGATTCAATGAGCCAATAACTTTGTAGGCGGTAGGGATACATCACAGACAATCACGGGTTTTACACAAGAGATTTCGCCTTGAGCATGAAAAAAAATATTTGACTTAAAATATTTTATTTAACTAGAACTGTAAAGTATCTCAGAATACAGCAGAGCAAATTCATTACCTGGCTACAGCACAGCCTGCATTGCCCTTCACAGTGTGATGACTACAACCAATATAGTTTCTGACTTCTGAAGGTTTGAAGATTTAAAAGTTCAATTTTCAAAATCGTACAATTTTAACAGAAAGACCTCGTCTTTTCTGAAATGTCTCAACCTAGACTGGCCTGACCTGAGCTCTCCTCTTGATGACCATCGCACCGTGGTACAATAAAATAAATGATGCCTCCCTTAAATCGCCTCAACGCTTTCACTTGACTCCTCATCAGAAAGGACTTATTGTCAAACCTAATATAGAACCAGTGTAGGGTTATTTATAGTCATATAGAGTATAAAGTTGAGACAAAATAAAACACATAGCTGGTACGCAGAACAGAAAGGAGTATGTTTACATTATCCAATAAAAGCCTACATTATTTTGACTTTCCTACAAGAAAAACCTTCACCAAAGACAACAATTAACAATGTTTAAATGCAGGGAATTGACGCACGATCCTGCACACTCAGACTAAGCCACTAAGCCAGCAGGGTACCTCTGCTGGCGCTCCTGCCGTGCGATCTCCTTCAGCTTGCTGGCCTGCTCGCATCGCCTGCGCCTGCGGTCGCCCTTGGCCTCGGCTTCGATCTTGAGCTGCTCCTGCCTGTAGCTGCGCTGGTAGGCCGTGATCAGCCGCCGCATCCGGGCGGTGAGCGACGAGCTGGTGGGCCAGTCGCAGACCCCGCTCTGGCTGGAGGAGCTCTCGGTGACCACCGGCCCCACCTTGTCTTCGACGGAGATCTCGTCGTCCATGTTCATGGAGTCGGGCTGGAGGACGCGAAGAGAAACGGATATTGATCATTCGTTTGTTTACTGGATTGTGTTTATGGATGTGTAATTGGCTGCCAGGTGTAATCCATTCAGTGACTTCAGGACTGGAGGACTGAAGGCGTTGGGCTCAGAGTCTCACCTCCTCGTAAAGGTCTTTGGTGTGTCTTGACGCGGGCTTGAACTCCGGGTCCTCGGAGTACTTATCGTAGTCACCACTGCACAACACAGACAATAAGGCACAATCAAGCAGGTGAACGGCGTGAAATGTGTCCAGGATGTCAGGATTCATCAATGAAACACAATAGCAATTTTGCGACTAAAATAAAACAGGAAAATGAAAAAAAACTGTAGACCTATTAGAGCATAAGACTTAACACGGTATATTTAACTGTATTTAAGAGCTTTTAGGCCTCGAGTTGAGACTTTTTCCACTACCTGCAGACACACTTCCTGTCGTGAGGTCTTGATCTACTGAAGACTGCTGAATATGAGCCACTAGCAAGCTGCTGGGGCTCCAGCATCCTTGCAACATTTTCCAAACTGTTCAAAGCTCTCAGAGCAAACTACACGTCTTGGTGTTTGGATGAAATTCTAGCTGAAATATACAGTTCTGCATCTAGTAGTGGTGCACTGGTTAATGAATACAGAGGAAACACTGAGTGAGCTATTATTAGCACTGCAAGCTTCACTCACTCTTCTCCCATCTCGGCATCGCCCGTGTGCTGCTCGGCATCGATGGCTTTGTCATCGGGCCGACCGGCTCGCTCCAGGAAGCAGAGACCGGGATCAGCACGCATGGTGGTGTACATCTCATAGCCTGGTAAGAGAGAGAGAGAGTCATGCAAGGCTGTTAAACACACACACACACACACACACACACACACACACACACACACACAACCACAGAGCAACGGCAGATACGTTCCAGATGTGAGCAGGCGACAGGAGGCTGGCACACACTACAACGGCGGTACCACACATCGCCAACGAAACACTGAGCGAGGAACTGAACCCGCAACTGCTCCTGGGTCTGACCTGAAATATCTAAGTCAAGCTTCTGATATGATACGAGTCCACATAGAGAAGACGCACCGTGTTTGAATACTCCAACAAGCAGGGAGCGGTCAGCCTCTGTGTCCCACCACCCCGCCGGCACTTCCTGTTGCTCCATCTCAGGCATCCAGATGTCAATATCCCTATAAAAAAAGGACACACGGCTAAGGAACGCGTGCGGGTGGTATGACAGTGAACCCGGAAGTGTTTTGTTTTGCACTTCCGGGCCACCATAGACGAGTTTGTGTACACGCTTGGCTATGATTAGAATGGGCTGCTTTCGCTACCTGATATCGGCTCCTCTCAGGACAGAGTCGGCGTGTTCCCCAATGACCTCCTGTTTAAGGTAGTAGAGCATACGCACCCGCAGCAGCACCCTAGAGGGGGACAGCAGATGTTAAGGTTGTAATGTTTGTGAGAATGCATGGACACACACACACACACACACACACACACACACACACACACACACACACACACACACACACAGAGAGAGAGAGAGAGAGCTGTAGGGGTACACTGACTTGTTGCACTGGTGCTTGAGGTGTTTGCGGTAGCTGTCGTCAAGCAGCAGGGTGTCAGGGTTGTACTTGCGGATCCACTCCACCTTCTGTACATCAAAAGTGCTCTGGGCCTTTACCCTCTTACCCTTCCTGCCTCGTGGCACCGGGATGGACAGGCCTGGGAGGGGAAAAGACAAGTGTCACTAGTGAAAAAGAGTGATTGAAGAGTGAAAACTTTTACATGTTCATCTCCCATTGATTTATAACGGGAGCTTCCCATCTAACTGTATGCGAGTGTGTGTTACTGACTAAACCCTAACCCTAGTGTGTGTGTTAACCCTAACACCTAACCCTAGTGTGTGTGTTAACCCTAACCCTCCCTACCAGAGTGGTTGAGTAGTGTTTGGGGCTCGCGGCCGTTTTCCGGCGGGGTGATGAGCTCCCAGATGAAGCTCTTGATGTTCTCGTCTCCGCGGTAGTGCAGCAGGCAGAAGACCAGGATGACGCGGCAGATCGTCTCCACGTCGCGCTCGCCGAGACGCCGCTTACACCTGGCGTGGGACAGGATGTCCCTCCAGCGACCCCAACTGGAGAAGGAGAAGAAAGAAAGGAAGGCAGAAGAGTGAGGAGGGTCAACAACAAAAAAACCTACCCAGTCAGAAAGGTGATTCGCCTGGTATAGAAAATCCAAATCTGTGGAGGGAGGAGACAGGATAGAAGTGTATTTTTAAGCCTTGAGACGTACCCATAGACAAGAAGGTGTTTCTCCACCCGGAAGCAGTCGGTGCGCCCGTAACCCACCCCGCTGTGGCGCTCGGAGCGCCGGGAGGCGCGGGACTGCCTGGAGTTGGCGGGCGGGTACTCGTCGTCGCTGTCCAGGTCGGAGAGCTCGCCACCTTCTCCTCGCAAACTGGAGTACTGACGGGTCTGCTTGCGTACTCTGGGAGTGTCGATCACCAGGGTGTTCTGTGGGGGGGGGGGGGGGGGGGGGGAGAGAGAGAGAGAGAGAGAGAGAGAGAGAGAGAGAGAGAGAGAGAGAGAGAGAGAGAGAGAGAGAGAGAGAGAGAGAGAGAGAGAGAGAGAGAGAGAGAGAGAGAGAGAGAGAGAGAAGATGAAAGAGAAGGTCGGTTTGTAATAATGTTGGGAAAATAAGACACCAGACTTGCTGGTGTCCGTTTCACTACATGAATCTTCTCAAGTTATCTTTTAGTAGATACACAACTCAAATGCAAATGTTGGCGGTCGACCAATTCATTAGTTCTGCTGATTAATCAGGGCAGAACTAAACCAGACAGGTTTGGTCAGTTGGTGGAGGCGAGTGCCAATTATGGCCAATTGCCCTCGATGGTGGTGCAAATGAACCGACGCCGTCTCTCAGTAACGGAGGAACACTTGCAGATGTTTACTGTACATTTCCATAACATTTCTGTAATCTATCAAGAAATCATATAAAATATATGTATGTGCTTTCTTCTTTCTTCAGATTGCTCCAGTTGTAATTCTGGGTATTCAATCATAATCATCATTATTTCAGGCATATTTTCAGTCTTAAGCCGGAACACATTTTTTCACCATCTGTGCTCATTTTGCTCACTGTTTGAAACACACTGTGAAGCTGGTCCAAACTACGGCTAACAGTTGGCTTGACTTCAAAACACCAGTTGTTCTAACTCAGATATGTATAAAAGGCTCAGAGTTTAGAGCTCTGCTTCTCTCGTTGTCCCTGAGTGGAAGGAACCACCTCGACCGCCATGTCAACCAGGACCACAGGGAGGCTGCTGGGAGTGTGGCCAGGATGGAAATGAAACATGGAGGAAGCATTTAGGAAAGAGATTCATTTAAAATACTGAAAATTAGGTCAACTAAAATAATAATCCAGATTCAAAGTGTTCAAAAGTGAGGTGTCCAGGCATAGAGCAATAACAAATGCACACATGCCCAATTTTAACACCGAGAGTATGCAGGTTTTCGTTCCAACCCAAGACTACTACCATAACTGGCCGGTGTTTAAGTCCTGCGGCCTCCTCAACGTCGCCGGTACCTTTCTGTTGATGGAGTCAAAGTCGATGTCGGCTTTCTTCGCCCACTTCTGCCAGAACTCGGGGTCGTCCAGGGCGATGTCGTTGCGGTTCTCCGAGGCCACGAAGCTGGCCTTGGAGAAGGTGGAGCCCTTGCCCTCGCTCTCGATGGTGATGGTGGTGGCCCGCCGCTGCAGGATCTGGTCGATGTCCTCCTCGCAGAAGCGGCTGCCCTCGTCGTTCTCGTCCATGATGGCAGCGTAGGCGCCCTTCCTCAGCAGGTCCTCAATCTCCTTTTTAGAGAACTGCTGGATCTGTTGAAGGAGACGTGGAAACCCGTTGTGTTTTCCGAGTCAGGATTAAGACGACAACCCCCCCGGGCGAGTGTCTTCTACTACATTAAGATGCTTCATAAATGTCCGATCTAGAAAATACGAGACGCCAGTGTGATATTCGACACCAGTGTAATGACCCGCGGGTTATCTTACCCCGTTGACGTTGGTCTCTTTGTTGCCACTCATGCTCTGCAGGACGGCACGGTCCAGGCCGAGCTTGAGACTGGCTTTGTCCAGCATCTCCCTCTCATAGGAGTTCCTGGTGATCAGACGGTACACCTTGACCGCCTTAGACTGGCCGATACGATGGCATCGGGCCTGGGCCTGCGAGGGGAACAGAGAACGCAGAGCAGCAGCGAGTGAGGTGAAAGGGTCAGGAAAGAAAGGCTGAGTTCCAAGTGTTGCTCAGGAGCCATCAAATGTAAAAATATGTAACACATCTTAGGTTTATCGACACAGAAACCACAGACTGGAAATTATCAAATTATTAACGTTTTGCTTGGGGGCAAAGTTGTGTATATGTCTCATCTAGTCTACATTACTGTACCTGAAGGTCATTCTGAGGGTTCCAGTCGGAGTCGAATATGACACAGGTGTCGGCAGCAGTGAGGTTGATACCCAGGCCTCCAGCGCGGGTGCACAGCAGGAAGACAAAGCGGTCTGAATCAGGTTTACTGAAGCGGTCGATGGCAGCCTGACGCAGGTTCCCCCGCACTCTGCCGTCAATGCGCTCATAAAGGTATCTGGACAAAGCCGGGGATAAAACAGGTTACAACCATGCATCATATTCAGTCTATGTAACAGTCTGCTAATATTCATGCATAGTTTTTGCAAAAGGTTTCCAAGATCATGTCATGTTGAGCTTAAGCTAAAATTAATCAGAATTAGTAATGGTAATAGTTACACAGGGCAATGAGTAATAAAACTGTGCTCACTTACACTTGTTGACTCACTTCCCCAGAGCTCAGAAAGTTCACTCGAGTTATTTGAGCACTTAAGAGCTTAAGATGGCAGCGGGGGTTTCCCCGGGGGAACCCGAGGGGAAGCCAACAAGGGCAGGTTAAAATGACTAATGAAACAGGGCCCCAGTGTCTTGCTCAAGGACACTTTAGCAGGGTGGCTGTTTGCCATAATGGGGAGGGGGGGGGTAGAAGCCATCAAGTGCTTTTCACTCCCTCTTACAGACTACAGCTTTCAGTCAGAATACAAAGTGGCCATTTCCACCACCAAAATACTGTATTTACATATATAAAAACAAAACATGCTGCTAGTGTTAGACCACCCCTCTTGACCCCTAATACCTCTTGTTGATGAGGTAGTCCTCCAGGATGTCTAAGCAGCGCACCATCTGGGAGAAGATGAGCACTTTGTGGCCGCCGGCCTTGAGGCGGGGCAGCAGCTTGTCCAGCAGCACCAGCTTGCCGGCCGAACGAATGAGGGCCTGCAAATGGAAGTCTGGGGCCAGGGGGTCGTACACCTGCCGCAGCTCCGCCACGATCTTCTCCTCCGCGCCTGGACGAGGGACACAAAGTACATTTCTAAATTCTATTTTTTTTTTTTTTTGCACCATCTAGTATTTCTGGGTCTTAAAAAGGACAGTAAGGGGTTTGATAGCCTATTATGCTTAACAGGAACCCAACGGATAGTTAACTCATGATCATCCTCTTTGTTCAAATATTAGTTTGTGAATTGAGTGGCTCATTTTATGACCCGGGGCTTGTTTCGGCTAGCTGCACCTAGGCCTATGCCATGTTTTCATTCCTTTAAAGGGCAACTAGGTGTACTAAAAGTCACATGCACCATTATTTACACATCTTTGGAAAACACAAATAGCCTGACTATTCCTGGTTTTCCGTGACCATAGGAAACCTGGGGTAGCTGCGGCATTACATCCACTATCTGCTACATCTAACACTGTGTGACAGCATTACTACCACAGTACTGAAGTAAATGAGCTGTAACAACGGGGTTGAACATCGTAGTGTGGAGGTGCAATACCGTTGATGAGGTAGGGGTGGTTACAGCACTTGCGCAGCTCCATCATGGTGTTGAGCAGGTTGGGCACGTTGCTGTTACTGTTGGCTCCGACGCTGAGGAAGCTGAAGTTTCTCTCCAGGATGGCCCGGTAGTACTTCTTCTGGACGTCTGTCAACTCAACCTGGGAGGGAGGAGAGTCAGGCGTTGTAGTGAACTGGTAATCTCACACCTGAGCTTGAGCTTTTGTTTTAAAACCTCTTGGTGTGTTTATCTCACTTGCAGATTGACGTCTATGTTTTATCATATATAAACGAATCACTAATTTACAGAGTGATTTTATTTTTCTTTCTTTCTATGAAGAAGTAATTGTAAAAGATCTCAGCTACAAAAAGTAACAGTTCCATGTGCTCTCACCTCGATGATGGTCTCCTGTTTGGGCGCCAGGTTCTTCTCCACGTCCTCTTTGAGCCTTCGTAACATCATAGGTTTCAAGATGGCCTGCAGTTTCTGGACCTGGGGGACAGAAAAGGATTTAAAAAATCAGGAAGAGCTGAACATAACGTGTGTGTGTGAGATTAAGAGACAGTGTGTGGTGTGGTGTGTGTGTGTGTGTGTGTGTGTGTGCCCCAACATGAATGCATATTTCGCACCTGCTCCTCTGTTTTGAGGTCCCCAAAGTCTCTGAGGAACTCCGTCTCAGAGGGGAACTGGGCGGGCTCCAGGAAATGGAGTAGACTGAAGAGTTCCTCCACGGTGTTCTGCAGAGGCGTGCCTGTCAACAACACCTTGTGTTCCTGGGACAACACACACAAAACAGGCAGGGGGGGACGGACAGAGGGAGGAGAGGAAGGGGGTAGGGGCAGGACAGAGAGAACAACAGGCAGAGGAGGAGTAAAAGGAGGAGAGGTAAAGCAGAAGGAGAGGAGGGGGGGAAGAGAACAAGGAGAGGAGGAGGGAGAGGAAGGAGAGACCATAGAAACATAGAAAGTAGAGAAAAGAGGACAATAAGGTGAGTTAAGTCTTTTTAAAATCGTTCTAATACTAAGCTAATTGTACACCCAAATTAGTCTGAGAAACATTTAACCATATTTAAGACTTTTTAAAGACCTGACTGTGCTGAGACACACATGACCACTGCCTCTAAACTCTCGCGTTCAACTGTGGCCCGCTCACCAGGTCGAGCATCTTGAGGCTGTCCAACAGCTTGCAGTTGCGATTCTTGAGACGGTGAGCCTCGTCGATGATCACGCAGCGCCAGGAGATCTCCCGCAGCTCCGGGCAGTCGGACAGCACCATCTCAAAGGTGGTGATCAGGGCGTCAAACTTGTACGCACCCGGGATAAGGTGCTCCTGAGGTCAGGATTAGGTCAAGTTTAGGTTTGAGGGCTGTTGTTCATTATAACACGGGTCATGTTATCTGCCATAGTCGCAACGATGATGCAACGGTCAAGTTAAAAACACATCCATACACGTCCAAAGACCCCACCTTGTCATCCTTGCAGTACATCTCGTACTGCTGGATCATCTGCCGGCTGGCCAGGCTGCCGTGGTAGACGATGGCGTTCATGTCGGTCCAGGTGGTGAACTCCCTCTCCCAGTTGGTGATGGTGGAGAGAGGAGCGATGACCAGGAAGGGGCCCTGAACGCCGGCGCCAAACACCTCTGACAGCAGTGAGATGGACTGGATGGTTTTCCCCAGACCCATCTCATCCGCCAGGATACAGTTCTGCCTGAGGAACGAGGAGCGGGGAGTCGAGATTAGTTTTCGGTCCTGTACGTTTTACCCCACGTGTGTAATTCCATAGTACGGGATGACGGTGGTCTTGCGATTCCCCTCACAACTGCTTGTATCCCACATGTACCAGGTTTAAAACATCAGGGTCTACACTTCCCTCTTCTGTGCACAAGCTGATCGGCCAAACAATCATTTACCTTAGCAGGAAACAATGCTGCATCGTCTGTGACACTAGACAATTTTATTTGTTTTATCGCGCCTCCTTATGGATCCCTATAATGCAGTATTGGTGGTTATTGCATTTGTACCCAGGTCAATAATCTCCTACGCTCTCGTGGCTATTTGAGCAAGTAGCCTGCATTTGTTATAACAATCTGCCTGCTGGCAAAAAGACAACACGTTATTACATTATGGAGAAGTCAATTCAAACTGGATTGTCAGGATCATATGACCTCCGAGTCTGTCCGAGTTACGGGTATGGTAGTTACAGATGCTGTTAGTAATAACTAGAGTTAGAGGGTCTCAGTAAACCTGATCCAGTCTGAAGAGGGCACGCCGCTACAGGAGTATCCATGGTATTTATTAAGTACGTAAATGTGAATACCTGTTGTACCAGTTGAAGAGCAGCCAGTTGACTCCTTCCAGCTGGTACTCTCTGAGTATGTTGCCACTCTTGTACTCTTTAGACTCCTCCAACTTCTTCCATGCACTGGCAGGAGGCCTTGCCTGAGGGGAAGGAGAGAAAAGGGAAAATGGCTGAAATTAAAAGAAAGCATGATGACACAAGAGACACACACAGGCTCCTAACACAGGTTTAACCGACACTTTTTGTTTAAAATGATGGCCCGACAAAAAAAGGTAAACGATCACGTGTAGGCCATCTTTGCTCTTGGCTGCTCACCGTTCTCTTGAGGCGAGGTTGTCGGTTCTGGATCTTGATGAACTCTTCCACCTTGCCCTCGTCCACGTCCTCCTTCAGCTCCCAGGTGGCGTCTTCATAAGGCAGAGAGCACCACTTCACCAGGTAGTAGATAACCGGCTGGGAGAGGGGACACAGCGCCAGAGAATTTGAAAAAAATAAAATAAATAAAATTATATATACACTACACAAATGCTACTTCGTAAATGACGATAGGAGGTCCTGTTTTTGAAGGGCAAACCAACACAAGGTGGCTAGTGAGAAGATTTCCAGCAACACGGCTAAGAGACCAGCAGTAGAGGAAGACTGTCCATCCTCCAGAGGCTCAGTGGGCTCACCTCTCCATTGTCCTTGTCCACACTGTGGGACTCATCCAGGATCCTGTCCACCTCCACGTAGTCCGGGTTGAACGACTCCTCCTCCTGCAGACAAACACAGGGTCAGAGACGCTAGAACAACCCGGCTCTGTGAAAATCAACTGCTGAAACACGATACTCTATCAAAAGAAACCACGTTAGATATACGCGTGTTGCTCTCACCTCCTGGAAGATGTGCCTCATCTGCGCCTGTTTGGTCTTGAACCTCTTGATCTTCTGATGGATCCTCTTATCTCTCTCCAGCTGATCCATGCTGGCCCACTCACAGTGCAAATAGGAACTAAGAGGGAGAGACGAGAGAGGAGGGAGAGGTTTTACTCAGCATGTTTCCTCCAAAAAATGCCCAATGAAAGTTCCCGGTGGAGATAGTGGCACTTACTAGTTCTTGTATTTCACAAAGAATTCCTCAACGTTGATATACTGGCCCGGAGACACCTTGGAATCGTGAGAGGAGGGAATTTTTTTATTTATTTTTTAATATATACACAATTAAATGGGAGATTTCAAGACATGTACATGTAATGGAGAAAATGGAGTAGACCTACTTCCTTCTTGGTTAACCTCATGGACAGAACTTTGTCTACGATCGCAGCGTCTTCCTCACTCGGGTTTTCCTGTGAAATTATTTTTAAAAAAGGAACACATTTTATACAACGCTACACCCCCTCTGCTAGTCGTCTCCACAACCCATCTTTGAGTGCTACTCTAACACGGCAATTACACAGACTGTCTGTACATCCGCAAACAACCAATCCCAAGCCACTTGCATCTTGTTTCCATTACTCATTATGACAACCATAACAAGCCCCCCCCCCCCCTCCTCCCCCACTCCCCCCCCGCACTCTCACCACAAAGAACTGCATGCTGGGCTGTCCGTCCCCATCCAGCTCCATTTCCTGTTTCAGCTGCTCTCCCATGAGCTGCGCTGCCGTCCCTCCGCTGATGGAGGCCACGGCCGCCGCGGTCGTAGTCACGTCCACGTCTTCCTGCTCGTCCTCGTCGTCCGTTATCTTGATGTCGAGGTCCTCCGTGTACTTCTTCCTCTTCACCACCCGGTTGGAGCGCCGCTTCTAGCGAGAGGAGACAGGTGTGCTTAAGGGCGGGCAATAAAAACGATGAGTGTCTAAATCAAATTTTTCGTCATGTAAATGTAAAAGAAAAGTCTAATTATTTTTCAGGTTTTGACAGAACGCTAACGAGGGACAACAGCAGCCAATCATCTGTTATAATAGAGCTAGTCAAGTTAGCCTGCACAGTAAGAGGTACACAGCGCACGGAAGATGAGCTTATTGAGGCTCCTTCACAATTAAAGTTCAAACAGCCCTTAACTTCAGCTCAAAAGACTGTTGATAACAAAGATCGCTCAAAATATCTTTGAGGCTTAAAGTCCGACAAGAAACAGAAGCGTACGTCAACAAAGCCAGGTGACACTATGAACCCGTTTCATCACTCGAGACAGTATCGTCCTTTAGAGGAAGCCGAATCTAAACGACTGCAGTCCCAAGTCAGTCAACGCAGGTCCAATGCGACATCCTTGGATCCACCATGTCTTATTGTGGCAACCCCAGCGGGTCTTCGCCATAGCAAAAATGAAACTGGTGGAGCAAGAATGCTGCGGACCTACACTGAGTTTTGCAGACCAAAAATGTATTCTCGGCAGCAAAACATGGCATCAGCATTTTCCAGCACTGTGCCCTATGACAACCCCGCCCCCCAAAAAACAAAACAACAAACTATTACAAAAGAGCCACAGACATCAAAAAAACACACTGCATTGTTAAGACACTTTAGCACAGTCGACACTGAACACCTCGGTTGAAACGCACTTTAAACTGCAATTAACCTTCTGGCTTCTTCGGCCGTTGGACAACAGAAACAGCGATTTGATGCGTGTTGTGATGATGCTTTGTAAGCGACTGAGAGATCTTTTCGGCCATATTGCCCGGCGCTAAATGTGCCGACCCTGTTTGTGTGAGCATGTGTACTTACCGTAGCCATGTCCTCCTCCAGAGCAGCTGGCGAGGCAGGACTCAGCTCCCCATCCGAGTGGTCTGAAGACACGTTCCTCTTCCTTTTCTTAGCTCCTACTAGAGTAATGGTGCTGGTGGAAGGATGGAGAGGGAGAGAGTAAAGAAAAAAAACAACAATAATTAATATGGCACTCAGCAAGACTACACTTCCAGACGTACAGAAATTACTTTTTCCCCGTCACATACACGTCAACTTACTTAGTCTTCGTCTTGCTCTTGCTCTTGTTCCCCACGCCGGGCATCCCGGTGCCAGCAGCTCCTCCAGCTGCTCCTCCTGCCACCTTCGCCTTGCTCTTCTTCTCCACCCCGGCTCCACCTTTGACCCCTGCTCCTCCGGCTACGGGACTCTTCTTCTTGCTCCCTCCTCCTCCTCCTCCGCTGGGCTTTTTCTTCGCGGTCGTCACCACCGTCACCGTGCCGCCCATCTCCGCGGAGGCCTGGTTGGCCGGGAGCTCGTCCTGGTTCAGCACCCTGGGGAGGTTCTTCTCGCCGCGCGCCTTGGCCCGGGCGATGGCCTCAGCCACGATGCGGTTCGCCTTCTCCTGCTTGCACAGGGTCTCCACGCGGCGCACGGTGACGGGCTCGCTGCCGGCCTTGGTGATGCGGATGGCCTGGGAGGTGGTGGTGGTGGTGGTGGAGGAGCCCGCGGTCGAGGTGTTGATGACCTTCACCACAGAGATCGTGCCGCCGGCCGAGGACGCCGCGCTCGTCTGGGAAATGGGGAAGAGTGTTGAGCGACGTCCCGACATAATCACCATGACATATCAAACACAATCAATGATGCTAATGGAGGCAATTCATTCAGCTGATTAATGCATTAATACACTATTTCTATGTTAACTATAATAACACGTGGGTGGTATTAATATGAACTCTGCATGAAGCAGCGATTGTTTCAACAAAACTCATCTACTCTATAGGAGTACCTGTGGTGCAAGTATCTATTAGGTATTGTTGTTGAGTTATTGTGCTCACAAATATGTGTCTACACAGACAGACAGACATGCAGGAGCCACGACAACATAATGTCACACATACCAGGAACCATGGAGACGGGACATGAAAACGCTTTGATTTGCTATATGTGGACTCTCTGACTCGACAGGTGACAGTCTCTCTGTACAGTATAGAAAATATCTATGCAAATATCCAGAAGCCTACCTGTGGCTGCAGCAGCATTTTGAGCGGCACAGCAACTCTCTGCCCTCCTTGGCCTTGGGAGATCTGCACCACCTGTGGACCGCCAGCGGTGCCAGTTCCTGAAACCAGCTGGTACTGGAAGAGCACAGAGAGATAAGAGTCACGTCACATTCTCCTTTGAAGATAACCACACGTTCGTTCCATCAAAAACAAAGATTGAAGAATGATTACAAGAGGATCTTGACAGAATAGCATGTTCTGTGTCAAACATGATAAAGCCATCACTGCCAATCCTAAACTCTAACACTCTCCTTCCTCACCTTAACTCCTCCCTGTTGGTTAGGCTGCTGTTGCACCTGCAACTGAATGGTGAGCACTTTGGGCTGCCCTCCGGCCTGGCCTGCAGCCCGGGCCTGGGTGAGGGCTGCTAGCTGCCCTCCCTGGAGCACCAGTTTTCCCCCAGGGAGCTGGCCCAGCACTAGCCTGTGCTGGCCCTGTTGCTGCTGCTGGCCCCCTTGGGCTGTCTGAACCTGCTGGACCTGCTGCTGGGTCATGACAGCTTGACCCTGGGCCACAGCAGAACCAGCCTGTGAGGGTTGCTGGAGGACTAGGGTGATCCGCTTGGCCTCGCCACCCTAGAATCAGACACATGGCAAGACATTAATTTGGATGGTGTGATGGAGACTGACTTAAATCTATAAGCTCTGACACTCAGCAACGACCCCGATGACAAACCACAAAAACAAGCTTCACCTGTTGTGGTATAGTCGTCAGGGTGATGCCTTGTGGTCTGCCTGTGGTGGAAGAAGACGTGGTGCTGACCTGTGTCTGGGGCTGGATCTGAATCTGTGCAGGCTGGCCTTGGGATTGGATCTGGACTTGGGTCTGGCCTTGGGCTATCTGGGTATGGGCCGGGATCTGTACCTGAACCTGCTGGCCCTGTGTCTGCTGCACCTGCTGGGGCATGGAGGTCAGTAGAACCTGTTTCATTGGCCCATTGGGAGACTGCACCAGCCTCTGCACTCCGCCAGCACCCACCTTGACTTGAGCTTGGCTGGCCTGGTTCATGACTGTTCCCCCAGGCAATATGGACATGCCAGGTCTCAGAGGAGTGCCAGACAACACACGGATGACCTTTCCACCAGTTGTGCCTGTGGCTCCTGATACAGTCTGCAGCACCTGGGCTTGACCCTGGGGGCCTTTGAGGATGACTATTTTACCACCGGCCTGCTGGGTGAGGGCAGCTAACTGTTGGGGAGTGAGCTGGTGAGTAATCTGTGTGAGTTGTTGCGTGGTGGTAGTGGTGGCCGTGGAGCTGGTGACCGTTAGTGGTGAGCTCAGGAGGACAGTGGGGGCCCCACTGCTGACGATGGGGATGGTGGTCTGGACCTGAGATACAGTCTCAATAGGGACTGGGGCTGGAGGTGCAGTAACTATGGAAACAGTCTGAGGCAGGGCCAATGGGGCGGGCTGCTGTATGGAGACTTGAAGTGGGGCAGGATCTGGCATGGTGGGGACTGCTACAGGCACACCGAGGCCTGCAGTAACCGTGAGTTCTGGAGTGGGCTCCAAGTCCGCAGGTGGGTCCACCTGGCCCAAGGCCAGCTTGAGGGCCTCCTCCACGGGGTCCGAGGAGCCCTGAGAGAAGGAGTCATCTGGTAGGGCATCCAGGTTGAAGAGGGGTGTGTCCTCAAAGAGGTCCATGATGGGATCTGCCATCTTGCCCCCTCCACACAGGGAGATGGGCACAACCTTACAGACACTCCGAGATGGAAGCTACAGTATCCGCGTCCAGTTCGTCTCAGCGTTCAAAAGAACTGGAAATGTACATAAGAGAAATAAATTAAGCACATCAAGATAGTTTAATCAAATGCTATACTGCTGAACAGATGGTGTAAGGCCTGTTTCAGACATTGGTGGTGTAATAAAAATATCAATAACCAGAGAGAGGCCTGGGAAAGACAAGCCAGTCCTGTATACCTCGTATTTGTCTCCTCTTCAGCTCCTACTTCTCTTCTCTATCTGCGATGTTAAGATGCATGCCCATGCACAAGGTCACTCCTTGAAGTTCTGTTCCTGAAGCACAGGGAGATGACGTTTAGTTTACTAAATCACAAACACAACTTTCAAACAAACAGCGTCGAGAACGCCACTTACACAACTAGTTGACGTTACCTCCTAGATGGAGCTGTGAAAAGTTAGGTCCCAAACTCCTATGACTAGCTGTGTCTCGCCGGTGACTTGTTTACCAGCTAACACATACTATTTCAGTGACATGTAACTCTCTTATGAAGTCATGTGGCTGCTTTACCAAACTATTTATTGTAGCTGAATGTTTAATCTCTCAGACAGCTTGTCAAAAAAAGCTCTAAAATGTGACACGGACGTGTTCCTTGAACTAAGCAGTTATTCTCAGTGTTCCCATACGATGTTGGATTAGTTTGAGAACATTCAATGAATGAAAACAGTTCGCAGTGGAGTCGGATAAGGAGGATCGCGATGCTGAAAAACCTCAGATGCTTCCCTCTCTGGTCGTATTGCAGTCTTTCTCACAAACCCGTCAGCTAGCATTAGCTTGTACAGCTAGCAATAAATGGCCATTCCAAAAGCCTGCATGACATCAAAACATTTCACTGGGATAGTAAACACGCCGGATGGGATGTTTTGACTCGATAGCTTGCTTCTCCGTCGTTTACTACCAACCATTCAGTGAACTGGATTCCTTCAAACCCATCAACAAACCGGACCAAACCAAAGCAACGTGCCACAATAACCATTGCCCGTCAACGTTCAGACACGGGTTAGGCCGCAATACTGTTTGGGTTGGTCTACGTCTATTTTTCAGCAAAAATACCTGCAAATAACCATCCCACCCACTACCCTAGGTGTCTCAGTTATAATTTCGGGGTGCTAAATTTACCTTTGCATCGACACACATGGCTTTCTCCGTCTCACAACACTGTACGATTACAGGAAACGGCCAGCGAAGAGCAGGAACTAACATTCTTGCCAGAGAAAGCGTAGAAAGCGAGCCCCTCGATTGCCGTGCGAATGTGATTGGTGCACACGTTCCCGAACCGGCAGCATACAGCGACCTCATTGGCCAAATGAGCTTTCCGTCATATATTGACCGATTCTAGGCGGGATGTGAATGGGCATAGTTAGGTTGAGAAAACAATAAATGCGGCCTAGCTGGGATCGTTTGGCGATCCTCAACGTTGATATTTTACTGTCACATTCGCCCACATTAGCAGTGTGTGTGGTCTTTGTAAATCAAGCTGCCTGGTGAAACTAGACGGGGTTTGTTCTTCCGTAAAGATGGCGCAGTGAATAGACCGTTGTTTGTGATTATATGCTACCTGTTATAGGACCACTTACGGTTTTTTCCCCAGCGTTTTATTCCAATAGCCCAAGAGTGAGCCCACATAACCGAATGAATGGAGACATCTTGTGGCATAGTATTTACTTGTACTACACATCCTATTCCCATGTGCAGATTAACAATCTGTAGGCAGCACACATTTATTCTGAGATACAACAACATTATCAGCTTTCCTAAATATAAAAGTGTGATGGCTTTTGTGCTTTTAGTGGGCTATCAGGCCACTGATTTGGTACCCTGTAGGTGGTGGCAGACAGTTAAAATGTGCTTATTGGTCTCAGTTTTTATTATTATTATTTCCAATTTTTATTTAAGCAAAGTGACATATATTCACTAGTCTAAATCCTGTGTTGTTTTTCCTGCTTTCTGATCTCAGGTGTACAGCTTCAAAGACAAAGAGCTGTAAAAGATGGAAATGAGGGTTATTTCTGTGGCCTACGCTGTCTACTGGAACTAAAGCTCATGATATTTAAATGTTCAGGCAAACATTAGACGTATCCACAAAATGTCCCACACATTATTAATGAAGCTGCTTCAGTCTGTAGATCAATATGGGTTTTAATATTTATAATATAATAAGGTTTCATTATTTTCACAAATACCTTTTGGACTGTCTTAAACCATTAGGCTAACGTGTGTGTGTGTGTGTGTGTGTGTGTGAGAGAGAGAGAGAGAGAGAGAGAGAGAGAGAGGGGAGGGGGTGCATGAACCAGGGAAGCGTAAGTGACCACATATGACAGCACACCACACTTCATCCATGGTTGCCCTGCAGAGATCTGACTGCTTGCTCGCCAAAGCTTCCATCTGCCTGCAGCCCTGTGAGGAGTATCCGCTATTCACCACCCTTATACTCTGCCCCATACTGGTGTCTGCTTGGTCCACGCCAACTCTGCTGGCGAGAGCTATATTTACAAACAGCTGCCATGGCACTGGGTGGAATACCATGGGAGGAAATATTGCGTAAGCAGGTAAAACTGTCAAACCCATAACATATTAGAATATAAACTTACTTACCAGTTTCTAAATCGGCTGGAGGTAAGAAAGATAATGCTACTGATGATTGCATTTGCAAAAAATGTTTTAGTCTACTACTGATTCTTAAAATCTTATTTTTCTTAAAGCAATTGAAAAAACAAACTGTTAATGGGGTGAAACAAACTTGTTTCCAAAGTAAATCATATTTTTCAAGAAATGTTTGGAATCAAATTATGTTATCTTGATACTAGTGGAGTGAGCCACTTTATTTGAAGATCATTTTTTTCTAGAAAATTCTTGAAAGAAACATGAGGAATTATCTCACCCCACAGACAGATTTTTTTTCACTTGTTTTAAGGAAAACACAATTTCAAGACTAAATGACTAATATAGACATCTTTGCAGTGCAGCTATGTTATCTGCTCTGTACACAACAAGGCAACATACAGAGGCAAACTGTTATAATATGTGTTTTTATTTTAATATTTTGTCCTTGATATAAATCTCGTTGTAAATGTACACTTGTTGCAGGGGACTAACAGGCAAATAGAGAAATATCAGTCACAAGACACAGCAGAACGAATCAAGTTTGTAAGCTAGACAGGATGCCGTGTGGGACGCAGCATCATTTCAAACATTTTTAATTGAAATAAGGGCTCTTACTTAGTTGTTGCACATAAGCCCACATTGCATGTAGCTACTTTATTAATTTATTACAATAAAAAAAATGGCTCTTTTATCCCCAAACCCATTCAATATTTATCCACAGAAACAGAGAAATCTTTATCCACCGAGAAATCAATGTTCACTCAATCGTTTCGCCTTTTTTTTTTACAAACGTGTTGCTTTTGCTCTCAGATGAAAAATAATTTGATTTGCACAATCTTGCCTTCAAACTTCCCCTAATCTTTTATTAAACAGAAAAAGAAGCTACAGATTGGAGCCTTTCCCATCTCCCCCCCCCCCACCACCACCACCACCAACCATCGCTCTCATATTTCTCTCTCTTCTCCCACTCCAACTCATTTAGCTCTCCGTCCTACTTCCACCCATCATCCTCGCAACCCTCCAACCTTGCCTCCCCGTCCGTCCTCCTCACAAGGGGAAGACGAGGAACCCGGAGAAGGTGGAGTACTTCCAGCCTCCCATTAAGTTGCCTCTCTCCAGTTTGAGGTAGGCCTTGTCCCCCCTCTCCATGATCACCAGGCCAGCGTTGGTGGCGGCTTCCCTGGTCACGTCCTGGTCCCCGGCGAAGGCTGAGATCATCGGCCAGCCGTTCAGCATCAGGCTAACCTGGGCGAGAGGAAACAGAGGGGGCAGGAGTTCAGGTGTGTATTTGTGTGTGTGTGTGCGTAGTCTGCTATAATTGTGATAGTTACTGTGTCATACCTGAATAGTTTGTCTATTGTAGGCCTTCACAACATGGAAGTTGAAGCTGTAGACGCCTCTCCTTGGTGCCAGGAAGACGCTGCTCTCCTGGTCGAAGTGATTGCCCACATTCACCAAGATCTGATCCAGGGTGCAGATTAGAGGCAAGATGGTATGAGAAGTAAACACGAGATATAAGAAGTACGTATGAGTCGGGAAAGTTGTTTGTTTAAACTTGTTAAATTAAATTTTGCATCTCCCGGTAAGCATTGGGTTTCATTAAACCGGGGGATGCAAAATGGCACGACCGAAACGCAACCCGGCGATAAACCACTTTCGTCATCGGCGGTTCGCGTACTCACGTGATCGAAGTAGATGATCATGGTGCGATTGCTCATGTCTGTGGGCTCGTGGTTGGTTTGGCGGGTGGCGGAGAAGGCCACGCGGCCGGTGCCGGAGCGCACGGACATGCCCAGGGCGTTACCGGCCGGCTCAGACGAGGGAGTGGAGTCGCACACGACCAAGCATTTCCCCTCCAGCACGATGGGCTCCGTGTCATTCTGCCCCCTGGAGCCCGGAGGTCCGCAGAAGAGAAGCACGCCCAGCAGCACCGTCAGGTCAAAGTTGACTAGACGGACCGACCTGGGAAGCATGACTGATCCGGGGGGGGGGGGGGGGTGTTTAGTTGTATATATCTTGGGATTGATTCTACTAAGAAGGAGAGTCACTTTGTGTAAATAAACATGCTATGGTGAAAGAAAAATCGTGAGAATTGTCACAGTTTCAGCGCTGATCCCAGCACATCGTGGCCAGCTGAAGTCGAGGTTGGAAGAGATGCGGTGCCTTTTTTTTCTCTCACTCTGTGGAACCTCCTCGCTGTCAGTTTTTGCAGGAATAAAATTGAACAGCCAAGTGATAGTCAGGAAATACTCAGGCACTGGCCGTAGTTGTCAGTCACTCCCCTGCAATGTCTGTCCGAAGTCTTTACAGTGGATCGTGCAGCTGGTCGGTTACTGTGTCCTGTGTCAGTAGGGGGGGCAGAGTGACAAGGACAACCAGACGTCTGGGTGTATTCCAGTTGACGTCTTCAGCAAGCAGAACCTGGGAGGAAAGGCAGGAGGAAAACAGTGTGTGTGTGTGTGTGTGTGTGTGTTGGGGGTGGTGGAGGGGAGAGAGAGGGTAAGGCAAAGTTGCATCACACCGAGACACGAGAATACGAGCCGATCAGATCCAAGCCGAGGAGAACGAGGTGAAAGAGGAGGGGTGAGGGGGGGGAAAAAAAGAAAAAGAAAAAGGGATGAGGTAAGATTCTGGATGGCTGTCAGGGGAAGGATGTAGGATCCAGGAGGGAGTGAGAGAGAAAGAGGGAGTGGGGGAACAACTCCACTGTGTGACCATCTGTCTTTCACACGTACCCCCCTCCCTGTGCACGATGCACAGTATGCACCCCCCCCCCCCCCCTACTCTCTCTCGCTCTCTCTCTCTCTCTCTCTCTCTCTTTCCCACACACATACCCATGCATGTTTTCAGTTTTAACCTTCATCCTTAAATTTTTCTCTGCAAAAGTGTTTCTGTTTTCCCGAATTCACTGAAATTGCAATCCGGGCCACAGCCTTCATGTGACACCACTGAGTTAAAACGTGTCATCACTATATACATATCACATATATACATCCCCCCCCCCCCCCCCAACACCATTCATTTTTCTTTTTCCAACATAAGCAACAGCATAAGTGCAAACATGTTTCACAGTCTCATCAAACTTCCAAGACACAAACAATATGCTTGACTGAAGGATTTTCATTCTTAATATAAACTGCTTAAAATTAAGGGACTAAGTATTTCCTCCTAAATAAAAAGTATATAAAAAATAGGATATCACCTGTTTCCGTTTGAGCGATGTACTTCTTGTTTTCCATGTCAGGTGAAATCAGTTGTTTGCTCCAAAACAGAATAACAGGGTCAGAAATCCTCCTCCTGCTCTTCTATCACATTCTTCCACAACATGCCACTCTGTCTTAGCAAAACCCTGCCAGAGTACGCTCTGATCTCCCTCAGTATCTCTCTCTCTCTCTCTCTCTCGCGCTTTCTCTCTCTCCTCCCTCTCTTTTTATGTCTGCTTCTTTCTCGCTCTCTTTGTTACATACGCCCACTCACCTTTACAGCAAAATAAAGAAAATGGGCAGAGAAATGAGGCATCTGAGCGGTTTCAAAGAGGAAAGTTACCAAGTGAAGTGACAGTTAAGTTAAGTCTTTTTCCAGTGAGCCAGTGAGTCCTGCTTGTGCACCTTCAGTCGGAGTTAAAAGGATCAAATGCCTCTTCTTGTTCCTTTTCAACCCTCAGTTTCACAGCTTTTCACAGCTGATGGATTCCTTTTCATAAGTTACTACAGTATATTTACTATGTTCCATCAGATATAAGGCTGTACTAGGCTGGTTATATACACCAGTTGCTCTATGTAGATATCATTTGTAGCATATGGATGCTGGTCAGAGGCAATCCTGTAAATAAAGCAAGCTGATGAACAGCTAATGAACTACACACACTTCCATGATAGGACATAATTCACCATATCCACCATTCAAAAAAAGTTTGGCAAAATGATCAATGGCATGAGAGTAAAAGGGACCTTTTCTTACAAACTAATATTTTTGAGTAATCAGTGTGTATTCTTGAAACATTGTGAAATGATTTCCAGCCTTTTGGAATGAGCCCTTTCGTTTGCTCTCCTTTAACCAGTCGTGTGCATGCAGATAATCAAACAGTGTCTCAGAGCCTCAGCCCAAGCAAGGTCACTGCATCCCTCCAGCGGGCTAAGAAATCTCCCCACCTTGTGGTGAAGTTAGGGAAGTAGACATTACTGCCATTCCACAGTTGTCCCAGTCATCAACAGTTACTTTCCCACTCACTCTAATTATAACCCTTACGCTAGACAAGACATTTAAAATCCGGCTTACTCCACAGAAATTCACAAGAATTGTACAGAGCCAGTTGAACAAATGTCCCCGCTCACAGGAAATGTAGTATTTTATCTTTATTGAGAAAGTCGGGGAGCTGAGAGGGACGTAGCGACACAGGAGAGAAGGTTATGGTGTGGGGATGTGTGGTTCCAGAGGTGGGGATCTTAATCATCACCACCTTCTCTTGGCATGGCCTTGCCCCCTAGTGTGAACCAGTCCAGTCCCCATCAGCCTTGTGCTTTTTCGACATCTTACTCCTCCCGTCCTTCCGCCTCAGACTTTGACGATGGCGATGCGGCTGTGAAGCTCAGCTTTGTAGAGTCCAAAGCCCAGGCACACCGGCTGGCTGAAGGTGGTCGAGAAGGTGTGGAGGTGGGTGAGGCCGCCGGACGGCCCCACCTCGGAGAAGGTGACGGTGCCAGCGGCGTAGTCCAAAGCTACGCCTACTCGGTTGCCAGTCATTTGATACGAGAGACGGGTCTTCCTGCGATTGTGCCAGGCGGCTAGCTTCCTGTCGTGCTGCTGTGTCAAGCTCCATGACACCTGGACATTAAATGTTCAAAGGTTTGAGCAATATATCATTACCACATTCATTTTAAGAGATTAGAATTACCGTAAACAATGAGACCATCACTAGAAGACTGTCAGCCTCTACCGGCCTCTTCTCTGCATTTTGCATTGTGTGCCATCGGATTGGAATTGGGGGGGAAAATCTGCTGGATTGCTTTATGGCACAAAACAGGAAGAGGGTGCTGTTCTTCCAGCGCTAACGGAGCTAAAGCTTTCACAATTTCTGGCAAGGACAGATGGTGGAAGGAGTGAAAGGCCGACGGCAAAATCACGTCCGACATGTTTATCCTCTTCAGGAAAGAGAAGGGGCTTATGGGAAATGCAGTCTTATTTTTGAGAATCACAACCACTAACAATGCGACTGGTGCGAGCTAGAGGCTAGCAATCGCCTCCACCATGGTCTCATTTGTTTACAGTTATTATACCAAGGTATCACAGTTTATTTTGCATTGTTTAAAGAGTTCATTGCTATCAAGCCACCCACCACATAACAAACTACTCATCTTACCACAATGCAATTTTTTACAAATGAATGCACAGTTGAATTTTAACACTTCTATACCTTGTTGCTCCCAAAGGCATTGCCCTCTTTCCCCTTCCGGCCAATACTTCTGTAGCAGACACCGATATCCCAGAATCCCGCAGCCTCCAGCTCCCAGTAATGAGTCCCAGAGGAGAAGCTCTGCACAGTGAGGACTTGGGCCCAGTGATCAAAACGCTCTGGGTGAGCAGCGCAGGGTAGGCGGTTTCTAACCCGCGCCGCTGAGCGCAGGTCATCAGAGATGCTCAGGAGAGGATGGGCTGAGTTGGTGTCCAGTGTCAACGGACTGGTTACTGCATGAAAGGAAAATGACAGAAGAAGAGTGGAGTGGAGTAGAAGGGAAAGCGCACAAATTCACGTTTACACCCATGTATTTTTGTGTTGCAAAACCGGTCTTGGTTACTACACACTTAGACTACTTAATAAGCCCTTGAAGTACGAAAACAGGAGATGCCAAAATGAGAATTCTTAAAAGATTAACGTCATTCATAAGAGAGTAAAACAAAGAGGCTATGGATGCATCCCCCATGCCACTCACAGAGCTCTCTCTTGAGTTCACTGAGGCAGAGGAGGGTCGCGGTGATGAAGTCTCGGTACTTGTGCTCCACGTCCTCCAGGATGTGCTTCCTGTCCAGACTGACGGGATCGGGGGTGAAAACGGGGCAGTTCAGGTCGGCTAGCAGCCTAGGATACAAGAAGAGAACACACTGGAAAACATATGGAAACATATACTCCCATATACTACCAAAACTACTTTCACGTGCACATCTACACACACACGCAAGAACGTAACCGCACACACAGCACAATTGATTTGCTGTGGACTTACTTTGAGTCATCTGATTGAAAAGCCTGCGGAGAGAAGAAAGAGTCAAGGGCAGGAAAGAAAAGTAACTAGAATAGACACATTCCCTGACAATGAATTACAGCAGGAATGGCCCTGTGTGTGTCTGCCCAGATGGACAGGGAAGTGAACAAGCTCACACCTTCGCTCAGTCTGGGTAATGAAACGTATGTTCCCAAGCTATATCTGGCCTGGAAATCTGACTGCTATCAACAGTGGATCTATGCACCAGCTTTTTCACAAAAACATCAGCCTGTTTTCCCTAAACCTCACCGCGGCTCTACTGCAGGAGCTACTCCTTATTTTCTTTTGTGAATTATTCAGATTCTGTAGTGCTAATAAGCTCCTCTTATGCAATGACAGCATCTGGGTCATGTCTGCAAATAATTCATGGCATTTTACTAGTTAACAACGTAGTTAGTGCACGCCTACTCAGCAGTGGACAGCATTCAAAAACATTCATGAGTTCAAACCAGTGGGCAGCATGGTAAATAGCATCCACTGCTCTTTCAGTATACAATCCTGCATAGTGGATGTGAGGAAAGGTAGTAAACAGCATGAAAAACTATTAGCTGATATACCATCAGCTAATAGCTCGGCATGTGTACGTAGAGTAAACTTGTTATGCATTTGAAGCTCGTTACCTCTCAAACCATTTGTCTCGTTGAGCAGATTTGTAGCCTCTGTCCTACGAGAATGGATGATAGCAGTCTGAAGTGCTAAGCAAGATTGTGTGTGGGGTTTTCTTGCCTTCACTATTATCTAATAGTTACAATATCATTTGGGTGTCGGATGAGGGAGGTTTTGCCATAAAGCCAACAAGTCACTTTCTTATACTTTTCTGTGATTGGCAACTTGCCAAACCCTCTCCGAGTTATCCTGATGCATCGAATTAAACCCATCCGCTCCCCCGGGCAAGTTAGAGCCAACAAATTATTTGTGAGCGCTGCACATGACCCAGGTCCGCGCTTTACAAGCCTTACCCAGATGAGCAGGAAGGGGTCGGTCTCTTCCAGCAGCGAGGCCAGGTAGTGCTGGATGCTCTGCGTCTGGCTCAGGTCTTCCCTCACCCTGGAGCAGTCCTCCTGCAGGCGCTCCGTGGCCTGCTGCCTCTCCCGCCGGGTGAGCTCCCGCAGGGCCACCACCAGCCTCTCCACTTGGACCCGCAGGGCCGAACCCAGGCGCTCCACCTGGGCGTCGTCCGCCTCCGCCGAGTCCTGCCGCCGGTGACGAGACATCGGTGGATCATTAGATCGTTGTTGTACTGAAATCTTCTTGGAAGCTGTGAGCGCTTTGTTTCAGTCTGCTCATTCCTTTGTGTTAGACACAATCAAGCATCCCGGTCCATTTGGATTTATTTTGATCAGTAATAGGACACAGATCTAATGGGTAAACATGGTAAGGTGGAAAATGTTTTGATCGCTGTGGGGAAATCGGGTCAAACATTCTACACAGGGAGGTGATTTTACTCACAGCCACAGTGCGGTCGACATTCTGACGCTCTTTGAGGATCCACTCGCCCTCTTTTAGTTTCTCCTCTGCTTTCTGCAGCAGCGTCTGGAGAATCACCTGTGGAAACACACACATTTGAACAACTACACACACACACACACACACACACACACACAAAGACTCAGACCTTCCCTTACATGCACACATTCTTCCAGCTCACCTTTAGATCTTCTTCCACCTGTTTCAGTGCCTTCACTTTGTGCCGAGCGTGGCCTCCCTCCAGCAGACAGTCGCCACACGCGTACACCCTCTCGTCGGCGCAGTAGTAGCGGTACATCTCGGTGTGGGTCGGGCACCTCCGCAGAGAGAGGTCCCCCAGCGGATCCACCAGCAGGTGGCCGCTGAACGCCGGTCTCTCCAGGTGGGGCCGCAGATGCTCGGCGCACAGCGACACCTCGCACCTCAGACAGGTCTTGACGGCCTCGGGCGCCTCTGCACCGGGGGGGCAACAGTCGCACGGCACCCGGCCCTGCTCCTCCTCCTCCTCCTCCCGGCACCGGGGGCAGGTGAAGCGAGCGTTGCCCCCGCGCTGGCCGGCCCGGGCCTCGCGTGTGCAGGCGGGGCAGAAGCCGTGACCGCAGGGCAGGGGCGGGGCCTGGATGAACACGTCTCGGCACGCAGAGCAGCTCAGCTCCTCCTCCTCCTCCGGGGACGCCATGGTTACGGGAGGAGCTCTGATTGGTGTGTGTCCTGTACAATTATACACCTGTGTCTGTGTCACACACACACTAACTACGCAATGGTTCAAGCAGTGGATTCATACAGGAGGGAGAAATCGAAAACACACATATTAGATTCCATTCACATACAAATTATTATAGCAAAGCTGAGATGATTTTGTCTGGCGTTTGCCACCGTCGGGGCTGCAGACCTGGACAATATTTACAGTTACATGGTGGCTCTTTGTGTAACGGGGAATTAGACACAGCTTGTATTGAGCCACTAGCAAGTGGGAAGCCCTCGCTTCACTCCAACTGTGCACTCAGACCGTTAATCCTGTCTACTGGGCCTTTGCCTACTGCTGTCTATGAATAGAAAACCTCACCATGTAACCGGTAGTACTGGGAAATATAGATTCAACCTCTCTCCCCCGTTACTACATGTAGGGTTTAGGTTTCACCTGGTTTCTCAGTTCATTGTGAGACCATATAAAGAAAGGAATACACACAGGATTTGATTTGATAGATTATAAGCGATCAATGCAGAAAGAAAACTATGACTTGCTGGTTATCCCACTAAGGGCAGCAGGGTTGTAACACTGACCCAGATGAGCGTTAACTCGACACAACCTGTTGCGGTGGAGGGATCAGGAGATCATCCCTGACAGCTACTTGGCCCGCTCACTCAACATGTGCTGTAGTCTTGCATATTGAAGCACTGAATAAATATTTGATTCCACTTGCCTGTGCTAGCATTTGTAATGAGTCTCCAGAATAAAGACGTCTTACCTGCTGGCGTCCCAGCGTCGGTAAAGTGTGGCCATCGGTGAGCGTGGAGGCTAATCCCATGGGATTCACCTCGCCTCCTATGTCTGCTTTAACCCTGGCACTAAACTCAGAGAAATCACATGACCCTTACAGAGAGGGGGGGGGGGGTGACATATTAGATAACTTTGAAGGAACCAGTTCCCCACTGAATCACTACTCACAAATGAACGCCTTATTATGAGCATCAATTGAAACGTATTCTTATACACAAGAGAAATCAGCAGGGATATAAATGTTTTTATAAGATCTACTGCATTCGGGTGCTGTGGGAAAATACAGTTTCCTCTTGAAAACCTCTATCACACAGGAGGACACTTTTCTGTCTGTGTATGTGTTTGTGGCTGTTTGTTTGTGTACAGGTGTACGGGTTCACTCTTGTCGGTTTGGATGATAGGAAGTGAAAATTTCCACATTACAATAAACATGAAAACTCTCTACTGCAACATGCTGACACGTGTTTTCTGGGCAAACAAACCAGGGTAAATTTCACGTTTAAATCCCTGTTAGAGTGGGGAGAGGAGGGGACTGGTACAGAGACCACGCCAACCGGGGAGTGCCTCATGGAGATGTTTGAGGATTTGTGCAAAAGGGGAGAAGAAGAGTTTTGGAGTGCATCAGGAGGCTGCTGGTCTAGCTGAACCCCCACACTGTGAGCACTTTATTGGTTGAGAAAGTGTATTCATTCAAAGCGGTAATTCGCGGGATTCTCCATTGTTTGATATTGGCGACATCTTTGGTGGACATATATTTATTTATTATTGCGGATTATCACTCTAAAGAACAAACATTATGAAGCGTCATAATGTGCTCAAATATGTGGCACAATCCTAAATCACTTTTTGTCTGTAGTTAATATGTTATTCCTGTTATGTTCGGATGAAGAACACGGGTCCAACGAGAGGAAGGTTTCCATTTGGCTTGGAAAGCAGCAGTGGGAATAAAGAGATATCTGAATATGAGTCCACTGAGAGTCCAAACAAATGGTGCAGCATTAAAATGAAGAGGAATGGTTTTGTATTCTTTGTTTTCTAGTCTTTCACTACTACTATGGATATATATATAAAAGACTTGGGCTATATTATGTCATACAATTAGCACTGGGTTTCAATGCTATGAAACTCTATGTGTTTTGGCTGCATCATTCATTACATTTTTCCATCTCAGACATCTGTTTATACTTTCTAGTTGAAATGTATGATTCGTGTTGCATTTATGGCCAGTACGCATGGTACGTATTTGTGAGTCTCCGCAGGGTGAGCACAGCACAAATTAGTGTTTAGGTTTTAGAGAAATGCTTTTCAATCAGAATGCATTATTTTTCTTTTGGAAATATACAGTACCAGTCAAAAGTTTGGACACACTTACTCATAGAAAGGGTTTTTCTTTATTTTTAAAAAATAAAAACTATCTTATATTTTAAGATTCTTCAAAGTAGAAACCCTTTGGCATTAACAAACAAAGAAATTCCACAAATGAACTTTTAAAGGCCAAAATGAAGGCCAAAATGATGATTTAATCATTGTGGTTCAACATTCTCCACCTCTAAAGTCTAAATGAAAACTACTTGTTGGGGGTGCATTTCAATTTAATTAAAATGTAAGTTTTGAAAATAAATTCATACACAGGCATCAACTTCTCTATTTGTCTAAGAAAATTTCAAGCATTTAAGCATCAAGCCTTTACATCAAAATGTCTTTAAGATCATGAGAAACAAAAACAGGTGTGTCCAAACTTTTGACTGGTACTGTAGAAGTACACATATGGGTATCATGTTCGTGGTTTCGATTGAATGCATTTGGTTATTTTTTAACTTGCTGCTCTCTTTCTATGTCACCTGAGCGGCTGTATGACTTAGTTTTACATATTATCAGGAGGAGGCACATTTAATTTCACAGCTGCCTATACACTGGACTGCAAATGATTTTCCTATTTAATATCCTCCAAGAAAGATGACTCCTGCTTTACATGTTCCCAAAGCAAAATAAAGCGGGAGAGCTGAGGGTTTCTAGAAACCTGGGTGAAAGTCTGGGTGAAAGACAGGATAGAGGGGTCGGAAGATGCAATGGTAAGTAAGCACCTGAACATTAGAGAAACCGATGGATAAGAGAAAACTCACCGTGTTTGGATATGTGACACTTTTTTTTGGTGGTTTCTAATTTTTCTAAAGATTTGTAATATACCTAATATTAACGTAATATACCTCATTGTGTCAATAAAAGATACAAATATTGGACTATAAAGCACATTTTTAATATAAGTAACAATTAATTTCAAGTCAAGGTGGGAGCATTTCATAACTGTGTTCATTGAGTCCTTTTACGTCCTGGGCATCAGGCTTAGTGTCAGACGTTCTCTGGGTATTTGAACTTTTACACTTATATCAGTTCCATGTATATATTTTCTTTGCGGTGTGCTCACAGGAAATGATGAACAGTTTAATATCTGATCGGCCCAATCTTTTCAGGCTATCTTCACCAGCACATGATGCTTACTCACCATTAAGTGGAACCTGATACGGACCCGACGAATACTGGAACTTCACTCTGAATATTGCCCACAGCTGTGTCTAGATGCATGATGTATGAAAACTCTACATCTCTGTGCAAGGACTCTGCCTACTACACACACCCCGTAGGGATCGCGGTGGACTGGGTGATCTTCGTCATAGGGCTGCCTGAAATCTGCCTGGCCGGCTATGCCCTCTTCCCCCTACTCAAGAGGGACCGAGCAGCTCCCATCTTCTCCATAAACCTGCTCCTGTCAGACCTTCTCCAGATCGGCATCACGCTCATCTTCATGGTCGGCAGGTTCTTCCATGACGAGTTCCGGCCCTTGCTCGTAGCCCGTTGCATCGCCCGACTGTTCGTCCGCCTGGGCCTGTGCGCCAGCCTGGGCTTCATGGTGCTGATCTCCGCCGAGCGGTACTTGCTGGTGGCCTGTCCCGTGTGGTACCACAGAAACAACGACGCCAAGTTCCCCACCCTGCTCTCCGTTTGCCTGTGGACCCTGTCGCTGGCCTACGCCGTTCTGGATTACGTCTTCCTGATCCGCACCAGGTTCTCCTTGCCGCTGTTCTCCGCCGTCTGCTTCCTCCCCGCCCCGTTTCTCGCGGGCCTCTTCGCGGCCACGTGGCGGGCCCTCGGCAAGAGCGCGGCCATGAGGCGGGAAGGGAAGAACAGGAGGAGAGTTCTCGGGGCCCTGGGTCTGGTTTTGGGGATATACACGGTCCTGTTCCTCCCCTTCAGTTTCAGGAACCTGTACTACTCTCTCAAAGTTGATAATGCTACAGACGAAGAGGACTCGGCCAGGGACTTGTCTACCATTTTCACCAGTGCGTTGGTCTACCTGAGCGCTCTGACAGACCCTTTCATCTATATTTTCATGAGGAGGGACATAAGGGACACAGTAGCAGTCTTCCCCTGCTGCAAGAGGCCCCTGGTGAAGGACACGGAGAGCCAGGACAGCCCAACAGGAAATACCCCATCAAGATTGTTTACACTATAGATTCTAGATAGCTATTTTAAATTCAAATTAAAAAAAAAAAAAAAAAGGTTAACAGTAGACAGTTGAATACATTCCAGAGAAACTGTAATCCTTGAGTATATTGACTTTACAACTTTACTTCCCTAAATTAGTGCACGGTGGAACACCTCTTCCCAGGTTTTTGAGAGCACTTGTGTGTTGAACTTGCACTCACAAACCTGCACTGTATGCTATTTGGGGAAAAAAAGTACAAATTAGTCAAAGGTTTTTGGAAACACAACGTGTTTGTAAGGGCGTACAGAGGAAAGCTGCCACCGACTGGTACCGACATCCGAGTGGCGTCAGGTGACAAACGACGTGGCTTTTGTCGAGTGAATGTTTCGAGATGCAACCACACGCCACACTCCGCCACTAGAGCCCAACGAACGCCTTAGGTTTGCGGTTTATCCTTGCAACCTCCTTGGGTTTTATAACCAGCGAAAAGAGGGAGCGGGTTTGGCCAAACAGGCTTCCGTAGTAGTCAAAGCTGTGATAGCGCCCCCAAAATGAATGCAGTTTAACATAAACGCTGCATCTTACTTGCGCTTTGTATAATAACGTAGTTTTGTGTGTCGTTTATAGGCTTTGACGAATCGATTATGAATCGGACGAAAATAAAACGGTGATGCAGTTGGAGTTTTGAACCCAGCCTTACCCTGAACTGCTTTTGTTTTTGTTTTTGTTTTACTTTTTACCCCACAAACCAGAGCTGTGGTCAAGACCACATCAGTCGAGCCCAAGTCCATTCCAAGACCATTCCAAGACCAGGTCCAAGTCGAAGGGGCTCGAGAACAAGCCAACACTCGAGGCATATTCAAGATCAGAACAGGCAATAAACCGTACATTTCTTTCCAAATGTAAAATAATGTTTAATGTGTTTCTTAAGGCAGAACAGATATGTAACTCTAGAATATACAATTAATCAATTCATAGGCTTTGTTTAATCAATGTGTAAAAGTTTGAGGACCATGAAGCACACAGGTTTCCACATGTAAACTCCCTTAAATTGTAGTGCTAGTTAGAAGAATAGGCCAAACGTCAATAAAAAAATACTACTTTTTACATTTTTTGATCAACATCCGAGTCAAAATAGTACAAGTACGAGACGTCAGAGAAGTGGTCTGGAAACTGGATTCAAGGCTGGGACTGGACTCTGCACTACAGCCCTGCCACAAACCTAAATAAAAAGGGTCTCAAAACCTTTATTTATGAATTAATCTATGAATCTATGAATTAATTTTCCTGCTTTACCTGCTTTGTTTTTAATGAACAGTGCATCATAAATAAAATGTATTATTATTATTATTATTAGTGGTAGTAGTAGTAGTAGTAGTAGTAGTATTTTGATTATCATACAGTTTTTTAGAGTGAACATTAAAAACACAGTGATTTGGAGCTTTACAGGTGTGTGTGTGTGTGTGTGTGTGTGTGTGTGTGTGTGTGTGTGTGTGTGTGGCAAACTATGTAGTGAAATTGTCTGAAAGGAATAAAGATTTTGATGCAAAAACTCGGCTGAACGTCATTGCAATGTGCCTCTGACTTTTGGTCCTTGAGAGACACCTAGTGGCTTTATTGTCATGTGACATGAACAGTATTATGGCACCATGTCACTGTGTGTGTGGGCCAGGAGAATGGAGTACACAACATGGTGCACATGGTTATGAGCTGGCATGACAGCGCTTGTTACCGCCACATGGTGACCAAGTCATGCTGTTCAAGCCGTGTATCAGACTGCTTTATAGTACAGTGAGCACCTGGTCACAGTTTAAAATACCAGTAAATGATTCACAGATGCTGGAACCACCAATAAACCAGTGTCAAGCTAAAAACCTTTCTTAGCACACAGGAACTCAACTAAAGCTAGAGACTAGAGAAGCAAGGCCCTACTTTGAATTGCTGCTTCAGTGAATAGGAAACTCATGAACTTCTTGAACTTCATTGGTCTGACCTTAAAGTAATAATCTGTGACATTTTCATACACATAAATGTTTGCTTTAAATAATCTGTTACTGATTGATATACTACACAATAATTCAATTTATACCCTGTTCATTAAAACTTTTCCATTTGCTGTTCTAAGTTGCTGTCAGGTAAGGTCTTTCCTGGGAATGAAATCCTCCGGTGGCACAGGAAGTGATGTGTTTTATGTTTCTAGTTGGAATAAACAGAAGAAGAACTGGGTAGTTAGCATGAGCAGCCACCATGGCTGAACAGGCAAAGAAAAGAGAAACTCAAACTCCATCAGCAGAAAATCCAAGGAAATAGACGTCACAGTGCTGGACACACTGTTTGATTGACAGGTGATCTCTGGGAAGTGCAGAGCAGAAACACCACAGAGCACCAAAGATGGAGAATAAATAAAAAACAAGAATGTCATGGATCATCACTTTAAACATGCAAACATTAGTGTAGCGCTATCAGTTAGCCTTGTCCACAGAACATGATCCTGGTTGCTGCCACAATCTCTCGTGATTCAGTCCACATGGAGCTGTATAATCGGTAAGGCCACACCAGTTCAGATGTGAGTAACTTTTCTCATTTGCTCCTGGTTATGGGAAATAATAGAGGATGTTCAAGAACCAGACCTCCCACTGTAGGCCAAAGGACTATCATGAACTGAAAAATTGAGTGGTATTCAGTGGTACTGTAACAATGTATCACTAAGTATGACAGTATTCTGAAAAATGAACCTGAAGTGGCTTATAAGTGGTGCAATAACCATTTGATGTTATTTGATGATAACCAATACCAGTTCCGTATAAAGCCAAGAGGTCCTTCAGTGGTTTTGTTGTATATGGACCCACAACTGGCCCTAACCACGATTAGTAACTAGCAGTTCCCTGTAGATTATAAGCCAAGGAACCTCTATTTGGCTACTGTTAGCACCGCCCTCATAACCTAATCTGAAAACAAGGCTGTAGCCTATTTTGACAAGCGCCTCTTTGTCTTCTGTAAACCCACTAAAGACTATAATGTGAAATGTGAAAGGACCACATCTATTGGGAAATCAATTATAAAAATCTATTCAATCTGCCCATTTAATGTTGCCATCATTAAGAATAATGAACTGATCTGCGGGTAAGAAAAGAGACAAGCTGTTAGGAGTAAACATATCTGGATTGGATTGAGCAAATCAGAAACATCATTGTCTATCAGCGGGGGGATCTGCCATGATCCGCACCTGTGTTTAGCCCGAGTCTCAGCCAAGCCGGTTCCGTGTCTGGGCCTTAGATGCACCGTGAATGTGGATAGCCGTGGTCACTGTTTCCTCGAGGACCGTCTGGCGGCGAGTGCCATTAATTATAAGAGACAGGGAGACAGACAGCTAGCCACACAGACAGACAGACAGACAGTACCGCAGAGAGCGCAGACAGGCCGGACAGGAGCAGGCCGTCCCCGACTAATACAAAGAGGGGAGGGAGCGTAGAAAAATTCAACCCCCCTTCGGTAGCGAATACATCTTCACCCCCCTTCACCCCCCCAACCCCGATTTCCCCTGCCAGTGGACTATAAGCAAAAACATACATACTGAACCTTTAGTATAAGAGGAAAAACAACAACACGATTCGCGACGGAGATAAATAATTGAAAAAATGCGGCGGTCCGACTGCGCATCCCTGGGAGTGAATCGGGAAATGCTGCGCCAATGTCCCGGCTGAGAGACGGAGCCTCTTGCCCAACACAAGCCTCTCTCTTTCCTGTCATTTCACTAAAGCGCTGCCAAACAAAACCATCCTTTCAAACATGGTAAGTTATTTTCGGTGTTATATTTTATTTGGAAGGTGCTATGTCGACGACGGACGGTGGGGGGAATGGACATCCGGGACTATATTTTTGAGAAGTCATAATAATTTATGAATCATAACTTGTTATGATGTGGGAGCGCGCAGGCGTGCAACAGGTCGCTGTACAGTAGCGGGACCGCGCAACTTATCGCCGTTTTTTTGCGCTTGTTCCCAAACATTGGTGTGAAATGTTGCGATCATCGTATGCAGACGGTCAAATTGGCAAGATGGCACGAAAAACACGAATGCTTTGTTGGCACAATAGCGATCTGATGAAAAACAATCACATGGGCTATTTTTTCCACGAGAGAATAACTGTTAAAGAGTTATATTTCCTCTTTTTTCCAACAATACTGGCATTAGGTTACGTAATGACGCGTATGGTTCACTATGGTTTTTTAAATCCTCTTATGCGGAACGGTATGCGTTCACATAGCGTGCAAGGCCACATCATTAACAACTAAATTCTGGGAATCTGTGTGTAGTCGTACAGGTTTTCAACGAGTCATACAGTAGAAATGACAGGAGTTCGGTGTAAAAACTGTCCGGTCTGATTAGTACATTTTGACCTACCAGTCAACGGCAACTATTGTGTGTTAAATGGTTACTCATAGCCCAACCAAATAAGACGTTTAAATCATTTAGGCCTAATACCCAGCAAAGCGTTATTAATAAGTAATTCTAAGAAATTCAGACTCAGATCAGGGCGTGATAGCGGGGCTTCATTGTAAAGTGCTAGCACTAACATCTAGACTTTATATCAAGCCTTGGATGCATTTTTTATTATATTGTCCAATCCTCAGAGCGACACACACACCGAGGAGGAGGAGGAGGAGGAGGAGGAGGAGGAGGGGGGAGTGTCACAGGGCCCAAGTGAAAAAAAAACATTTCCCCCCCTCACTCTGGCTGTGTCTTTCTTTCATTACCTCTCTCCACGTGGTAAGCAGTCGGGATGAGGTTGAAAAGGAAGCATTGTGCCTCTAGTCAGTGGCCTTATGTGCTGGAGAGGCTCTGAGAGGGTGATGTTCACTCAGCTGTGTGCCCTCAACGCCATTGTTGCAAATTCCTCTTCATTTCAGCCGCCCCGTTCACTGGGCTCACACAGGAGCCTATTTAGAGGTGGGGAGAGTTGCAGTTCCTTCAGCGCGCCGCTGCCGAAGAAACCCCCTCAAGATCCGGACACCTTTTTTTTTTTTTTTTTTCTTTGCACACTGGGGGCTACGCACAGATTTACGTGCCTTTTTCGCTCACCTGTGCGCACATCTTACACCTCTTACGCACATACACACACACGGAAGTGGTGGGGGTGGGGGGGAAGGGATAATTGTAAATTTTTAGTTTTTTGTAGACTCATATTACTAGACCAAAGAGCAAAGATATAGCTATTACGTGATGAACTTTAGCGTCAATGTATGAGGGTTTACTAAAGGGAGGCAGTGCAGGGACTCTTGGCTCAAAAGAAGGGGTGTTCACTCGCCATTTGAATGCAAAGTAGTGGATGAACAAGTGGGCAGTGTGTGTGTGTGTGTGTGTGTGTGTGTGTGTGTGTGTGTGTGTGTGTGTGTGTGTGGAGCAGAGAAGAGGAGAGAAGGAGGGCCAACGGTGAGTTTTTGAGAAAAGGGGGGACTCGTTGAGAGAAACTGTCACACATGCCTCTTTGGCACCTTACTCTCCAACAAGTTGTTGTCTTTCTTTTTTTTTTTTTTTTTTTGCACCACGATGGCACCAATGTGGACCTGTTTTATTAGGACTCACCGGCCCGGCGCATCCAATGTCACACTTTTGTGAAAAGACTTAAGCTTTTTTTTTCTTTTTTTTTTTGCTTCAAATAGTAATTTAGATACCTACTTTTTTCAGCGTGCAGGGAGACAAAGTAAAAGTTGTGTGTTGGCCAATGCGCCCCTGCGTCGCTCCCGTCCTGCAGAAGCATGTCCCGTCGGAAACAGAAACGACCCCAGCAGCTTATGAGCCCGACCCTCGGTGCCTCTCGGATACTTGAGCATGGTGAGAAATAGACTATATTTTAAAATAATACTGAGTAATCACTAGAGTGGAATAAAAAGCGGATGAGAAGTTGCTTTACTTGGACTCGCAGTTTTGACCCTAATGATAAAAATCACTATAACAGTCCTAATATTCCTGCAGGGTGGGGAAAGAGAAGGGGAAGGGGAGAAGTGTGTCTGTGGTAATCAATAGTGAGATTAGGGTGCTTTTTTTTATAATCTCCTATGGTATAATATTCCTGTAGTATTCCTTTAAGGACATAGTGTTGCTGTGATATTTGTATTATATCCTTCTAAAAAAATGTATAGAGGGAATAGCAATTTTGAACTTTGAAGAGCAATTTTGTTATGGGTTGATGATATAAGCTGATTTGATTTTAGTCTGTTAAGAGGTAAAAAAAAACCAAAAAAACATTGTGCATGTCACGTTTTCATTCTAAGAGAAAATAGGGCCTGTTGGAATTACTGGAGGCCTACAGGGCTCTTAAATTTATTCCTATGGAGTTGCAGGCTTTAGCTGCTTTCTACACAATGTAAAACCCAAGTGTCCTCACTCCTCCTTACTGCCAGGTTCAAAGACACAGACCACCCAGAATAGGGGTATAGAAATCCACAGAGGAATAAAGGAAACAAAACAACAAAAAAAACAGTGTCAGCAATTAAAACGGTTACTAAATGCACGATACAAGCATTTGACTTGGTAGAAGTCAAGGGATGAGCATGAGAAGGTCAAGGACAGGAAAACTTGACGAGGCACTGTATAAGGTGTTGTAACTGCAATAGCATTAGACCCCATTGTCCCCTTTGGGCTTTGTTGCTGGGCACTGAAGCATGAACATACCCATGAAGCTGTGTGTGTGTGTGTGTGTGTGTGAGTGTGTGTACTTTGTCTGTGTGTGTGTGTGTGTGTGTACTTGTGTCTGTCCATCTGCGACTCCAGTTACGGGGATAGGGGGTACATTGTGTCATAAATGTAGCTTTCAGGCAAACTGTAGTGTGTGTGTGTGTGCGTGTGTGCAAGCATGAGCAACCGTGTACATTCACATGTGTTAGCTTTTGTGTGCAACTTCGCATGCCGTACGTGTACGCTTTCACCGTTGTGCGTGTATATGCTTTTCAGGGATAAGTTAGCTCGTTGGTGTCTGTGAGTCATCATGTCTGTCTGGTGTGCTGTTTGTTTTCTTTGCGTGCCACTCCTCTTCCTCTGCCTGCCCCTAAACCATACCAGGAATGCGACCCCAATGTGCTTAAGGTCAAGTCTGCCAGCCAATCAGGGGCCCAATACAGTGTCCAGTACCCAAGCAGGACCTGACCCCTAGCACCCCATTGGGCTACTGGGGGAAGGGCTCTCAAGGAGATGAAAGACAGATTGAATCGAGGGAGGAGGAAAGAGAAAGAGGGGGGAGGAGGAGGGGGGGGGGGGGTGTCTAAGTGTGTGTATCTGGCTTTTTTGATGAGGGGGGGGTGGGAGGTGGGGGGGGGGGGGTCTGAGGTAAAGTCCATTGTCTTGTGTTGCCCTGGAAACAAGGTAGGCTCCTCTCCTGGTGAGCGGTGTAGTCTTGCAGACCAGTGGCATTCTGTGTGTGTGTGTGTGTGTGTGTGTGTGTGTGTGTGTGTGTGTGTGGAGAGAGAGAAAGAGAGAGAGAGAGAGAGCAAGTATGTGTGTGTGCCTGCATGCATGATGTGTGTGTGGTAGCAGTGTTGGGGAGGCTGTAGTGGACGAGGATAGAAAGGACAAAGAGCAAAAGAAAGCAGCGTGGATGATAAGGCGGTGGAAGTCAGAGCCAGAGAGAGTAAAAGTCGAGTGTTAGATCCCTCAACACTTCAGGTTCCTGGTGATCGAAGTTGCCAGCTATTAGAAAACACATTCTTCTCACTACCGGCTTTTGTTAGTTGCTTCTTTAAAGTGCTCTAAAATGCAGATCATCGCTCACAGTCAATCATTCACGTGTTTCACTGTTTGCCATTTGTGTGGCTGGCATAACTGCAAAGCTATCTTGTAAATGTGAGGTTAAGACTCACATTAAGAATGATTTTTAAAATATTTAGTTTGTATGATGATGGTAAAATTACATTTTGTGTTTTTTTTCTCTCCCTTTCCCTAGATGACCAATTGGCAGTGAAGTCACTCTCCTTTCCATTTATCACGGATTCTCCCTTGTCCTCTCCATCTTCCTCTCCTCAGAGCTCCCAGCTGTCCCTCGCTCCCTGTCCCTCTTTCAAGGGCTCTCAGACCCCTTCTCTACCCACCGAGGGCCCGCCACTCTCCTGCTCGCCCAGCCAGCCTTCCCCCTGCCACCAACATACCCTCAAAGACCCCCAGTCCTCTCTTTCCCCTGACTTTCCACACTCCTCTCTCTCCTCCCAAACTCACCACCCACTTGCCCTTCGCTTCCCTGATTGCAGTCTTACATCTTCTGCAAGTGGTCTCATCCACATCCCCCGCAGCGCCCACATGGCCTCTCCCAAGTTGGGCGTGTCGGCCACTACCACCACCTCTTCTTCCTCTTCGTCTTCCTCTGCCTCGCTGTGCCCCCCACCCCACCCTGGAAGCCCCAGCCCTGTGCCCGAGGGCCCCCCCAGCCCCGTTACTCCCATCCCCAGCCCAGGAGTGACCTCTGCCTCAGCTGCACCCTCTAGGGCACAGCTGAGCATTGCCCTGATCCTAGAGGAGCTGCGGGTGCTGCAGCAAAGGCAGATCCACCAGATGCAGATAACCGAGGAGATCTGTAGACAGGTGCTCCGCCTAGGTGGGGCCTCCTACACCATAGACACGCCCTCCCAGCATCTCCTGCCCCCCCTGCCTCAGCTTTGCCTGGAAGGCAGCGAAAGGGCCTCCAGCCCAACACCCCAACCCACAGCCCCTCAGCCCCCTACCTCTGTGGCCCCTCTCCTGGCATGTTTCTCCTCCCTTCTACCCTCTCAGACAGCTCCCAAGACCTCTAAACCCAGCCACCCCTTGTCTCAAATCCTGCAGCCCCACAAGCCCCAGATGGAAGGGGCAGGAGGGGCTACAGGGGCTCATGGTTTCCCGAGGGTCAGTTCTCACTCCTTAGTCCCCTCCACCTCTTCCTCTGTCTCATCTGCCATCTCTAGCATTGCTTCCTCCAACTACCCACTAGCCCTATCTTTGGCCCTGCCCAACCGCTATCTTCATGAGAAATCTCCAAATACCACTTCAGCCAGTGGGCACAGTGGGCTGTCCTTCCTAACCCCATCCCTCCCCACGTCAGTATCTATTGTCCCACCCTCCCAGCATGCTCTGCAATCTATCTCTGGGGGAGGAGCTTCACTAGGCTCTTCTTCTGCATCCAGCTCTTCCAGCCTCTAGCCGTCTGCAGCATGCCTGCCGGTTTTGTGGGAAGATGTTCAGCAGTGACTCCTCGCTGCAGATACATTTGCGCTCACACACAGGGGAACGGCCCTACCAGTGTCCCGTGTGCCTCAGCCGGTTCACCACGCGAGGCAACCTCAAGGTGCACTTCCTTCGCCACCGTGAGCAAAACCCAGAGCTCTCGCTTTCCCTCCTGCCACCATCTTTGTTTGGGGTAGGGTTAGGGACCACTGGAGGGTCCGATCTGGGACAGGCCATGAGCAGTAGCAGCAGTAGTAGCAGTATGAATATGATTCAGAAGAGGCGTAAACGCAGGCCTGAGGATGAATCATATGGAGATAGTTTGGAGGTCAGTGGAGCCAGTGGTGGCTTCTCAGGAGGACCTACTCCTTCTACTCTGCCCCTGCCTCCCAGTGTGGATCTGGCTTTGATTTCCCACTCCCTCCTGCAGCTCAATAGAGCTGCAGCTGTAGCTGCTGCAGCCTCCATCGCCTCTGCTTCATCTCACTCTTCCTCCTCTTCTTTAGCCTCCTCCTCCTCTCTGGCTTCCTCCCTCCTCTCCAACCCCTCCTTGTCTTCCTCTTCCACCATCACAGGGTTATTCAAGGGAGCCAAGCAGCAGCACTTTGATGAGAACACCCCCCCTCATGCCCCCGTGCTTCCTCCCTCAGCCTACTCCCAGCTAGCCCACCTGCCTAAACTCCTCTTCCCATCTGTCTCCACCTCCTCCTCTTCCTCATCACAATCGTCCCTCCACCATCATCAAGCCCTGGGACTGCTACGCCCCCCACCTCCCTCTGCTACAGGCTCCCACCACCTCACTTCTTCCACCCACTCTCAGCTCTCTTTCCCCTTCTCCTCCTTTACTAAAGCCCCAGGTCCATCCACCTCCTCCCCGTACTCTCTGGCCTCCTGCATGGCCTCCTCCACCCCTACATCTGACACTTCCAAGCTGCAGAGGCTGGTCGAAAAGCTAGAGAAGGAGCCTCCCCGCTCCTCTTCTCCATGGGCCTCTTCCTCCACCTCCACCTCCATAGCGGAGGTGTTAGCTAGCAGCGCAATTGCCTCTTCAGCAGCTTCAATCAGCAGTGGCCTCTCAAATGCCAGCACTTCTAGCACCTACATCATGTCCTCCCCACCATCCTCCACGTCTGGCTCCACCGCTGTTTCAAACTTCACCCGTGAGATGGTAGCTGCCCTGGGCATGAGCGCTAATGGAGCTAGTGCCCTGGCAGGAGCCATGCTACCGTCGCTGAGCATCATAGGTGCAGCTAGTAACGTGACAACCAACCAGTGTGGGGTGTGTCTACGGGTGCTGAGCTGCCCCAGAGCGCTACGTCTGCACCAGGCTACCCATCTTGGAGAACGCCCTTTCCCTTGTAAGCTATGTGGACGATCCTTCTCTACCAAAGGCAGCCTGCGGTCACATCTGGCCACCCATCGTGCCCGACCACCCAATGCACGCGTCCAGAACTCCTGCCCACTATGCCAGCGTAAGTTCACCAATGCCCTGGTGCTCCAACACCATATCCGTATGCACCTTGGCGGGCAGCTGCCGCCTGATGGCACAGAGGACTCTCTACCTGAGATCCCAGCTGAATCTGATGCCAAACCCCTGTCACAGCCTCAGCCCCAGCCTACTGACCCACCCACTGTCTCAACTGAAACACCTCCTCTCGCCACTGCCAGCCAATCCAAAAGCCCAGCTCCAAACACCCAATTTCAAACCCTAATGGAGGGCGCTGTCCCTGTCTCAGCCACTGTGACATCATCAGAGTGCACCAAAAATCGCAGCAAGTCTGGATCCTCCAGCCCGGACCTGATCCCTCCCTCTGACCTCAGCCCAGACCCCACCATGAATCCCTCCATACAAACCCCCCCTCCAGGCAGCGTGGACCCCCCTGTTCTGAGTGTCAGTGCCCCCTCCGCAGCCCCTCAACAGGAAGCTCAAGATTCACCAGTTGGCGAAGACAAACAAGCTGAACAATTAGCCACAGCCGATGTGCATCTCCAGTCCAGCTCCTCGCCTACTTCCTCCACTGTTACCAAAACCGCAATGTCATCTAATGTTATGATAGTGGACAGTCCAGAGGGTGAAGCCTCCACCTCCTTTGATGCCTTCCTCCCCTGCTCCAGGTCAAACCTGGAGGACTTACTAAGCACACCTACCCATGGTCTCCCCTTTGCCCACTCCTGTCCCAGCACCATCTCCTCCTCTGCCCCCATCCTGAGTCAAGAACCCCCTAACGCACATGCTGCATCAACCCTGGAGTCAGATCACTCCCCGAGGCTCCAAACTCCTGAACCCATAGAAGAAGACGAAGTCCAGTCCCCTCCACCAGCAACACCAAAGCAAAACCAAGCAACTGTGCCTGATGAGGACCCCAAAATCACGTCCACCTCAGAGACTGCAGACACTAGCGGTGCTGAGTTATTGGTCGCATCACAGAGGGCTGCCACTTTTGTAAGGGAAACGCGTCAGAGCCTTCATTTTTGCTTGTATGGGAGGGAAGACAGGGTGGAAAGTGTTAAGATTAGTGCATCGGCTGCAAGTGAACAGCTGGACGCTTCAGTCCCCATAAGCCTTGCTCCAACACTCCCCCCTCCGATGTCTCGTCCCGAGAAGAAGACCTACTGCTGTGCTGAGTGTGGGAAAGAGTATGCCAGCCGCAGTGGGCTGAAGGTGAGGAAAATGAAAGTTAGCGTGTAGTGTTCTTGGGTACCTTTTGAAATTATTCTAATTATGATCATGATTACATTGGAAATTCTTTGAATTCTCATGTTCATCCACAGGGGCACATGAAGCACCACGGTGTGGTTACCAAGCCAACACGTCCGCCAGCCAGGAGTAGCCGTTCCTCCGCTGACCGACTTCCTGCTTTCACACCTACAGCTTCCTCTAACGTTCCTGCCACCAGGAGCTCAGTGGGCTTCTGGAACCAATACCAAGCCTTCCTCAACACCAGTACCGAACCAACTGATGACCCCGCCCAAGGCCCAGCCACTGGTAGCCAAGGAGAAAATGTGGAGATTCCCCGATTGTCAAAATCTCCCGTCAGACCTCAGATGGATCCGTCCACTGGGAGGGTCCCTGAGGAAACTAGGGAAGACTCGAATGAAGGGTTGCAACTCGAGTCAATGTGATTGGCTGGTTGATTTTCTGGTGTTTTCAATCAATATTTACCTTTTGGTGAACCTGTATGGACTTTTGCATAGTATTGCTTCCTAAATACATTTCGAGTAGCCTGTCAGTTTGGTAGTCAGAGTAATATGTTTGTTTGTGAAAGTTGTGATTCAACCGGCTTGGTCTTGTTGTGTTTTTTTTTTGTTTTTTTTTAAAGGAATCGTAGTATGAAAAAAAAAGATGAGAATAATCAAGAAGTAATGAAGTGAGTCCAGTTATTGCTGGATTTGTAGAAAAGGAAGACTACCTTTCTCTGGCTTAAGTTGTCTATAGTTTGATGCAAATTCTAACAAAAATGTATGTTTGGATATGAGGAGAGTATCCCTGTTGTGTCGATGTTTCACACCAGACCTGGGTCAAATAAGTCTTAGTGTTTGTTTGAACTTACCAGGCCCATATGGGTTTCCTGCATCTGAACAAATCAGATTGTTTATCTTGGAAATCACAGAAAAGTATACTAAAATGAAAGTTTCAAATACTTTCCTGCGATTATCTCAACCTTGTGGCACTCATTTTATTGCCTTGTGTGGCAAATCTCATCCACCTGGCACCAAAGGAGGCCCAAGCAAACCATAAAAAAATGCGAATACTATTCGGCCAACGTCTGTTTCATAAACAAACAAATATTTCCTTCAAATATTAAAGAGGAAATTGACATGAATGAGGTAAGCCAGTGAAACAAAATGATGCTGAGCCAGGGCAAACAAGACAAATTGGAATTGGATATATTTCTGTGGAGGATATTGAGTCTCTGGCCCCCCCCCCCATCTTGTTGTTCAGATTATCTACTCTTTCATGTCATCGTGCTTTCCTTTCAATTTATCTTCCAGTCAACACAGAAGCAGTGTTTGTCAGCCCAGTGAAGGTAGGGTCTTTTGTGTGACCTTTGCCCTTCAGCTTTGTGAATAATATGATTGTTGTTTGGTCCAAATGTAATGTCTGTAACACACTATCACTCACTAATTATTTTTTGTTCATGTCGTATCTTTATATAAAAAAAAAGAACCAGAAATCTATGTCTGTTTGTTGTAAGCTGTACTTTCACTATCCCCAAATGTTATAGTGGAGGTGTAAAGATACATATTAAAAACCAATTTGGAAAAAAAATCTCTTAGTCTAGTTTGCTCGTTGGTGTCTAATTGTGTGTGTGTGTGTGTGTGTGTGTGTGTATGTGTGTGTGTTAGCACACAGTTGTGACCAGCCATAACTGCCCTGATCCCTCTCATGCAGGTGTCACTAATCCCTGCTCTCTTCCAACACAATTTAAGCTCCCTGCTCTCCTCTGTGTCCGGGCAGAGGCCAGCTGTCCCACTCACACCATAATCTCCTCAACCATGACAACCACAGCAAAGGAGATGTGCGTGTTTGTGTGTGTGTGTGTGTATAATGTGTGCATGAACGGAAGGAAGGAGAAAGGAAATGTGAGTTTTATGTGAATGGGTTTTGTACGTGTCCTTACAAGTGTATACTTGTATGCAAACCCTAAAGACAGTGTTGTCATATTTACTAAGGTCTGTAAAACTGGGCAACGTGTGTGTGCATGCAAGCATCTGTAACCACACATACTAGGAAGCATCAGGTAGCCAACTGCCAGTCTATGTGACATGAATATCTTTGTCTAGCTGCCATTACTACCAACAAATGAGCACTGCCACATGCATGCCAATTACCACACTAAGTCAATAGGCACTGTGTGCATGTACAGCAGGTGGCAGTCTACAGTCTTTGACAAAGCACCGTAATGTTTTGGAGAGGTGGGAGATTTTGACCATGATCAAGCTCTCTGCAAAACGTTTTTAAAAAAAAGAGATGGTGACTCTTCATTTTCTACTTTCCTCTCTGCCTTCTACTTGAAAGGTCTAACATGACTTTCTGTCTGTGAGGATGTTGAAACTATGAGAACAGGTGAGAGCAGACGGGGGGTGAACACATTTACAGAACATAACCAACCCAACCAGCCGAATGTTTAAGGGTTGCATTGGAACTTCATCCCTTAAACTAAGCGGAAAGCAAAGTGTAAGGAAAAATAATGCGTGGCTGTTGTAAGGGTTGTAGACGTCATCTGACGTGAGTGCCGTGTGTGCACTCTAGAGGGCGCGATTTTCCCGTTTTGACAAAAATCTGATGCCGCAAATGCAAACATATTTTTTTAGCACACATCTGAATCAGCTAAGACAGAAGTAGAATGAAGTACTGAGATTTGATCATAGTAAAAAATGTTAAATTGTAAGGGCAGCAAATAAAAAACAACAACTAGGCTATTCTATATAGTATAGCCTATGAAAAATTCAGTGTAAACAGAACATGAAAAAGTAAAAATGATTCAACAAAGAGCTGATTCAGACAGGTTTTATCAAATGTGATTTTATGTCTCTGATTAGACATTTACACATAGAAAATGTACTAATTAGGTAAATGATGTTAGTGAAATATATTTCTTAGTCACACGTAAATGATGAGTATTAATGATTATGTATATCATTAAGACAGACAGACAGACAGACAGATAGACAGATAGATAGATAGATAGATAGATAGATAGACAGACAGACAGACAGACAGACAGACAGACAGACAGACAGACAGATAGATAGATAGATAGATAGATAGATAGATAGATAGATAGATAGATAGATAACAGCGCTAATGAAAAACTACTTATGGTAGCTGCATGATATTTTAAAGTTTCCCATGAGATATTTGTATAGTACCCTTCTACAATTGACTATAGGATGAAGTTATCATTTTGAATTGCCCTTGCAGTGTTTGACTATTAGCCCACGAGTCTTGTCTCTACATTATAATAACAGCTTCATGCATTCGGGGCAGCCTGAACACAAGGCATCCAATAAGTGCAACAGGGTGAAAACCAAGCCAAGGTCACCAAGTTGATTCTAGCCTGTCAGAAGGGATGGGCTAGTGCAGGAGGGGCAGGTTTACAACCCTCTATTTTCCAGCTAAGGCCTCCGGGGAAAATCAAACTACCACGTCTGCAGCGAGGAGAGAGAGAGAGGGAGAAGAGAGAGAGAGAGAGAGAGAGAGAGAGAGAGAGAGAGAGAGAGAGAGAGAGAGAGAGAGAGAGAGAGAGAGAGAGAGAGAGAGAGAGAGAGAGAGAGAGAGAGGAGCAGAGGGGGAAACAAAACACTGAAGAATAGGAAAGGGAAGAGAGCGAGGATAAGAGCTAGATTATCAGGGGTCCGTAGCGAGGGTCGAGAGACGGGTTGGGGAAAACAAAGTGGGCTGCAACATCTGGAACGAAAAGTAAACTGCAAAGTAAATCCGCCTGCGTCTCCAGACCCTTGTTACACTTACGACTCAGATTTCGATCATTTGCTCCGCAGAAAGAAGTCAAGAATGCACAGACGGGACAAATACCAGCCGTTGTTAAAGTAACTCGCAGCTCACAGCTTTAACTTCTGGGGACGTTTTTTTGTGTGTCTTTGTTCAGTCTCTCCCGGGAATTCGTCGTAGGGATTTTTTCCCCCTAGATAATGTTTTGACAAATAGCAAAGTCAAGAGTGCGTTAAGTGTTACAGCCGGGACTGCCCGATTTGGGTTTTTTTGGGGGGGCATTTTCTTTTTGGAGAGTCAAGGGATGGCACTTGGGTTGACAGTCCGACTGCTGCTGCTGGCACTGGCATGGGAGCTGAGCGCGCAGGGAGCGACGCAGCGAGAAGTCAAGCCAGAGGTAAGATATAAAGACAGGGGTGGGAAATAAAGACAGGGGTGAGAAATAAAGACAGAGGTGAGAAATAAAGACAGAGGTAAGACATAAAGACAGGGGTGGGAAATAAAGACAGAGGTGAGAAATAAAGACAGGGGTGGGAAATAAAGACAGGGGTGGGAAATAAAGACAGGGGTGAGAAATAAAGACAGGGGTGAGAAATAAAGCCAGAGGTGAGAAATAAAGACAGAGGTGAGAAATAAAGACAGGGGTGAGAAAGAGAGACAGGGATGAGAAATAAAGACAGGGATGAGAAATAAAGACAGGGGTGAGAAATAAAGACAGGGGTGAGAGTGCACCTTCCTTTATTACAGATGAATTCATACAAAGGTATATTTACATTACATTTAAAGCATTTATGTGATGCTCTGATCCGGAGCAATGTACAACATCAATAAAACAGGCTTCGATTCCCAGATCACCAACTTCACTAGACTAGTAGGAAGGAGGTCAAAGGTCAGAGCCATAACTCTGTGAAGGATAGAAGGACGATCAAGTATGAGAGAACTGCCAGGAAAAGAAATGGAACAAGACAGGATTGTATTTATGTGTGACTGGGCTGTGTATGTGTACAAATGATGAGATCTCTGTTCGTTTTAGATCGTGATAACTGGTTTCATCAGGTCGGGGGGGGGGGGGCGGTGCACAATCCCGTCCTGGTTCGGTTTCAAGAAAGAAAAAAAAAAAGTGAACAAAAACTATAACAAAAGCGTTGTTGGGCAGTATATGGTGAATTAGGATAATCATTTCTATCATATTTCTATCATGGCAGCATTGGGCCCTTGCTGCTGGCAGTGGGACTGGAGAAGAGCTCTGACCCCAGGTTAAGAGGAAGCAGCCTGTAATGATGATAGCCCTCGTGAAAACACTGAGAAACGCTGAGAGGGCGAAAGCAGGGGAGCGAGGAGAAGGCGAGCCGGGGAGAAGAAATGCTGCAGCTTGTATTGTGGTCAGGGCAGAGACAGAGGCAATTTTTGTGGGGATTGGGGGGATTGAAGGGGGAGGTGGGGGTTGAGAGTCACGGGGTACACTTCTATTCAGACGTACACGGAGATGTAATTGTTGACATCTGTGGCGGGGGGGGGGAGGGAGTTTCTTCACAATGTAGAAGCCGCGTTGCAGCAGCTGGGCCGTTGGTCAGCTGTGGAAAAACACTCTGCACAGTTTTGGACTCCCAATACCCCACCAGGCTGAGGCAGAAAGCTCCCAGTACCCCCCCCCCCCCCCACCCCCTCTCCCAACCCATAGGCAGAGGAAGCTTCTTTGTTTGTGTTGCAGGAAGTGACTATGTTGCGATACCCCAACACACCTGCATCCTTCTGCATGGACCGGCATCACCAGTGAACTCTGTGTGTGTGTGTGTGTGTAAAGCATCTAAAAATGTGTGCTCGTGTGTGTCTAAGAAAGGAGAGAGGCTTGAGTGATTTTAGGTCATATAGTGGCGCCAAATGTCTCTCTGATCATTTTCTCCTGCCTATAGACTCTGAAGTATATTTCCAGCTGTGCCAGTGGAAAAAAAACATAGTCAAGTCCATTGACCTAGATTGGACCGTCAAGCAGAAAGACTATCGAGTTTCTCCAGGAGGCCGTACCAAAGCAGCGATAGACTTTGCCTAAAAAGGCCTGGGCCAATGTGTTGGTTCAATGAGTTAGTCTTTATTGAGCGAGTCACCTCCTGTTCGTGGTATTGGTATATACTTGATTCGGGGGAGTGATGTTTGTGATGCTGTTTCGCCCCAGAAACCTCAAGTCGCTATTTTGTCAAGTTCAATTCTGCCCGTGAGTGAGTGTTTATGCTTTAAATTGACAGTGGATTTAATTAATCCTGCGGTTGTGTGTGTGTGTGTGTGTGGGTGGGTGATGGGGTCAGTGGGTCTGCAGTGGGAGAGGTGATATACAGTCAGGGGGTTGTCAGGACACAGTTGGCGTGTCATTTCCTGTGGTCTGTGGCCGAGACAGGAAGTGGGCAGGGGATTTCCTCCTTGCATTTAACACCTGGGTGTCTCATCAACCAGCTGACACACACACACACACACACACACAAGGACATACACATACAAACTTGCATGCATGCACCCACACACACACAAATGGAACATGGCTACAAGTTGAGGTCATTCACTACAAGGGAACCGGACATGAAATGAGATGAGAGAGTGAGGGGGCTTTTACAGCCGCAGGGCAGAAAGACGAGAAAGGGGGGCATTGTGGCAACGGCAATGATGCAATTTAGGAAAAAGACATTTGGAGAAAAAAGCCATTAGCCAATACAAGAGGACAGGATGTAAGTCATAGCCCATCACGCACAGGCCCTGTATGAGTACAAGTCCCTTTCCTCCTGCTGGGAAGAAGCACAGATCCACAAGAACCCGGACGGGTCGAGGAAATGGACAGGAAGGATGGTAGTATTCAGACAAAGCCACATCCTAATGGTCACCAGTGGGTGGCCCGCACTCACTCCTACCCGAGGAAAGATAGGAGGTGTTACAGGAAATAAGGTAATGCGCTAAGTCATTACCTCATTTCCTGTCCGTAAAGGAAGCCAAACATGACTTTTACCAAATGAGCCAATTTTCAGGGGACTGGTTTTTTTTCCAGAGACAAAGTCCTGCCATTAAGATTTACTAGGGATTGACTTATTGCTCAAATGCATTTGGCAAGCTTTGTGTTTTTCCAGTCCTGTGTTGGTGCTGTTGTTGGCCAGAGAAGGGTTGCTTTTATAGACAGCAGCTGGCGAGCGAGCGCACGACGAGGGCACATCTCTACACATATACTTAGGAAGTCAGGGTCAGATGAGGCGATTGTAAACGTCTTCCTAGAGCAGCAACATTAGTGTCCTGCAAATATCCGTGCAAAGTAATAATAAGAATAATTCAGCTTGAACTCACTCCTATGCGCACATTCACAGAATAACAACCAATTATGAGTGATTGCGAGTAAACCGGGAGCAATAAATTCACACTTTTATTGCTATCTGACATAGCGCTGCAGTTCTCTTGCTGTATGCCCTGTATGCCTCAGTTGGACTCCCAGTGCCGGTGACCAGAGTTTCTTTCCATTGGCCCTCACCAAACGGAACAACTGACTCTTTTTCTTTTCTGAAATGCAACCCCTCCTTCTCTCTTTTCTCATCCTATGCAAAAAAAAAAAGAAAAAGAAGAGAGCTCGTGCTCAAGCCTGCTGGCACGCATAGCGACCGCTGTTTTATTCTCGCGGATCGTCCGCATCTAAGCAGGCGAGGCCATGCAGCCGCACCCCGGCTTGGTTTCCCCAAAATATCTTCGCCCTGTATCATCTTTATTTCGTTCTTAATCAACGGAACAACAATGACCCCCGTGCAAAACGTTTATAAAAGAAACCCACGCCACATGAAAAAACTCCCATCATGTGTGTTGTGCTTAACTGTCATCTCCTGTGCCACTATAAATAAAGTGACTGTTTCCTCTTTCTGCTACTGCTTTAGTTACTCAACCCATTACTGTGGTCAAAAATAGCCTAGTGCGATGGTGAATAAGACTTTGTCAAGTCACCTGCGGGGCCCATGTAAGAGGCGTGGGACCCTTAAAGTTGAAACAAGCATTCAGCTGAGGGACAAAGAACAGGCGTGACTCTTAAACCAAAACACCTCCTCACTAAACACCCTCTTTCTTACGCTCATTGTCAAATCCGTTTCACCATTTCTTTGTACTTGCTTTCAGGAGAAGCAAAACAAGTGCGCTAATAAACGGAAGTCCAGGAACTGCACGTCTCTCATAATGAGTCTCAATTATGAGACTCCCGGTCCAACTCTCTTCCATCTTTCCTCTCTGTGCCTCGCTCTCCCCCTCATGTGGACGTGCTGTAACAGTGTCAAACAGTGAGTCTTTATGTGTCCAGTGGAGCTACCATGGGTGAGTCAGAACCAGAAAGGGCTCATTCAGGGGTGAAGTCTAAACACTGAGACCTCCAGGCCTCCCTAAGCGAGAGAGAGAGAGCAAGAGAGAGAGAGAGAGAAGGATTAGATCTTCCAATGTGAAGGCCCTCCTAAGCTGCCATTCGCTCCTGCTCGAATTGTTGGATGGGGCAGGACAAGCGTCAAGGTTTTCCATACGAGTACAGTCGTGCGTAAATATAAACACGCAGCCGTTTGCACATGTTCATGTAATCTGTGTGAGCAAGCCCGGGCCATACACACTCACTTCTGCATGTACGTTCTGCATGTACCGCACATTTCAGTGGAAAAAGTTCTGGTTAACGGTGGCAAAGATTGACACTGCAAAAAACAAAAACACAGCTAAACGAGATAGTTGTCGTCTTCATTAGGTTTCTTGACTGTGCAGCTTCCCAGCAGATAGGGCGTACAGCAATAATTGAGCAGCTCAGTGCGCTCTGGGTGTGGTTGTTCAGAAGTATTTACCCTCAAGTCTCCAGGTTTTCCATAAGAGAAAGCTGAGGGGGGAGGAATGGAGCGAGGAGAGAGAGAGAGAGAGAGAGAGAGAGAGAGAGAGAGAGAGAGACAGGGACGTGGGGGAGATTTTGACTTTGAGGTTTGGATGCGATGAGAAAGAAATTCCCAGTGAAATTACTGACTGATGCTGCTGCTCGACTGGAGACGACGACTGGGGCTGCCAGAGGCCTCAGAGTCTCACCCTGTGACACTCCCTATCTTTCCCCTTCTTCTTGTTCCTCTCACCACCCCTCCACACACACACACACACACTTTTTTATTTTCCCAAACAAAACAAATCACAACAAATGTCAAACTGCATTTATTCGCAGGACTAAGTGTCCATGTCGGAGATGTTTTTGACAGGCGAGCTTTGCCTTGTAAAAACCCAGTGATGTTCTCGTAGGCTTCACAAACAGCCCCGTCAACTGAACTCCCGAGAACATAAAACACATCCTGGGTGTGCGTTAGACAAGACAATATCAAAGCGGTTTCACTACGCGAACAATTGCCTCAGTGTTGTTTTTCCGGCTCCAAACTGAGAGGGAGAGGGAGAAACTGTGTGGGAGAAGTGGGGAATGAATCCGCCGGGCGCTGGTCCAACTGTCACCAGTTAGATGAATTTCCAGGGAAAAGGAAGGTCAAGCTTAGTCGAAACCCAGGCACCTGGAACGCTAAATAAACCACTAGCCCTTCGTGATAAAGTGCTTCAAACTAATATTTGATCTTCATCTCCAAACGAGGCCGACAATAGCTCCACTAACTAACCATGCCGCGGTTAATCTGTAACCCACCGAGGGGAATTTCCTTCTTCGGTTTCTGCCTTGCAGGGCTTTTGTTGAAACATGACCTGTCTTTGTCTGAAGCTCTCCGGGCTTTAAGCTCGGCACAGTTATTTCAGGCCGGCGTTAGCTTCAGTCAGCTACGGCCTATGCGCTCACTGGAGAGCCAAGCAGTGATGGTTGAATAGCTTGGTATTTAGTCATTGTCTGGAGCAGAGCCAGGCTGTCGAAATGATGCTGCTCCCACCGGCCAAAACATACAAAACAAAGAAAGACATTATTTAAGAGCTTGTTTTCTCTGCCAGTGTGGAATGTATTTGGTAGCAGTCACCTAGTTTGAAAGACATCCTACTTTCCCAGAGATTCAACCGTAGATGAACCTGTAATCCCTGTAACTGATATTCCAGCCGCATCATGCAATTCATTTCGGAATTTAAGGAAAATAAGTCAGGTGAGCGACAGAATCTTTCCACGTCTGTTTCTGATTTATTTTCTTGTTTTTACCTCGGGCCTCCAAACCGAGACTGGGGTTTCTTCTTGTGGGTTTTGTTTCTTCTGATGAGTCACGACGTTGATCTGCGTGCCATGTCCCTGTGGCTTTTTCTTCTCAGTCGTGGCTGCAGCAGTATGGTTACCTGCCGCCGGGGGACATGAGGACCCACGCCCTCCGCTCCCCTCACTCCATCACCTCAGCCATCGCCACCATGCAGAGGTTCTACGGCCTCACCGTCACCGGCTCCATCGACACCAACACCATCGAGTGAGAAGATACCCTTACACACTTTGAATCAAGCACAGACTCTGCACAGTCCCCAGACGCATTCATGGCAATGACTTGTGGGAGGTGTAAAGATGAATTGTTAAAGTTCAGATTTCACTACCACTTTTACTTCCTTTCATTAATTAGTTAGCGCTCATGAAAGAACAAACATGACTTGGGAAAAAAGAATAAAGCCTAAAGACAATCTATACACAAAATTATCTATTTACATTTTAACTGCAGTGAAGCATTTTATTACTGCAAACTCACTTTATTCTAGTCCAGCAGGTTAGAGGGATGAAAAAGTATTTTTTCCATGTCTTGTGACCGGCGTGTCTCGCGTCTGGCAGGGCCATGAAGCGGCCGCGCTGCGGCGTGCCAGATAAGTTTGGCGCCGAGCTGAAGAGCAACCTGAGGAAGAAGCGGTACGCCATCCAGGGCCTGAAGTGGAACAAGAGAGACATCACTTTCTCGTAAGTCAGCAACCCTTCCGAGTGAACGTGCACGGTGGCAAGATGAAAGACTAAATCTATCTGAGTCAATTGAATGTACAGGTCTTTGTTTTCCATTATCGGGGCTACTTTATTAATTTATTTATTTATGCGTCTTCTTGTTCCATGATGGGTTTACAAGCCCCTTTGGGTTTTTCTTCTCTCACCTGCACAAATTTCTGTATTTATTATATTATATTGTATCACTGTAAACCCAGGCTCAAAGATTACGTTTATGGAGTCAATAATTGCATAGAACTGATGCGAGAAAACCTAAACTACTGACATCACTGTTGAGCTCACAGCTTTAGTACAGATGAAGAAAGACACCCTCTCTCTCTCTCTCTCTAGTATACAGAACTACACCCCTAAGGTGGGTGAGTACGAGACCCACGAGGCCATCCGGAGGGCCTTCAAGGTGTGGGAGAGTGTCACCCCACTGCATTTCAGGGAGATCCCCTACAGCTACATACGGGACAAGGTGGAGGAGTTCGCCGACATCATGCTCTTCTTCGCCTGAGGGTTTCCATGGCGACAGCAGCCCGTTTGACGGGGAGGGAGGTTTCCTGGCGCACGCTTACTTCCCCAGTAACGGCATCGGGGGAGACACCCACTTCGACGCAGCAGAGCCCTGGACTATCGGAAACCGGGATCTGTTAGGTGAGCGCTGGCTCTGATGGGAGGTGTGTCGAAATGACACGACGTTAAACGAAGGGGATTTTTTTCAGTAATGATTCGATGACAGGAGAAAAGGTTAATTGTTGGGAGTTCCCGTGTTTTGGGGGAGTCAGGAGTCCTTTTTTTGCTTTTGTGAGCAAAACACGAGAGCAGCAACAGGCCCCAACCTGTCCCAATATGTTGTTCTGGGGTTATGTTGATGTTGAAGAAACAGAGAAGTGGGTTATTTTTGGAGTGCAGCAGACACACGGTTTTGATTTAGTCCTGCAGTGTCAGCTAGTCTGAGTCAAAAACATCTTCATGTGACCCGTTGATTTTATTTTGAAATTATTTGTCACTCTAAAATAAGGAAACAGCAGCATTTAAGTAATAATCTGGGAAATAAAAATCAGTTTCTCTCCATCACCAACTGATTTAACACTACAGTGATTCAACTTCTCGCCACTTCATGAAAGCATTTACATTTGTTGCTCTGAAGCGATGCGTTATACTTTTCCAGCAGTAGCAACAGCAGTTTGCTTGGAATATATAGAAGAAGAGCTGGGTAGTTAGCATGAGCAGCGACAGCCACTATGGCTGAACAGACAAAGAAAAGAGCGCCACCTACAGGAACTCAAACTCCATCAACAGAAAATCCAAGGAGATAGACGTCACAGTACTGGACACTGTTTGATTGACAGGTGATCTCTGGGAAGAGCAGTGCAGAAACACCACAGCAGTGAGCACTGAGCACCAAAGATGTCACCAAAATAAAACAAATCTTGCACATTACCACTTTAAGTCAACCAATCAGATGTGACTGTGTCTATTTATCACCTAAACATAGAGAAAAGGAAGTGTTGGTGCCCAGAGACAGTCCCCGCCTCTGACACCCCATGAGTAGCCCCGCCAAAATAAAAAACATGACCAGACTGCGCTTTTAATCCTGAAACATCCGTATTGGTAACGAAGACATGGTGTGTTACAGTTTTGGTCTTGACATTGGCCTGTCCTAGGTAATGATGTGTTCCTGGTGGCTGTGCATGAGCTGGGCCACGCCCTGGGCCTGGAGCACTCCAACGACCCCTCCGCCATCATGGCCCCCTTCTACCAGTGGATGGACACCGAGAACTTCCAGCTTCCCGGCGACGACCGTCGAGGGATACAGCAACTTTACGGTGGGTCAACGCCAAGTCCGTTTCTCTCTGTTCTCCGCTGGACTGGAGATACGCAGGCCTCTCGAGTTCGGGTTAGGGTCTTCTCAAGCCCCTTAATATCATCGTCTGTATTTCTGTCATAGGGTCTGAATCGGGACCGCAGCCTCCACCCGTGACCCCGAATACGCCTTACGATACCCCCCAGCCCACCCACTCGCCTGACAGGCCTCGCTTCGGCCCCAACATCTGCGAGGGACACTTTGACACCATCGCCATCCTCAGAGGCGAAATGTTTGTCTTCAAGGTACCTGGGACTGCTGGATTTATTGATTTGATGGTTTGTTGAACCTGAACAGCACTACAGTAAACGTCCATTGGGCCTTCTCTTTCAGGATAAGTGGTTCTGGCGAGTGCGTAACAACCAAGTGCTGGATGGATACCCCATGCCGATCGGTCACTTCTGGAGGGGCCTGCCCACACATATCAATGCTGCCTTTGAGAGGGATGACGGGAAATTTGTCTTCTTCAAAGGTAAGCCCTGCTTTGAAAACATTTACGCCGTTTCCATTTAGCAGGATAGCAATCACGATCGGAGTCACCTTCCGAGGAATTTTCCCTCACAATTCCCACAACCTCTGTTTCTGTCTCTGCAGGGGACAGGTACTGGGTGTTTACCGAGTCCAATCTGGAGTCCGGTTACCCGAGGAATCTGAAGGAAATGGGCACCGGGCTTCCCAAAGACCGAATAGACGCTGCTCTCTTCTACACCCCCACCGGACAGACATACTACTTCAGAGCAAACAAGTTAGTCACATTCCCTCTGCGTACGCGTGTGTGTGTATCACATCAACATGTCAAGACAGAGCTGTGCAGAAGTTTATAAACTGAACATAAGTACTAGTGAGTCACTCTGGCCGAAGGACCTGCTTGAACATTGACCAAATAAGGTGTTCACCTCACCTCACCTTTCCCCTCTCTCATTCTCTAGGTATTACCGCTTCAATGAACAGTCGCGAAGCGTCGATGATGACTATCCAAAATCCATTAGTTTGTGGCAGGGAGTGCCAGAGAACATCAAGTCTGCCTTCATGAGCAAAGATCAGGGTAAGGGGTGGTGTTTTCTCTCTTACCCCGATATCTTTCTTTTCTTTTGATGGGATGCGATACCTACGATGACTTCTGATATTTACCTTTCTTTCTCTCGCCCCCCCCCCCTCAGCGTACACCTACTTCTACAAAGCCAACAAGTACTGGAAGTTCAACAACCAGATGATGCGCGTGGAGCCGGGATACCCCAAGTCGGCCCTCCGCGACTGGATGGGCTGCCCCAACGAAGACCCCAAGACCGACGGCGGGCGAGGCGGCGGGGGCCACGACAAGGACAAGGACCGGGACAAGGACAAGGAGCGGGAGGACAAGGACAGGACCAGAGATAGAGAGAGGGACAGAGAGAGGGAGACGGAGGTGGAGAAGGAGACGGAGGAGGACACGGAGGTGATCATCATCGAGGTGGACGAGGAGGGGCGGGGTGGTGGCGGCGGGGGGGCAGCAGCGGTGGTGGTGCCCCTGCTGCTGCTGGTGTGCGTGATCGTGACGCTGGCGGCCTTGGTGTTCTTCCGTCGGTACGGCACCCCGCGCCGACTCCTCTACTGCCAGCGATCTCTACTGGACAAGGTGTAGGCAGAGGGGGGAGGGAGAGAGAGAGAGACAGAGAGAGAGAGAGAGAGAGAGAGAGAAAGTGGATAGAAATGCTTAGAGATGTAAGGAGGAGCAGGAGAGAAAGATGAAACGAGAGAGAGAAAGAGCCACTGCCAAGCGAAACATTGAAGAGATTCCTTTTGCTCTTTGCTCTCAACCACTCCATCCCACTATTTCTGTACTCGTCCTCTTTTCTTCTTCCCCTCCTTCCCTCTCTTTCTCTCCCTCTCTCTCTCTCTCTCTCTCTCTTTGTGGTTGTTGACGCCAGCTCATCGCTGTTTGTTTTAGCCTTGTTTTCCGTGTCTTATTTTTAAGTTTTGTCGGTGGTCAGTGTTTGTGTCCTCGTGAACTTCGGCTTTGAACCTGCAGCGTTCGCCCATCCTAGCATGTTCCTTCGTGTAACAAACAGCGTGTCGATTGTTCTGTTTCTGCCCCCTCGTTAGAGTGCACACACACACACACACACACACACACACACACACACGTGCTGAAACACACACACACACACACACACACTTGAAATCCAGTGCCGTAGAGCCAGTATCAGCCATAAAAGGGAAACAAGACATTAGCCTGCGTCCTTATGAAGCATGAAGCACTCCTATCAGAGTCTTTAACATTTCTTTTTCATATCAATGTCTTTAACGATGATTATTATTATTGTTATTATTATTATTATCAATGATGTTGTCATTATTATTATGACTATTACTATTGTTGTTGTTGTCCTCCGTGTATAGAATGTTTTTTGTACATTGTCATTAAAAAGTCCTGCTGGACAGTGACATACAGCTTTGAAAGTGGCCTTAATTTTATATTTGGGGACAGTGAATGGGGCGGGGGTTGTGTTTTCTTGAAACTTGACTGTTTTTTTTTTTTTTATGAATCCATCTCAAATGAAAATAAATCGAAGATCTGAAAATGGCTCCTTTTTGTCATTGTACTTGTTTACAGTTTTGAAATCACGGTGCTGTGTCCTCCATCACGGGTCAGGGGTTATCGGTAGTTTAAAAGCAATGATAACGATACTAATGCTGATGATAATGATGATAATGATCTAGTTTTCTCCATGAGATTGTGCCTGTGTCTTTTCTCACGCAATTTTTTTTACAAAATAAAGTAATTTCAAAAATACTGCCGTGCTTTGATTTTCACTCAGTTTACCACTTTCTCTTTCTGAAACTGCTTTCAGCTTCACGTGTATCACTCAGCTTAAAGAACGCAGTTATTTTCAGTGCTGTTAAACGGCCAGGCCTAACATACCATCCAACTCCCACGTTGCCTCATACCTGCCTGTGTCCACCATACCAATATCCATCCGGACTTCCCCCGGTCTTCCTGGACCTCCAGGTTTCTTGCTCCCCGACTGCACCACTCTGCATCGCTGGGACTCGGAAACTGGCAGGCCAGAAACTGGGTCGGAAAATACGGACCGAATCCAAGGCTTAAGTAGAAACAGGGATGAGGACGATTGTGTAAACCTGCTGCAGCACACAGCAGGAGAACATATCTCAGCTATAGGGTTGAAGAGAGAGTGTGTGTTCTTGTATTTCTGTACTTATGGGGACCGAAGTACAGGAAAATCCTCCAAAGTGAGGACGTTTTGCAGGTCCCCACTTATTTAAAGGGCTATTTAAAGGTTAGAAGTAGGATGAGGTTAGGATAAGGGTTAGTAATAGGACTTGGGTTTAGGGTTAATGTTATAATTGGGATTAGGGTAATGGTGAATGTTCGGCATGTAGTGGAGAGGGTGATCGTTCGAGTAATACAGGAATAGTAATGGCATATGGATATGTGTGTACATGTGCATTTGCTCGCATGCGCGTTTGCAGCTGCGTGCAACTGCTAAGGTCTTTATTGGCGCATGGGTGTATGTGCGCACACCCATGCGCCAATAAAAGCCAGTGATCAAACAGCAAGCGAAGGCGTCTCCCCATTCCCACTTAATGACCCCACTAATAAACAGCTGCCATGCCAGTATAAGGCATGAAGACCACTGGGAGAGACAGGGGGAGGGAAGGGGGGAGACGGGGGTTTGTGACGCCATCATATGTTATGATTACAGCAACGGGCTTTAGGGCAATTAAGATGATGAGGTATTTTCCTATTGTGCTAAAATGATTTTAGGGCGCCCATTTGTTTCCATTTTGCTGCAGTATGTTGTGGGCCGGGAAGAAAGTCACGAGGCTTGTGGGGGGAGGAGGAGGAAGAGGAGGAGGAGGGGTGAGGAGGGTTAAATCACATTTGGACGCCAGAGATGCAGCAGAATTCCATGAGCAACATCTGGAATTCCAACTGCATCTCGAGGGCCAGACACACAGCGGGACACGGGGGTGGGGTGGGGGTGGGGCGGTTCGGCGTGGGGGTGTTTAATTGGCCGTTACAACCATCAAGTTCAAAACTAACTTTTTGTGAATAATCACTTGTTTTCCCCCCCCCCCAACCTTGCTTTTCAGCGTTTGGCGCGTTTTGAGCGCGCGCGCGTACCCCCACCCCCTCAGCATTTTAACTGCCACCCCGAGTGTGTTTCCCGTGCTTTGCTCATCCCCGTGACCCGCGCACGTATGTCAGACATGTAGCGATGTGTCACTATTTGATGTTTTCTGTGTTCTGTCTTACCCAGCTGATTCTGCAGAACGAAAACAACAGCCTCAGCATATTCCCTCCCCGCAGCTCCTCTCTTTCTCTCTGTTGTAACCGGAGAACTTTTCCTCACTGTCTGTGAAATGACTCACTTTTCTTTTTTTTTTTTTCTTTCTTCACGAAAGCCCAACAAAGACCACGCCACAATGCCTTGTCTCCACTTTTCTCCCCCTTCACCTAAATACATGAAACGTTTGTAACACGTTGTGGTCGTCTTTGTGTCTCCTTATGAAACGTCTGTATCACGGTATACTTTCCCCATCCATGCCAACCGCCTCATATCGAACCCACTAATCTCAGCACAGCCTCGCGCTCAGTCTGAATTACATTCTACTCAACAAACTTTATTGACACGTTCCTCTCTGTGCTGGACACTTCCTGTGGGCTGAACATTTACAAGTCCTATTCCCAACTAATTCTGTCACATAACGGCCAAGCTGAATGTTATATCATAGTTGCACGACCAAACCGAAGAGACGAGTCCTTTTGAATGACAGGTTGGTATTGAAAGTCTGCCTGGTAACGACGACGACGTGGGATGATGGAAAGGGGCGGGTCTTAAGGGAATCGGTATGTGGCTATATAGGTTACACATGGTTTTCATTTGCAACAGTGGAGGCTCTGCCACATCCTGCACCGAGCACTAATACAACAAACAGGAAAGGAGGGCTCGCCATCATCTGTGTTCTCTGTAGTCACACACACACACACACACACACACACACACACACACACACACACACACACACACACACACACACACACACACACACACACACACACACACACACACACACACACACACACACACACACACAGATCAGGCGCTCATGCTCCTTTGCCCAGTTCACTCATATTTCCAATACAAATTGTTGAGCTTTATCTGAACTTAAACAGGTTATGTATATATTTTACCATCTCTCTCTCTCTCTCTCTCTCTCTCTCTCTCTCTCACACACACACACACACACGGCCAATTTCTGGAATAATACCTGATATTCCCTTTGTCTTAAAAGTTGTGTGCCAATGTCTAGACATGGGAAAAATGCATGGGAAAAAAACTCTTCTCATCAGTTATAATTAATGTGTGTGTGTGTGTGTGTGTGTGTGTGTGTGTGTGTGTGTGTGTGTGCCCTAGATGTGCTAATCTCCCTTTCCCCCATTTCCTCATATATGTCACCAACTGTTGGTTCTGATCTTTCACTTTGTTTTCTTAGCCGTGTGTGTTTGGGTTTGGCCAGCTCCCCCCCCCCCCTGTGCTGAATCTGCACACGGCTATCAGTTTAAAGCTGCACATCGCTGCGCTTTTGCTGCGCTTTACACAATGTCTGCACTTTGAATTGGGTGTGGTGCAGTGGGAGTTGTCTTTTCTTCATGGCTAGAGAGGTATTGTGTGGGTGAAAATAATACAGGTGCAAGGAAGTTGAACAATCAACATTTTAACCTCATTAGCTGCTTTTTTTTTTTTTTCACCCCTGTTGCATATGGTTTGGTTTCCCAAGCCAAGCAGGAAAAGACTTCGCTCACAGGACATGCTGATTCAGGACTACCCCACCCCCCCCCCCATCTCTACCCAGCTCCAAGCCTAGCTACCCTCACTCTGACCCAGGCATATCCGCGAGGAAACCCCCCCCCCCCTCTGCTTCGCTCAGGGGGCCTGGTCAGGATAGTGGGCACGTTTCATCTGGCGACTAAATATATAACCGTCTCCATACTTGAGACCACAAGAGAGAAACAGTGAGACCCCATACCCCTCCCCCCCTTTACTCTTCCTCCATCTCTCTCTTTGTTAATGATATGATACAACCTCATGCTCGGTTTCTCTCTCTCTCGCTCTCCCACCACCTCTTCAACTCCACATCTGGTTTCCATAAGCACATGCATGTCATCACAAAGAAAAGGAGGGGAAGAGTGGGGGAGGAGGGTATGTATGTATATATCAAGGGAAGTCTGGCGAACCTTTAGGAGCGCTGATGACCAACTGTCAAGATATCGCTGTTTTTCATCACTGCTCACGAGTGTTTGACAGTCATGACAGGGGCCGGCTTCCCATCAGTAAAGAATAAAGGAAAATGGATGAAAGAAAGTGTGTGTGTGTGTGTGTGTGTGTGTAAGAGGGAAACCATGGGCAAATAGGATACAGACAGAGCATGAGATGTGCGGGGTAAGTTCAGAAGGGCCACATCAGAGGTTTGAAAGCAGAGCTCAGTGGGCCTCTCTGCTGAGCTCCTAAGAGCACTGGACATAAAAACCTTATTTGGTTTCACCGAGGAGGGGAGGGGAGGGGAGGGAGAGGTGGTGGAGAGGGGGAGACTGCTTACAGGGCCAAAAACCTTTTTTGTTTTTACTGCCCACTCATCAACACAGCCAGCAGGCCTTGCTCAGCTGACTGGCTGGGTCGTGGAAACCTCACCCTTGACCTGAGCTGGCTCCAGATGCAGGTGGGCTTGCTGGCGGTTCTCCAGCGGTCGACCGTCGCGGTTCTACGAGACCCACAACTGTAGACGCATCGCTTTGAGTCCTTTCCCAGACGAGAGATTTGCTGGGTTCATGGATCTTAACCAAGTCTGGCGTCCCACAGGGCTGAGCTGGCCAACGCCGTCTGACCCGAGTGCCCTTCCTCACGGTGATGTCCTGGAGAGAACTCTGCTCGGCCCGTGTTAAGGTCCGAATTCGCTGGCACTTTTTAAAAAATGTTGGTAATTGCCACCATTTCTTAGGCTCATACTGTCGTTTTGCCTGCCTGCCCCCTTTCACCCCAGTTCCCCCTATTTTGCTCACTCTCCTCCATGGCAAGAGATTCAATCATCAGTAACTTTCCATGCGCCCCAAGGCATCAATTTGCCCTACAGTTACTTTAAGAGTTAACTTATCTTCAAAGGGTCCAACTCCTTGGCACGCACAGACACTCCAGATCCTCCTTCACAAAGAGGCGAGGATCGAGATAACCTGTGGGTTGCTAATCAAAGACGCCACACAAGTGAGATCTTTCTCCAGCACCCTTATACCTGCCAGGTTGCTCTACTTAGAAAATTGCTCTTGGGTTGCCAGAGACATGCCAGGGTGAAGGATTCACTGGGCCTTGCAGAGTCCAGCCACACACACACACACAGAGTTAGAGAGAGTTGCATCAGGGCACAAAAATGTTCTGCTCAGCGACCATGGGGCTGTAATTACATAGCAGCACTGCTGAGCTCTGCAGGATGAACGTCAAGATCGGGGAGATGGCACAAGGGAACAGGAGAGGGAGAGCAGTCCATGTACAATAGACTGAAGAAAGAGAGGAAGGGTGGATAATAGCAATAGCTGGGTGGAGATTGGGTCAACGCTTGTGAATGGGACGGGAGGAAAACAAGATGGGGAGATTGTTTCATGAAAAATTCCCTCGCCCAGTCACCCTGATATTGAGTGATAGGAGAGAAAGCAGAGAAACACACTGCCTAAACAAATGTAGGCCAAGTTTATACTGACTATGGCATTCTCTTCTCTTACAACGTAAACCATTACGTCATGACGGAGCTGAGCTCCAGTGTTGTGCATCTCTGACACCTTGTGGACTGGAAGTGTTACTGCAGATACAATCCAGTCTCACCAACTTTAGCTTGAACTAAGCTACGGCTCAAACTCCCTAATGCAGGGGTGTCCTGTCACTGCCCTAATGGATGTGATGCAGCGGAAGCCACAACCTCTGTTAACATACATAGAAAATGTTACAGGAAGGGGAAGTAGGATGTTTTTGAGCGGCTTTGCTTGCTCTTCCTAGTCAGTGAATGACTCATCGTGCCAACTACAGTACATCTCTTATGAGAATTTAACATTAAAGCTAGCCAGACGCAACCCAATTACAAATTTGTTGCACAAGGTTAGCACACCATAAGAGTAACCCTCTTCCAGTGTGTTCAGTAAATACACACAGTCACATTCATAACAAGATATGGTGAAACACGGCAAGATATGATGGGTAGGGCATCAAGGAAACGTCATCTAGTCCTGTTCAAGGTAAAACCCTCCAACTGTCCCCTCAAGACAAAATGACCAGTGTACCGATTGTGCCAAGGCACCGGCTGCGTGCCCCATCTGCTGGGGGTATGGAAGAGAAATGGCACAATAATGTCAAACTTCAATTTTTATTATTTGTACATTCACCACTTACAGGCGTACTCAAAAAAAAGAAAATTAAAAAAAAAAAAAAAAGCATAAACCTTTATACTAAAATGATAAAATAATGATTAAAAAACAAATATTAAAACCATCAGTGAGAAAACTCAATGCAACCTCCCCTCTCGGACCTGTATTGACACTACAGGGTGAGAATCGGAGGAAGAGGAATAAAAGGATGGAGGAAGAATAGAATTGAAAAAAAACAAAAAAACAACCTGTGCCACGGCTGACAGACAAGGATAATCTCCCACAGAGACCAGTCTCATCCCATCAACTAAACAGGAGGGAGAGAGGAACACTGCATCACCTTAGTAGTTCGTCCACACCTGTCCAAAAATACCTCTAAGCTGCCTCATTTACAGACTTGGATCTTGAGCAATCTCATACGTCTGTACAAAATGCCAAAGACACCTATCCAATATTTTCAGATCAATGCAAGCCTCCGAGCAGAGGGCCAGGTTTTCTCTCTAGGCAGGGCTGGCAATAAAAGCCTTTGACTGCATGCAGCAACAAATGGATTCCTCACTGAAATCACAGAGCTGTTAAAAACACTGAAGGCGGCAACAATTGATTTCAAGTTGTGATCGGCACCTACACTTTGGGGCTACGGGGGGGGGGGGGGGGATTTAAAAATGACCCGGCGTGCTGTTCTGCTATGCTGTCGAGACAAATTAAAAACACAAGAACAACAGAGGGCAAATGGAAAAAAAAAGAAAATATATCAAACCCGGACAGGAGCGAGATGTATAGCACTCTGGGAGCGAACACTGCAAAAAATCATGGTCCCCTAAAAAGCATATGACTGTGTGTATGTGCTTTTAAAAAAAAAAAAAAAAAGGTGACAATCTCAGATGGTGACTACATCAGTTGGTCCTCTGTTGGGTCTTAGTTGTAACAAAGTACACGTAGTGACAAAGGAGAGGGGGAGACGAGAGGGGGGCGGGCTTTAGGACAGTTCCATCAGCTTGATTGGGCACTAGCGCCGCCTATCTCGCGGGTCGCTGCGGCTGCGGGAGCGCCTGCCCCCCCCGCCTGCCCCGCTGCCCCCCCCCCGGCCTACGGTAGCCATCCCTGCGTTTGTCGTTCTCTCTATCCCTGTCTCTGTCTCTCCCTCGGTCTCTGTCTCGGTCTCTGTCCCTCTCTCTGTCCTTGTCCTTCTCCGCCCCGCCTCGGTCTCCGGTCACGCCACCGCCACCGCCGCCAGCTTTCATCCTCTCCTTGCGCTCTTCCTCCTTTTTCTTCTCCTCCTCCTCCTCCTGTTCCTTCCTCCGTTTCTCACGCTCCTTCGTGCGTTCGGCTCTGGCAGCTTCCCGTTGGACAAACTGGGAAAAAAAGGAGGAACGCGCTCAACGTGAGGGTTATTAATAAAAAAATATCTGAGATAAACATGGTTTGAATTTGTCGATGTCTGATTATTTTGATTATTTTAAAGAAACAATCCATTTGTTTGCGTCTCACCTGCTCGTCTGTGAGAGGGAGCCAGTATATACAAGGAGCTGCTTTAGTTTTGCGGAACAGGTCATCCAGCAGCTTAGCAGGGGGCTCCTCGGCTGCTTTCTCTGCCAAAAAAAGGACACGACATTAACAAGCAAGCAACAACAAGTAAAAGCATTTTGCCTCATCGTGCACACGCAGACCTCTCAGATTTCATGCCATCATCTCTTACCCTTCTTGTCGGTCTTCTTCTCCTTACTCTTCCCCCTCTCCTTGCGTCGCTTCTCTCTGGAGCGCGACCTCCGGGGACCTCCCTCGCGCTCCTCTCCGGGTTTTCCGAACTCTCGGACCTTGTCGCGGTCCCACTCCCGCTCCGCCCGGGCCCTCTCCCTGCGCTCCATCTCGCGCTCCCGCTCGGCCCACTGGTCTCGCTCGGGGAGGAGGGAGGGCAGGCCCGACGTCCGGCCGCGGGCGGCCCCGGGCCCCTGGTCCTCTGCCGCGGGTCTGTCGGCCGTGCCCAGGCCTTTGTGGAAGTCCAACTGCCGAGCACAGATGCACTCGGGTTTAGCGTGGGCTCAGTATTGATGGAATTGAGACAAACACTGACAACTAACAAGGTCTAACCTCATCCTGCTGGCAGAAGTCCACGCTAAGGACTTTGGGGTTGCTCTGAGGCCATTTCACACCATGCAGAGCTGCCCGGGTGGCCACCGCCTCCTCTGAGCTGGAGTACTACAAACACAGAGGGGAATAGAGAGCCATGAGCTACACAAAGAAGAGAAAACCTGTGTGGTCAGAATCACAGGATCCTGCAGACCCACTCTACAGATTGCCTGTGGTGACTTACGGTGACGTAGCAGTGAGACTTGATCTTGTCGATCCAGAAGCCCTCCTCCAGCAGGGTGCCAGTTCTACCCAGCAGCTCCTTAAGTTGGCCAAGAGTGAATGGCCTCACCTGAACAACACAATAGAAATATAATAATGACATTGAATTGTAGAACACAGCCTAGACTGTGTTTGTTTCGGGGGGGTTTCTCCCTTCAGTCTCCTCTTTAGCAGGTGAAATGCTCAATAGGGTGTAAGTGTGGAGATTGACTTGGCCCGTCTAAAACCTTCCACTTTTTGCCCCTGATGAACAAACAACCTTGGTTGTTTTTGCAGTATGTTTAGGGTCGTTGTCTTGTTGTATGATGAAGGTCCTCCCGATCAGTTTAGATACATTTCTCTTTAAATGGGCAGACAAAATGTTTCTGTAGACCTCCGAGTTCATTCTGCTGCTGCCATCTTGTGTTACATCATCAATGAGGATCAACAACGAGCCCGTTCCAGAAGCAGCCATGACGTTACCTCCACCGTGTTTGACAGATGAGCTTGTGTGTTTGGGACCATGAGCAGATCTTTAGCCTTGGTAAAGGTTAATCTTTGTCTCATCAGTCCATAAAAGTTTTGAGGGTCATCTCTGTATTTTTTGGCAAATTCCAATGACCAATGTTTGTGCAATGGCTCTGATTGATTTTCTATCTTCTCTCAGCTTCAAAATTGCTTGCCTTTCTCCCATAGACAGCTCTCTGGTCTTCATGCTGGTTACACTTCCCCCCCCCCCCCACTATAAATGCAGTCTGTACAGGCAAAACCCAAAGCTGAAACAGTCGACATCCAGAGCTATTTATTGTTTGAATAATCTATGTAATAGGACACACCTGGACAACGAGACACCTGTCAGTCACATGTTCCAATCATTTTGGTCAATTGAAAAAATGGATTGGTTCAAACAAAATATTTCACACATCTAGATGTAAAAACCTGGAAATACAAGCTTAAATGCTGATCTATCCTCACATATAAATCTTTTGATGTCAAACCCATAGTAAAAACAAAGGAATTGGCCGCGCCGTTCCAATAGTTTTGGAGGGAACTGTACAGTGAAGCTTCTAGTGACCATGCAAGGCAGAACAGAGTATTCTCTCACCAGGTTGCACACATGGACAATCGCTGAGATTTTGCCGCGGGGAGGCGAGGGCTGCCGGGCCGTGCGGACTGGGTCATCGATGGTGATGGACACACCCGACTTCTGCTGACTGATGGAACGACGGATGAGGGTGTCGCTGGGGGTTACTGGGACATTAAGAGGAAGGAAGAAGAGTCAACAGAGTATCTCCGTTATTAAAGCAAAACAAGTCTAGTCGGTTGAACAGAAAAATTTAAGGGATCATTAAGCATGGTATTCATGTCCTCTTTGCATTCCACAAAACACGTGATTTTCCATGTCTTCCCTTTCAAAATATGTAGATGTATTATGCTTTCGTTACATGCAACTTTGAAAAGTGTGTTTATGGAAGGTTTATGCTTTGGATCTAATGGCAGAGATGGGGTCTGTCTAGTAATGGATCTATTACCAGTGTTCATCTCCACATCATGGCTGCTATCTGAAGGCGATTGGGTTTCCATGGCACCAGGAAATGAGCTGTCTATCTTCTCCTCGTGGGCTTGAGTACCCTCGCTGTCTCCCCTCAGGTCATCCTCCTCCAAGTCCTCACGTCGGTTCCTCTTGGCCTCCTTCTGGCCGTTCTCCTGGCTCTCTGAGTGGACCACCTCCAGTGGAAAGAAGGCATCAACAAGAGTGATTCTTTATTGCCAAGGGAGATACCTTGCAGTCTCCTGAAGAGCACTTTTATTTTACAGTATAGACAGTTGCTAACCTATGTCATTCATCATTCATTCCAAAAACGTTATAAGCTGTGGACCAACCTGTGTGACAGTGCGTCGGATCTGGAGGTCCTGGTCAGGGCGCTCCCTCTCCTCGTCCTCAGCCCCAGAGAGGACAGCTTCTTCTGGATGTAGGTCCACCACCGCCTCCTGGCCTAGACTCGGCCGGATGTCTGGGATCAGAGACTGGGGGGGGGGGAGGACAAAGATTACCGACAATGCGCTTGGTTTCATTCAACACAGAATAATGAGGTGTTACGAATGACTCACAGTGCATCTGCGCATCCATCAAAAACACTATTTCCAGCAGCCGCACAGTATTTTGAGGCTTACTGCGCTGTAGATACCTTGAGAGAATCTGTGGTGATGCTGATGGAAGGTTTCTTGGCAGTGACGGCTGTGCTGGAGCCCCATCTCCTCTTGCGTCCGGCTGCAGCCCCAGACTCCTGCTCCACCTCTGCACTGCCAGCGCCCGGAGACACCTTGCTGCCTGCTGAGAGAGAGAGAGGGGAAAAAAAGAGCAGCTTTGGATCCACAATCACCAAGACACATGGCGGATACAAGCATGCATGCACTCACAAATCCATGCACAAAAGACAGCCCATTGGCCACAACATAACACAACATATGCTCCAGTGAATGGGCTGTGCAGGGCCAGGATCATTACATTTACATCTATAAAGCCCATATCAATATGCATTTACTAACATCAACATATACACCTACGATATAAATAATGTAAAAGGCCACTATAATAAAAAAGGTATGGAATCAAGAGCAACACTGATGGACAAACATAAGAGGCAGGGTACGCGGAGCACATATCGGGAAGGTGTACTCACTGCCTAGGGAGATCTTACGAGCTGTGAAGGCCTTAGGTGTCTGAAACAGAAGGAGATAAGAACAACCCCAAGGTACAGGGGGGAGGTGAGAGGCAGACACCATGGGGGGGAGACAAGGGGTCAAGGACAGGTTGGAGTAAAGGTAGAACGATAACAGAGAGAGGGACAGGGCTGAGAGTGAATGATAGAAACTGCTATCCAAGGTAATTTTCCAATTCAAGCTTATTGATGGCAGTAAGCCATTTTCTCTGGTTCTCTATTGGTAGGAAACATGCCTTATTTGTGAGTCTGTAGTAAGTTGTCGTTGCAGTCTCTATCAAACACAAACAAAGAATGTGATGGCAGTACTGCAGTTTAAATTCCAAAGTCAAAAATTTAAATCATAATTTTAAAACTCTGTCCGAACAGGCTCATGGACTACGACTACTTTCCAAGAAATGGACGTCTAATCTGATTTAAGATTATAAAAACAGAAGATAGTCTAGAACCATCTTTGATCAAAACTGCAGTAGCCATGAATAAGGTAAACATTTCCCCAAATTCCCCTAATATAGGCTACAAGGGGTCTGACTGAAAACTAAGCATTTAATTAATTCTGTGTGGAAAATAATATTGAGAAAACAACTACTTATTCCCTGGTACCACTGACACCTGATCCTTACTGGGTCGGATATCTGTATCTAGGCAACAAGGGTCCAATCAAAGGTGGCCGAGATGTTTGGGCGGATATCTGAAAGCTGGTTGGCTGGCAGGATGGGTTCGATAGTTCATTGGGGTAGGGGCTTGAAAATGCTTTTGGTCAATGAAGTCGTCCTCAATCTTTGGGCTTCAGTCCTTTTAAAATAGCAGGCTCTTCATCACAACAGATAATCATATAAGTCCAACTAGATGAAGACCGGATAATGAATGGTTGTCAATAGTCACTGTACACACAAATCCAGAAACTTCTATTTTAATGTCCACAGGAAGTTCATTGTGAAGAGTCACGAAGTAGCAAACCTCTGGTGGTGGCTGTGGTAGTAAGGGACCCAAACAGCAAGTGCCCTCTTTAGCCAAAAATAAAACCTGCTAAGGGCCATCGGAAGTCCAGATAAATGCTTACAGCGTTTGGAAATTCACTTTGTATCCAAGTGGAAGCATTTGCTCCAGAGATTCATTTGGATCGGACGAGATTAAGAAAATCCAAAATGTCTTTTTTTTTCAAGCATCTTGCAGTCCAGCAAACACATTAACAGCATGAGGTCCACTGTGCACCACATTCCTCTGTAACATTTATTGTTGGGTGAAAAATGTCCTGAAGTGAAGCCATCTGAAAACCAGTCTTTAGGGTAATGTGAGTGCACGCCCTCGCCTCTTCAGCTTGATAGTGAGGGCGCAAGGGCAGATAAGTGGCTAACAAGCTAAGAGAGACAGGTGGGCCACGTTGACTAGCCATATCCTTCTCTGAAACCTTTAGTCCCATCAATAGCTCGTCGGCCATCTGCAGGACAATGAGGCGGCCTTTGTTGCCAGGGCTGTCCCTCTGCAGTGCAGCCTCGGGTGCCTATCTGTGGTCAACCCAGGTTTCTTGGGGACAGTGGAACAGGTGCAGCAGTAGTAGTAGTGGCAGAAGTAGTATGCAGGTACCATTAGGGGCAATGGAAGAGGCATGAGCACCTTTATAACAAAGCAATCAATTGGGTTTTAAACATCAGCCACAATGAGAAAATACCCATGCTGTTCCTGCCTGAGGCAGTGCCAGCAAAGGTTTTAAAAACACAGCCAAATCCAAAATTTCTTGTCCTATATACATTCTACAGCTTGTGAAAAAGGGCTCAGTAAGTCATCAAATGGAAACATAAAAAAATGTAAATCTACAGAAAAAAAAAAAGCCAACTTCATTTATAATAGATAAAAGGTATTTCAATGAGCTCAGGTCTAATGTATTCAGTGTAAAAAATGAATCCTAGTTTCAAATGTGAATGAAAATAATGTGAAATAAAGGCTCAAATGGGGTGGGTCATCTCAGTCCTCAGCCAGTGACTGTGGAGAGCCTTGAAGACCAAGATGGTCCAGAGTTATTCAGTTGCCTTACCTCGTCGCTGGTCTCGGGAAGCTTCTCAGGCTCTGCCATGGCAGTCTCCTTCAACTCCCTGCAAGGGGTCAAAAGGTACATGACAAGAGGGAAGGAGGGCACAGATAAGTGAAAATTGGGGGGTCGGAGGAGGAAACAAAAAGTGCATTTGCATTCAGCACCGTGACAGCAGAATACTAGAAATAGGGAAAAAAAAAACTGGAAACTAAACTGATTTTTTTTTTTTTTAAACAATAGAACACAGGGTGTCTCCGGCTTCCAGCAAATTAAATATACTAGTTGAAGAACCTTTAAACCCACATAAAATGAACAATTTCACAAGAATGTGAAAAGTGAGAAATACGAAAAATAAAAATACAGGTCTGTGAGGGGGTTGATTTAGTGCACCAAAATAACATGGACGTTCTTCAGTTTTCTGACACTGTACTGAAAAATCAACAGGAGAAAATAATCCACTGAGATTAATATCCGACTACTACAACACAAACGGCAGACAGATGATGCTAAAATAAGTGCGCCATTCACGCTGTAGGTCTCATTGAATACAGTCACGCTGTCATTTCCCGGTAGGGTTAATGTAAAGGCTTTCAATTAAGGACGAGGCACTGAGTCGACGAGAGAAGGGATGCGGACACCGCAGTCCCTCTCCGACCTGCTCCGTTCATTCAGACGGAGCGACACAACGCCTGACGAATGCGCACACACGCGGCACGTTCCCGTGTCGCTCTCATGCGCGCACACGTGGGCACGTTCCCGTGTCTCTCTCATATTAACTTGGGGGTACTTCGTTACAAAGTCAAACAGGCAACGGTGTCCGGCTAAAACGGAGCCCGCTGGCTGCTACTGCTGCTAAAAAAAAAAAAGACTGCGTAGCGACGAGGCACCTCTCGTCCCTCTCTCCTACCTTCCTCTCACCAGAGTCTATTTCTCTCTGGTCGCATTCCTGCCCGCAGCGGTTGTCTAACAAAACCTGGCCTGTACAAAGCGACGGACAACGTCTCGCGTGCCGTTCCGTTCAGCCTCTGGATGCAACAACAGTCTAACATCAGCCGCTACAGCCATGCACGCAGCACAGCCATGTTGCTGCCAAGGAAAAAAATGATCAGGCTAAAAAAAGGACCCGCATCTCCTCAGCCACACCGGCTTCAAGGCAGTCTCATCAATCGCCTGATGGGAAATTCAATAAATGATATTCTCACATAAACACCGCTTGACCACGACTGTATTTACAATGCACACAGGTGTTAATTTCCCTGGTTGTAAATATGAAATGGCATTATGAAAGATGTGGCGTGAATATTAAAATAGCTAACACAAAAACAAGCTCGACTACTTTAGCTTGCTGCACACTGGATGTGGCTAATGAGTAAAACACATCTAAATTATATAAATCATGGTCGATGTTCTTCAAGTGAGTCACATTTGAATAAAGTACTTCATACATACACATCACGGACTGTGATATGTTAGCACTGGTCATAATACCACAAGAAAGGGTCAAATTAACGTGATCCGTGTGGTTATTTTGTTCATGGCAAACTACTTCCCTTGCCTCAGATCTGTCAGTCAGTGGTTGCTTTCTCCAATTCCTGCTGAGTGACTCCACAGAACCTATACAATGTTCAACTGGTTGGCCTCTGGGCCAAAACCCAGATAGCCTGGGACAGTCTGGCACACAAGGATCATAACAATGGACAACACATGCAGTGCTAAGCATGACTTGACAGCATAGTAGTGTTTAGATGCCACTTGGAATCCCTTCTTCCATCCTCAGGATGAGAATATATTATGATCTTTTGATTCCTTCGTCTATTTTATTACATATTACCTACACTTGATCATGCGTCATATTGTTTACTATTTACTCCCACAGTTCATCTTTACTGGTCCTGATGCGTCACATGATTGGCCATTGGCCTGTTTGTATTAAACAATGCATCCAGTAGCCCAGTCTGATCATTTTCTATCATCACACACTTTCTTGGCACTTTTCAGCATAGTTAAAAAGAAGGCTTTAACATGTATGTGTGTGTGTGTCTGCATCCTAGGTTTTCACAATTTTATTCAGACTGAAACGCCAAGACTAAAACCCAGACCTTTGTTTGTCTTTCTTTTCCTCCTGTCCTTCGCTGTCCTTTCTCCTCAGTTTCTTCTCTTCTCCAGCAGGAGCTTCAAAGAATTGTTTCTGGTGATTTAAAAGGTTGGTAATGGTATTAGGTCAGGAAAGTATATCTTCCACAGTTGAAGAAGCAGTTCAAATAATAACCCCAAGACAATGAGAGACAAACGTAAAGCAATCCTGAAAATGTATGTAGCATAATGCTTAACCTTCAGGTAAAATAATTTAGATAATTTGAAATAAATCAAGATTGATGCGTATGGATGTCCCGTCAGGTGACAGGCCTTAGAGTGTATTGTGGTGTGTTAACTTAAAAGCAGCTGACCTTGCTGTGGCTAGCGCCATCAACAGTCATGTCATTCTCCTCTACAGGCACCCCCCTTTTGCGGAGTGAGGATTTTGGGGTGTCTGTTGAATCCTCAGCGTGGGCCTCAACTGTCACCCTGTGCTGAGGTGAGCGGTCGCTCTTGAGATTCCCCTCCTGAGCGAGAGAGAGAGAGAGAGAGAGAATAGTGCTTAGTCAGGGTTGCTAATCAAATTCCATGACTTTTCCAAGACTGTCCCATGACATATAGCACATTTCTGACCAATATTTGTCAGAGTCCATGTTGCAAATGTCACATTTGTTTTATGTTGAATATGTGATCTGAATGTCCCAGGTCTTATTCCTGGCTACAACTATCACTTAGGACCAACATTATCAAGACGTTTCTGATTTGGGTTTTTATTCCCAAAAAGGGAAGTGGATCAACAAGCAGCTGATCTCAAAATTAAACATTTCACTGGTTGGGGAAAAAATATAAAACAGTTACATGACATTTAGAAAACTATATGCATGTTTCCATAACTTTTCTAGGCCTTTAAAAACACACATATAATATAAAAATATTTTCAATCAAACAGACAGAGGAATGATTGAATAGTGGGAATTTTTAAATATATCTTTCATTCTTAGATTTTGCTGCAATAAAAGTAGCGTTTGAATTTCCTGGACTGGCATTGTGCGGCAACACAAGAGATCAGGACCCGCCATTAGAAATGAAGGGGAGTGAAACTGACATCACCAAAAAAAACAACACTAAAACTGTTTGTCAGTTCCTCTGGACAGGAAAAAGAAAAATAACCTGTACCCTTCTAGCACTGGAGGCGGAGCGGTTTTTCTCCTGGGAAGATGAGGACGACCCTGAGGACCCAGATGAAGAGGACCCGGAGTCGGAATCTGAGGAAGAGGAATTATTTGAAGAGGACCTTTGTCTCCCTCGTTTGTCTTCCTTCTTCGCATCCCTTCCCCTCTGGAGCGCCGCCCCCGTCGGGCTTGAGGGGGCCTTCCCTTCATCCACCTCCTTTGCCTTTTTGGTCGACTCTTCAGCAGCCTGTTGCTCCATTGAATCTGCTTGGGCTTTGTCCTCTGACGCGAGGCTCACGGCCTTTTCTTCTTGAGGACTCTGGACCAGTGTGGTAACGGCGGCGGTCTCTCTCTCGGGCCGGGTCCCCGCAGAAAGACCTTCCTGCCTCGCGTGCGCCTGTGGATCTTCCCGTTCAGCAGAGGCTTGGCTTCCTTCCTGCTCTTGAGCCCCAACTTTGGCGGGGGAAGTGAGGGGCGAGGCCTGAGGCTGGGGGCTGTCGGAGAAGGTACGGGGCCGCTTGATAACCATGGTGGTGGAAGATGTGGACTGAACCGGAGAGTCCCTTAAAAAGCGGAACTTCTTGAATGGGGACTGGGACAGCGGTGACATGGATGCACCGTCCCTCTGGCTGCCCGCCTGTTCTCCTGCTTCTGTCGCCACTTTTCTATCCGGTCCTGTGGAGAGGGGGGGAGGAGTGGGCAGGGGGGTGAGACCAATCTCACGGCCACGTTTGGACGGAGGGAGGTGACTCTCCCTCTCCCTTTTAGCCACCTGAGCTCTCTCTTTCTCCTGCTCCTCCTTTTCTTTCTGCATGGCTTTCTCCTGCTGTAAAACCTTCTCCTTCTCCAATCTCTCCTGTTCAAGAGCCTTTTCCCTCTCTTTCTCCAAGGCTCTCTCCCTCTCCTTCCTCTCTTTCTCCAAGGCTCTCTCCCTCTCCTTCCTCTCTTGCTCCAAGGCTCTCTCCTTCCTCTCTTGCTCCAAGGCTCTCTCCCTCTCCTTCCTCTCCTTCTCCAAGGCTCTCTCCCTCTCGAGTCTCTCCTGCTCTTGAGCTTGCTCCCTCTGCAGCCTTTCTTGCTCTGCAGGCCTTTTCTTTCCTCTCCTTCTCCACCCGCTCCCGTTCCAAAGCCGCCTCTCTCTCGGCTTTCTCTTTTTCCTCCTTCTCTCGCGCCAAGGCCTTTTCTCTCTCTATCCTTTCGTGCTCCAAGGCTTTCTCTCTTTCTATCCTCTCCTTCTCCTTTCTCTGTTGCTCCAGCCTCTCTTGCTCCAAGACTCTCTCCCTCTCTATCCTCTCTAGCTCTAGGGCTCTCTCCCTCTCTTGCTCTAAGGCTCTCTCTCTCTCCATCCTCTCTTTCCGCTCCCTTTCTCGTGCCAAAGCCTTTTCCCTTTCCAACCTCTCTTGCTCCAAAGCATTTTCTCTTTCAATCCTCTCCTTCTCCTTTCTCTCTGCCTCCAAAGCTCTTTCCCTCTCTAGCCTCTCTTGCTCAAGAGCCTTCTCTCTCTCCTGCCGTTCCAGCTCCAAAGCCTTAGCCCTTTCTAGTTCCATGGCTCTCTCTTTTTCTTCTCTCTCTCGTTGCAAAGCCTTTTCCCTCTCCTCTCTTTGTCTCTGCAGAGCTCGTTCTTGCTCCAGAGCTCTCTGTCTTTCAAGCTCCTTCTCCCTCTCCAGCTCGAGTGCCCTCTGTCTTGCTAGGGCTTGCTCTTGCTCTTCCCTCTCTTTAGCCAATGCACGCTCTCTCTCCTCCCTTTCCCGTTCCAGAGCTAGTTCCCTCTCTCGCTGCAAGGCCTTCTCCCTCTCCTCTCTTTCTAAGGCCTGCTCTCGCTCTATTCTCTCTCGCTCCAAAGCTCTCTCTCGCTCTCTTTCCTCTTTCTCCCGTGTGAGCGCTCTTTGTCGCTCTTCCTCCATCGCCCGCTCTTGCTCGTGTATTCTCTGCCTCTCTTGTCTTTCCAGCTCCAGGGCTCTAAGTCTCTCTTGCTCAAGGGCCTTTTCTCTTTCTATTTGAGAGTCCCTCTCACTGTCCCTCTCTTCTGTTGCAGTGGCCCTGAGCACACTCACAGGTACTTGACTGTGGGGCGCATGTGCTCCTGCGACGCCCTGGTTGGTGCCTGGAATTATGGCCAGTGGCACGTTGCCTGCGGTGTTGGCCGTGTGGGTGATGGCAGATACCACGCCTTCTGCAGGCCCTCTGCCAGCTGAACTGCTGTCCTGCCTATCTCCATTCCCATCGCGGCCGTGCCATCCGGCTCCAGAGAAAGCCCCTTCGGACTCCATTTTGCGCGCAAGCAGGGTCAGCGGGCCGGGCTTGCGCTCCGCGTGTCCACTCCTCTGTGGCTCCGGGCTGCTGCTGCGGCTGCCGCTGCTGGAGGAGCCGGTGCTGGAGGTACTGGATGTGCGCTGCCTAGCCGGGGGCACGTCTGGACTAGGAGGGCTCTGTTTGGGGGTGTCAGGCAGGGGGAACGATAACTCTGGGGGTGGGGAAGGAGGAGGCGTGGGCTGGCGGAGCTGCGGAGACAAGATGGAAGGGATATGCTGCTGCTGCTGGGGTTGGCGGGATGCGCCAGACCTCTCTCTGGCCATCGGCCCTCTCGCTGGCTCTCCGAGGCTCCTCCTCCCAGCACTGCTATCCCAGTCTTCGTCTTCACCATCCTCATCCCCCTCATCGCTATCCTCATCGTCACTGTCAGCTGGGACTTGACTAGATGAGGGAACCCTCTCTGGCCGCTGTTCACCACTAGTGATGCGCACAGCCAAAGAGCCAGGAACAGATGCAGGCATGGCTGAATGAGGAGGACTGGACATATTAGCCTCCTGGTTCCCGTTCCCCTCTCCCTCATTTGCTGGGCCTGCCAGTCCCTCTCCGTCAGAGGGGCCAGGTGGCTTGTGCTGGTCAGCCAACACTGTTGCAACATCCTAATGAAGACAAAAAAACGAGCCAAGACTGAGTTTGTCAGAGGATTGTGCCAATTTCTCCCATGCAAATATTTTACCAGTGAGGTCCGTCCAAACGTGCAAGATCTTTTAGGGCATGCAACATTTTCACAGACAAGCAAGCAAACAAACAAGTAAACAAAAGATCAGACCTGGGCTGGAGCGGGACATGAGGTGCTGTTGTTGACCTCTGTGTGGTCCTCTTGGTCTGTATACAAAAAAAAGCAGGGATGTGTCATGAATAGAGCTGTGTGTAGTAACTTTTTGTCATTTGTAGCAGGTGGATTCTATCTACTTCTTACCGTCGGTTTCAACTGCCTCACGAGCTTCTCTTTCCAGACGCTGCCTCAGGAGTTCCTGTTGTTTAGCTAGATACTGCTTGATAAAGCTGTTCTGGCTCATTTCCTCGCCAATCTAAATGCAGAGACAGACTATTTAAAATAGGTGACAAGCCTTCAAGGGGAACAAACAAGTACATGTCACAGAAATTTCCGGGATATTATGCTTATGTACTTGTGCACCAATGTGTCATTGTAACTTCTCATTGTATAGAGACCATTCTGACGTAAAAGGGCCTCAGTCTTTGAACTGTGTGTACTAGCATCTTTGTGACTCCCACCTGAGAGTTGGGCTGCAATCCAACGTGAGGGGTGGAGGTCCTTTGCAGATTCTCCAGCATGAGAGCCTGTTAGTGACACATGAGATTCAACTTACATGTAAATACGTATTTTTCAGAATTGTTACTGCAAATGTCAAAACTCATTCCTGTCAGATTTTTAGACTTTAAAGCATCCAATAAACCATTGATCCTCTACAGTAGGTGGTATTTGCATCCAGAAACCTCTATGTCCAGTAATTGCTGGTGCATTTGAATGTCAATATCCAGGTCATTTACAATTGTTGTCACCGCATTGTGCTGAATGTATTCAGTCAAATTTTTTTTTTATTGAGATCACTGATATACTCTTTCTTCAAGTATTATGAGTCTCTATGTGCCCTGTCAGGTCAACAACACAGGTGAGTTATTCAGCATAACTGCACCCGTAAAATTTTAAGTCTTGTTCAATCAGACAGTATATCTCAAAGGAAACATTGAAACATTTGATCCTGAATGTATAGCTATGGCATGGTGTCCAGGGAAATATAAACACTGGGTGATGAAACTAAACTAATCTTACGATGACCCAGCAGGAATAAAACACTACAGCAAACCAGTGATGTTAGTGGACTACATCTACATTTTACGGTTGCTTATCTAGATTCTACTACAACACCCTTACACACACAAATTATAGCATACCTGCGATACCAACCAGTCTTCTTATACATCATATCATGTTAGTGTAAACACTCAGGGCCAAAACAAGAGTGGCTGGCATTCAAGTGTATATTGTGTCTCCAAAATGTCTACCCTGGGCTGACCAAATGATAAATCGTATGAATCAACAAGTGGTTTTCTGCACTGTTTCGTGATACAACGTCTGCTGTCACGTTCATGTAACGTTTAAATATGTAACACCATGGCAAAATTCAACCACAGCGCTGATATTGGGGCGCAAGAATTTATGCACATATAAAACACCCCTGCCTGTTTTTATATTGCGTAATTTAGCGGGCAAATGCCCAACCAGTGGCGTATCCAGTTAAAAGCAAAAAATTCAGATATTAGGTCCCAATTTGCAGGCAAAGGAGATAAGATACAATACGTGGGTACAATGTAAACAAAACCGTTCACACGGGACACATGGAAGCTCGCACGGTTGGAGCCACACGACGTGAATATTTATGTGGCAAACTAATCTTGGTATCGATGCCAGAAAAAATGTCGATTCAACTGAGTTACATTACGTAGTCATTAGACAAGTGGCCGCTGCAAGTTGCTGAACTACTAAGATAACTTGTGTACCCTCCCCCCTCAATTCATACACACTAACAATGCGTGGGACAGACTTCGTCAACACACACTCAGCAGCGAGCCAGTAACTGAGGCCAACGCTCAACTCACTGCTAAACACAACGTTAGCTAAGTAAGCTAGCTAGCTAGCAAGCAAGAAAACACCACCCCAATAAACACTTAGAGATTAGCCACTAAGTTAATTGAACGCCCGACCTTGCCGTGGAAGGTCTATTGCTGCACGGCGAAAACACCACTCAGTCACAGTGCAAAGAAATACATTTGGAGTTGGTTAGCGTTAACCTGGCTAACTGCTAGGCAGTTGTCGGCCTTCGAGACAAGCATCAGCCCCGTCTCTTAGTTAACGTTAGCTCGCGCCTACCGCGGCCCCGAATCCGCTGACCAACTCACCCCTTTGAGTCTTTTGATGAGAGCATTTTTCTGTCCGCTTTTCGGGAGCCCTCGCTCCTCCAGAGCCGCTTTCAGATCCGCCACCCGAAGGGACTGGAGCGGTCTCCCGTCCAGCGTAACGTCTTCGAGGTCCGCCATTTTCCGTTCCTCTCGTTCGTTCCCAGCGAGAGCGACGAGCAACGCCTTCCTTCGCCGACGTCATTATCGACGACTTCCCCTAATCAAACAAAATGTATCGTCTTTTTAAGTATTTCAAATTCGGAATGAACAAAAGATAATTGTATTACTATTGAATACTCTAAAGCTATATTTATATTACTTTTAGTTATTTTAGTGTACCACGACAAACCTTGCGCACTGTCTGCGCAGGCTTGATTCTCTACACAACATTCACTGCGTTCTCTTCCTGTGTATGATTGTAAAATAAGATAGCGAGATCAGCTCGGCTCGCTAAACGTCGCTGCATATCAGATATGCCGAAAATAAGGTAACTGACACTCAGAAAAGGTGGGGAATTTAAATTATGTTCGTTTAATTACTGCTGAATTGTATTTCTGATCCCGAAATTAGTAGTGCTAGGCTGGTTAGAGACAGTTAACGTTAGCCAGACCAGACTCTTGGCTCTTTCGATACACTGGTAAATTTAGCTATCCAAGTTGATGGCACAAAGATTCTCTCCCTAGCAACAGTTACAGCAGACGAATAGCGCAAACTGACACAAACTTGTCTTTCCAAAGATGTCGTGGTTCTATCATGTCAGTCAAGGCTCAAACCAGCAGCAGCAGCAGCCCGCTGACATGATGCCCACCACAGCCACAGACAGCCTCTCAAGCACTTACTACTCCAGCATCAGAGGTCCGGCAGAGGGATCGCCTACCAGCGCGACACAAGCCTGGCCCGGCTGCTCCTCACCAATGCTGGGAGACTTTCCGCCAGCTCCCCAGGGTGCAGCGGTACCCCCCAGCCTCGAGAACCTGTCATACGCTTCTCTGAGCGCACGCCCGGGTGGAGACCCCGAGCCCGTCTCCTATGTGACCCTCCAGGAGCAGCGGTGCGTGCTGAGCTGGTTCTTGGGTTGGACTACCACCCAGAGGGAGCGGTTCCTGCAGGACCTGCTGGGCAAAGCTGTGCCCGGGAAAGTGTGCACCCTCCTAGATTCACTCAATACTCTCCAGGTACATCTCACATGCAACACTTGGAGCTCATTCGGTTCCAAGCAGATGAACCCAGAGACTGGCTTTCTGTTCTCTGCACACATTTAACAAAAGTGTTTTTTTCCCCCTTTGCTTTGTCAAGGTTAAAGACAGACCACCAAACATCTTTGAATGCCAGCTGCGCCTCTGGACCCAGTGGTTTGAGTCCTGGAGCGAGGAGGAGAGGAATCGTTTCATACACATACTAGAAGAGCGGGATCCGGTCTTTGTTGCTCACTTCTACAGGAGTGTAGCTGGTACAGCCGGGAGGGATTGATGGATAGTGCCAGTGCATTGCCTGTACTATGTGAGATGTATAAACAGGTACTTATGAGTAATTAAATGACACACCGGCAGTGGACGAAGTGGATAAATGGTGTGGACGAGAAATGTTTTGTGTTAGGATCGAGCTAGTTCTCCTTTCTTGGGAGGAATGTTTGTATGATGTGACTCATTGTTGAATTATAACTCAGACAGAATAGGTAATTTACTCAAACATTTTTTATTTTGTTATTTACCACTCTTGTCAGCTGTAGTCACGACTGGAGATAAACCATTTCGAGGTGAAAAACATACAAGAAATGGTTGTTCAATAAGGGCTCTCTTTTATTCAGTTCCCAACACTGGCTTCCCCAGGGGCCCTGGTATCCAGCTTTTTCAGATTCAGGGCCCGTAGGTATAATTCTTTTCATATTGACTAAAGGTCTGTCATTTAGTAACATGATGGCATAGACTAGAGGTAAACTGGTTTCCCTTCATATTCCAAGTTAATTAAGCTTACAGGTTCAGTTTTCCTGTATTGTGCCTAGTGACTAAAGCGCCTACAATGACGTGGATAACGAGAAAAAATAGTTTGAGATAAATTCTATTGCTGTACTACAGTTTCTCTGAAATTTCAAATTATATTGAACAATTTTTTTTACTATACAAGAAATAAATGAAATCCACAATTGTAAAAGTGTCTTTTTATTGCCTCAAACATTAACAGTAAATGGATTGTGTGTGTGACAGATTTATGGCACGCGTACAATTCAGACTGTAAGCAAATACTATGTACCAATGATTGTCTTGGTATGTACTTAGATATAAAGGAGTCTGAATGACTATTTTAATGCGAACACAAGCTTGAGTACAAGACAAAAATGCTGCCCTCTGCAAAGACACAAGATTAGAAAAACAACTTCTTGCCTACTTAAGCCAGTCCACTGAGCCGGCATGAGTCAAGACAATTGAATCCTCTTTGTCGTCATCACAAGCATTGATAAACGGGTAGATTTTATTTGTGAACGTTTGACCTACAAATGTGTAGATGTGAGCTCTGGTGCCGGCGTTGTAGAAAGAGATCTCACCCTTTTTGTAATCCAGTAGAATACCCAGGGTAGAAGGTTGCACAGGGAGTACAAGACGGACAGGTGTTCTATCCAAAGCCGAGTACTGACCCATTTTTGTCCTGACTAAGGTCCAGAAGCCGTTTCTAGGTTGTATCACAGCAGCCCCCCTTCTTGGAGCGGACTCGCTGGCCATCCCAAGGTTGTAACAGTGCTTCCCATCCACAGCCACCTCCCAGTAGTGTCTGCCACTTGCGAAGCCGGTCTTACCCAGCACGGCTAGAGCCACGTTAAACCGACCTGGGTGGTCAGGGACATTTTGCGGTACCATGACAACGGACACCCGATTGTCTTCCCCAGACAAATAGATTCTTGGATGGCTTGTGTTTCGGTCCAGGACCACGGCCACTGGAAACAGAAGTGTCATGGAATGAAGTTTATTTTTGTATCGCATTTCACAAGGAAATTGACCTTGCAAAACATTATGTATCAAAAACACCTGAATGAGTTGGGTTGCAAGAGCTACTACATTCATCATTCTACTACATCTACTACATTCAATTCATCCCTGGACTAACCATCAACCCCTACACACACACACAAGAACTACTACTGCACATTCTCACTTTTTTTTACCCGGGACTTTTTTTTCATATTAAAATTGTTTATACAGTGGTGGCCAAAATTATTAGAATACCTGACAGATCTGAAAATATTGACCTTTTCTTGCCTCCAAAACATGATTTAATTTCATAATGTTCATGAAACATGCAGATGGTTGCTCTGAGCACAACAAATATCAGATGAAGTGAGTCCTACTGTTTTTATCCACTTTTAACTTTAATATTTGGTATGTCCACCTTTTGCAGCAATTCAAAAGAATCACACAGCTGTGTCCTAAGACTCTTGATCACCATCAATTTAACCACCATCACACCTGACAATGATTACACAAGTAATTTGGCTTCTTCTGTGAAGGAACATGATTGTGTGACATTGACAGTGAAATAGGCCTAGCTTGTTTTTTGTAAGGAAAATGACATAAATCTCCTTATGATGGCTCTATTCTATGGTTTATAGAGCATAATGATGACTTTGTATATACAGTATTTCATTCGTTTTATGGGTATTTTAATGGCCAATTGAACAAAAACAACTGAAACCTCTTAAATATGCCAAGTGTTCTAATAATTTTGGCCACCACTGTATATTATTTAAAAATATTACATATAAATATTACATATTTTTGCACTTTTGTATATCTTTATATCTTTTTTATTCTTTATTTTTATTATTCCTATTGTCATTTTTATTCTTAGTGTTATTTGGCTGCTGTAACAAACTGCTGTCCCCCCTGGGGATTAAAAGTACTTACCTATACCAACCTACCTACATAAAGTAGTCCCTGCTTTAACATGCCTGTCACAGGGCTCGAGGGCCCATCAAGAAAGATTCAAAGTGCCACAGTAGAATTCAGCAATCACTACAGAATCTGCAGACGAACACACTCCTAGATGTTAACTGAACTGGTGTGTGAGACTCACAGGGTTGGATAGTCTTGTCCTCCACGTCATTCATTCTGTTGCGCAGCTCTGAGAAAAGAGCAACAGAAAGTGGTTATTTTTCCCCGACAGGAGCATATGATAATGTCAGTCTGTATGCTGCAGTGAAGACTTAGTTACCTTCTATGTTGTCCTGGAGTTTGTCCTTCTCATTTACCAAGCCTAGCATGGAGATAGGAGAGACAGAGCAAATGTTTCTGCATTTTATCAAAACTTTTGCTCCATGAGATCCCCACGGAATGCTTTTATTGCATCGATGAGCATTTCCAGGCATTTCCAAACTTACTGTTGTAGTTCTCCTGTAGTTGGTCCTTCTCATTTACCAAGCCTAGCATAGATAGAGGAGAGACAGAGCAATTGTTTCTGCATTTTATCAAGAATCTCAAGGTTGACATACAGACCTTAAATCAGTTTTGTCCATTAAATAGGCCCCTGGAGTGACTCACTACGACCCAGCATTTGAAGAAGTTCTCATGCTGAGCAGTTTGATTATTCAGATTCTTGTAGAAATCACCACTTTTGCTCCATGAGATCCCCACTGACTCCTTTTATTGCATCTATGAGCATTTCCAGACATTTCCAAACTTACTGTTGTAGTTCTCCTGTAGTTGGTCCTTCTCCCTTTGCATTTCCCCTAACTTATGCTGCACTTGGTTGAAGTGGTCGTCCTTCTCACGTAGCAGTTTGTTGAAGTGGTCGTCCTTCTCACGTAGCAGTTTGTTGAAGCGGTCGTCTTTCTCACGCAGCAGTTGGTTGAAGTGGTCGTCCCTCTCACGCAGCTGCTGCTGCAGTCTGTTGGCGTCCTCCTGGCTCTGTTCCAGTTGACTTTGTATCTCTGCTCAATGAAATATTAAATTCAGGAACTACGACTCACTTGATCTCTAGTATATCTGCGCGGTGTGGGGTGATACCGTGGCCATGTGCAGAATCTCACCATCACATTGGTTGTTCGTGCAGGAGATTCTCATCTCGTTGAGCTCTTCTTTCAGCTCTGACAGAAGAAGAGGGTGAGACAGCGACATGCATTAAAACGCCTACCACCGAGACGGCAAGTTTCCACACCTTGAAATCTACAGAACGCACCTTTATTTCTGTCTTCCAGTTTACTGGCCTCTTTCTTTTGGGTTTTCAGTTGTTTCTTCAGTTCTGAGAGAGAAGACAGTGAAAAAGACACCACAGAGAGAAGAACATCTCTTTTTAGATTCCAAACAAAGAGAATACGTATTGGTGTGGAACTAGTCTCTGTGTGTTTCATGACAGCACATGAGTAAGTTTGACAAACCGCTGTCTTTTTGTGCATTTATTTCATCAGCTGTCTGAAACTTTTTCAGTTGTGTCCGGAGATCAGCAATGTCCATTACTAAAAGAAAAGAAAATGAATTTGTTTTAGAAAAAAAAAAAAGGAACAAACAAATGAGATTTTTGACTCATAAGTAAGACATTTGCATACTCAAGTTGAAATTCTTTGCATTTGACTTCTTGAATAGATCCTGACTGTCTTCAAGTTGCCTTTTTTTCAGATCCAGTTTCTTTTCCAGTTCTGAAAAGGAAATAGAGACAAAACTCCTAATGCATCTATGTGTATTGGATTACACCGTATGTGCTGTGGTTCTTTGCATTTCCAGTGATGTTTGATAGTTTACTTGCTAGCTTGTCAGAGTTGTTTTGCTTGAGGTCTGATATTTCCGTCTCCAACAGCTTGATTTTGTTGAGAAGTTCCATAATCTGAGCCGCTACGGAGCACAGAACGAGCTACTATTGGTATTCATCATTCAATCATTCCGTTTCTAATCCAGTTCTGTCTGACCAAAGACAAACAAAACACTCACAAAGAGTAGCAATCCTCTTGTCGCTTGCGTCCAGCGCCTCCATTTTGTCTTTTAGTTGATTTTTTGCATTCCCCAAGTCGTTCTCCAGCTCTTTGATGAAAGAAAAAATTTGTTGTTGAGTACTTCTGCAAAATATTCACCACTCTGAGACTGTATGCAGAAGGAAAACACATTGAGCATGAATTGGATTAAATACTGCTTCTCACCTTCAATTCTGTCCAGATACGTCTGCATCTGATCGTCTTTTTGCTTCTTTAGTCTAGTTATTTCATCTTGCTGAGCCATGATGATAAACACTAATGGGAAAAAGGGATTTGTCATTCGCTGGGAACAAGACTGTCGTCAGCCAACCATTCACTGTCTACATCACATTGCCATTTTAAAGATGACTCACTCAGTTTAGTACTTTCATCGTTTTCATCTCGAATTCCATCAATCATACTGTTCCGTTCATCTTGGAGTGCTGTGGACAAGAGAAGGCCACAATCAAATGCAAGACAGGGCTTTCAGATGACCGAGAGCCTCAAAGGAAACCTTTATCATGCATACAGGAGTTAGAAACATACGCAGTATACTAAATTATTGGTTTGGAGCTCTGCTTTAAATCATGTCTGCCACTCACCAGCAACCTTCTCATAGTTTGTGTCATTTCCAGCCAGGTTGTCAATCTGTGTTTGTAGCATAATAATCTGCAGAACTAAAAGAGGGATTCAACTTCAGAGGCTTTTTGGTTTGGACAGGCACAACTTTCAACCGGGACTGATGGTTTAAATAAAGGTGCAAATTAAATCAATAGAAGTGTACATTCTTCTATGGTTCAACTCACGTCTTTGCGGTTGAGAACTTCTCTCACTCAGTTCATCGGTTTTCTTGGCAAGCTCATTATTCTTTCCATCTATAATCTTCTGAAGCTCTGCAGGACAAAGACAAACCATTGTTTGGACATGGACATATTTTGGATAGACTTCCGGAAGAGCGTACCAAACCACCTCAAAAATACAAGAGTTCCTCCGTTCTGCCTTCCTACAGCAAATTTTCTCAGAGGCGCTAGAGAACCTTATAGAACAAAGTGAGACCACTGGGCGTCATCGTAGTAGTGCCTATGAATTTGCACAAAATGGCAACTAAATATCTCAATGATGGAAAGCAATCAGGGATAATAATTGCCCTCCGCTAACACGGCCACGGCCAGTGAGATCATCAACTCTGCTGTCGCAACACTTCAGAATACCACCCGAATGCCTTGATGATTATCTTGGGAGATTTCAACCACATCCCCCTCTCCTCCACACTGACTAATTTTGTGAAATGCAAAACAAGAGACAATAAAACACTGGACTTGATGTATGCAAATGTGAGGAAGGCATACAGCTCCACCACTTGGTAGATCAGAACACAACCTGGTTCACCTAGTGGCCATCTACAAGCCAGATGTCCAACGCCTGCCAGTCATCACCATGAGTATGGTCAGAGGAATGAATGGAGGTCCAACAGGACTGCTTTGACCTTACGGACTGGGATGTGCTCTGCAGCACACGATGAGGACATCAATGGCCTGTCAGACTGCATTACTGACTACATAAACTTTTGCAACCTGACAACATTGTCCCCTCCAAAACAATCCGCTGCTTCCCCAACAATAAAACCTGGATTAATGGAGACATCAAACTGCTGCTGAAGAGGAAGAAGAGGGCTTTCAGGGATGGGAACAGGGAGGAAGTCAAATGTATCCATAGAGCGCTGAAGAAGAAGATTAAGGAGGCAAATGACACGTACAGGGAGACGATTGAGAACCAACTCCAGAAGAACAGTGTGAAGGAGGTGTGGAGTGGTATGAAGAAGATGACGGGCTTCAAACAACAAACACTGGGGGAGAAGGGGTGCGGGGAGAGAGCAGATGAGTTAAACCAGTTCTTTAACAGGTTTGACCCAGCGATCCCCAGCCAGGCACACAGCCATCCCCAAACCTCCACCAGTTCAAGCCTTCTACAACTCCCCCCTCCCTCCCCCCAGCCAGAGGCTCACACAGCTGCTAACACCTGTGTAGATGCCCCAGCCCACCTGCCAACCTGGCTATCACCACCAGCCAGGTGAGAAGGGAACTAAGGAGGCTCGGCCCCGGCAAGGCTCCTGGCCCTGATGGTGTCTGTTCCAGAGTGCTGCAGGGGTGTGCCGACCAGCTGGCTGGTGTCTTCCAGCACCTCTTCAACCTCTCTTTGGATCTACAGAGGGCCCCCCCCCCCCTGTGGAAGACATCATGCATCGTGCCTGTGCCCAAGAAGGGATGCCCCATGACCCTCAATGACTTCAGACTAGTGGCACTAACCTCTCATATCATGAAGACCTTTGAGATGTTGGTCCTGCAGCACCTGAAGCCACTAGTGCCAGCCTCTCTGGAACCCTGCAGTTCGCATACCAGGCACACCTGGGAGTCGATGATGCCATAATACATGCTGCATAAGGCATACTCACCTGGAGAGGCCTAGGAGCACTGTGAGAATCATGTTTTTTGACTTCTCCAGTGCATTTAACACCATCCAGCCACTCCTGCTTGCAGAGAAGCTTGCAGCCATGCAGGTAGACCACGCCATGGCACACTGGATCACAGGCTACCTCACCAGCAGGCTGCAGTTTGGTCGTCCACAGAGCAGCAAGATACGCTGGTGATACCCTGGTGTACCCCAGGGAACGGTACTGCCGCCATTCTTGAGTTTAGATTTATTTGCTTCACTTTGTCTCATTTGTTTAAATAAAAAGTAGGTACTTTTGCACTTTTACCTCAGCACTGGTTCTGCTCTTAGTTGCTTGTTTAGGAAGGAAATGCACTTACGATTTTTGGTGACTAGTAGTTCTCTTGCCTACCTATGTTGAATGCACTTATTGTAAGTCGCTTTGGATAAAAACGTCTGCTAAATGCCTGTAATGTAAAAAATGTAATGTAGATTCAATTCTGGGTCTACTCATCTCCAGAAGTTCCCGGATGAGTCATCCACCATGGGTTACATCAATGAGGACAATGAGGATGAGTACAGGAGTCTGGTGGAGAGGTTCATCGGATGGTGCGACGACAACCACCTACAGCTCAATGTCAGCAAGACAAGAGAGCTTGTGGTGGACCTCCATCGGAAATGAGAGGCGACCACCACCACCTGTCATCCTCCAGGGTAAGGAGGTAGAGGTGGTGGAATCTAACAGTTTATTGTTGCACCTCAACAATAAACTGGACTGGTCAGACAACACTGATGCCCTCTACAGGAAAGGTCAGAACAGACTATACTTCCTGAGGAGGCTCAGATCATTCAATGTGTACAACAGGCTGCTCCACATGTTCTACCAGAGTGTGTGTGGTGGCCAGTGCACTGTGGTATGTTGGGGAGATGGCATCAAGGCAAAGGATGCCAACAGGATTAATAAACTGGTCAAGAAAGCTGACTCGGTTGTGGGAGAGACCCTGGACAGTCTGGAGGAGGTGACTGAGGGGAGGATGAGGTCTAAAATCAGATCCATCTTGGAGAACCCATCCCACCCCCTCCCCTCTATGATGAGATGAATGGGCTGAGAAGCTCCTTCAGCCACCGTCTCATCAAACCTAAGTGCACAAGGGAGCGCTTCAAGCACTCTTTTGTGCCAACAGCCATCCGGCTGTACAATGCTACCTCCAACTGAGCCTGCTGCTTTCTTCTTGACCCCCCCTCCCCTCCACACACACCTACCTTGACCAAATTGCAAATTGCACAACTGTAAATTGCACTTAGTTATTATTTCTTGCACTACTTGTATAGTTTTTGTATATTTTTAGGATATTTTTATACAACCGTTGTCCTTAAATGTGTTGATTGTATAGTGATGCGTGCCTCTCTCTTGTTTTGTACTGCTACATAACTGCAAATTCCCCTCGGGGACAATAAAGAGTAGAGCCTGACCGATGCCATATTTTTGGGTCCGATGCCGATCCCGATTTAGGAGTCCTAGCCCACTGCTTACTGATGTTTTGACTGATATTTTGTCAAAAAGTGCAAAATTTTCAAATCAATTTGAACAACTTATATTTTATTAAATTTGCTATATTTGAGAACATTGAACTTATAAGCAAACAAATAAATAAAAATAAAGAAAGAACTTTTTTATAGATAAAAAATGTAAAAGATAAGATTAAATTAAATATATTAAACTCGGCAATCAAATGTGTGCAGACAAGTCTTGCTGTGGAGAATATTGGATGAGGCACGAGTGACAAACAAAATTACAGTAGCGCGTCAGTTGCTCACACTTGTATTAGAGCTCCCTCTACTGGATAATTCTAGTAAATAGCAATTACAACGTTCAAACAGACAAGTACAGGATAAATAATCAATGTTTTTTTGTTTATTATACTTATTTAAAAATCGTGACACATCGGTTGTATAAGTACCAATCCTGATGTCGTCAAAAAAGTCAAACCAAACCGATATATCGGTTGGGCTCTAATAAAGAGCCATCTAATCTAATCTAATCTAATCAAGGCAAGGATGACATGGAATCCACTTGTCCTTCAAGACATGATATGCAACTGTATATGGGCATTACTTGACTGTACGCACTCACGCTCACCTGTTATCTTGGTTTCTGCTTCCGTGCTCTGCATCTGTCCGTTCAGATCCTCCAGCTGTAGGGTTAATGTGGAAACCTGAAGAGCTGAACCAACCAATAAGAGTTAGAATAGGTCTGGGATGACATTTGATAACATGCATTACAGTTTGATCTGTCTCACCACTCACCAAGCGCCGTGATAGAGTCAGATTTGGTCTCAAGTTCTTTCAATTTGCTATCCAGATTCTTCTGCAGGCCTGTGAGGGACACGTTCATAACAACTGTTGGTCTCACAAATGCAGTAAAATACCAGCAACAAGTCAACAGAGACGAGACTCACTTTCATGTTTCTCCTGGATAGAAGAACATTGTGCATCCATCTGGTTCAGCTTGTTCTTCAGAACTAGGACCAGAAAAGAAACTAAAATTGAGCCATACATCTAACTTGTTGTTGCAGCGACCTCAACACGCCAGGACTCAGAACTTAACCTTGATTTGAGCCTGAACTCGAGAGTGCTGCTCCGTCAATTCTAGAAAAGTGTTTTTTGCGTTAGAAACAGATAATAGTCATGATATGAATTCAATGATGTAAAAAGGAAATAAGACCCTCACCAGCAATTGTAGCAGAAGATGTTTTGCTGTCATCCTGCTTTTCTCCTTCTATGTTTCTGAGTTGCTTTTGGAGATTAGTGATTGTCAGAGCTGAGGAATACAGAAAAGAGGGATGACACAGAGATAAACTGAAGACTATTCATTGATAATAATGTTTAAGTCATGTAGACATCATATCCCCTGTTCTACTTACTCAAATTGGCATTTTCTCTCATTTTTCTCATTCAGCTCGTTGATATGTTGCTGCAGTTCATTCTTCTTGGTCTGAAGCTGGTTTGTAAGCTCTGAGACAAATCAAATCAGCGGAAAAAAGTTACCACACAACCCAACACAGTTTGAAATTGCATCAAGTGGTGAGGCATCATTCAAAACGGTGCCTGTGGGACTTGTGAAGGATTGTCGGAGATACTTACTGGTGACTTGAGAGGTCTGTGATGTCTGGAGGTCTGACAACTGTCTCTGCAACTGCTCCACCTGACTCTGCAGCGTGATGACCTTCAGCACTAAAGCGCACCAGAAAGGCAACATGTCCAGAAGGCAGAAATTCAGAATACTCCAACAGAAATTGCAATAAGACTCAAACTGCACAAATCGTGCACAACTTGGAAAAAATAGAGGCTAGAGTCAGTATCTCTTCAGAAGGGTAGATGGAAGAAAACAGGGGGTCCATCACCCCTTTCTGTTCACTTGATTCATACTCACTGAGACTCGTGTTTTCGTTGCCTTCGTCTTTCATTTCATCGAGAAGGTCGTCTACTTCTTTTTGCAACTCTGGAAAAAGTAGAAAAACGTTAATGTGGGTTCCTTTTGTGTCAAGTGTATCCCGTTCAATCTGACTTGAAAATAACGTCAACATGAAATACCTTCCAGGCGGTGATCAGTGGTCTCATTGGCAGCCCCTCTCTGAAGGTCCCATATCTCATTCTGCAGCGCGTAGATTTTTAGAACTGAAACACACACACACACACACACACACACACACACACACAATGAGACCAACTGAGTCGATTGCCTCTGAAATCAGTCTTTATACTCCTCACTATCCAAGATGGCGTATCCATTGCATTGATTGACTATAGCTCAGTCTTCAATACAATCCTGCTTGTGAACTTATTAGGCCACGCCCACTGGGAGTCAATCAGCTGTTAAGCTATTGGATACTGGACTTTCTAAGACAGCATGCTCTCTACTGGTGCTCCCTAGAGGTGTATATTATCACCTGTTCTTTATTTACTGTACATAATGTGAGTCAAGATGATTGAGTTTGAGGCCGATACCACTTTAAGAGACTCGATCTCAGGAGGTAATGAATCTGCTCATAGGTGTGAGGTTCCTTATAGGGGTGATCGTCACCTTAGAGCTTAAATCGTGCCTCAAGTCATCAGTGTATCAAATCAATGTGCTCACTTATTTGTGGGTTGGAGCTCAATCTCTCCAGGTCTGCGGTCTTGGCCGTTAACTGCTGCTGCTTCTCCTCCAGTTTCCTCTGCAGCTCTGAGGGAGACCCAGACAGACGGTGATAATTGAGGGATGCAGGATAATAAATATCCATCTTAACAAGTCATTCAGTCTAGTACTGAGTCTCAAAATCTAACTTTAGCTCAAAGGAAATACTCGAAAGAGGGCGATGTGTGTTTGAAACAAGAGAAATGAATTCATCCTGTTGGCAGATTATCCAAAAAACGTATTTTAAGCCTCAATATTAGACTAAATGCCATGTTAAGATAGATATTTTTGCAGTGTGGAACTGGGCCATTACATCATTTAGACATCACTGTACATTCCTCACCTGAGATCTTGTCTGGGTCGTCTGTTGTCCTGATCAGACCTTTCAGCGCCTTCAGCTCATCATTCAGGTTCATCAGCCACAGAACTAGGCCAGAAAAACAAACCTCACTAAGCGGTTTACAATGCTGAGAAAAAACACAATCTGGACGACTGTTATGTGGAGAAACGGAACAGGAAACACTTCTCATGTGAAATGGAAAGAGTTCAGCTACATTGTGGATAATGCAGCGGGACCGTACTGTAGCCTCACTCACACGATGCCACATCTGATTCTCCTCTTCTGTTCAGTTCTGCGATCTTGTCGTCAAGGTCGCTCTTCACCTCTGAAAGATACAGACACACGCTGCAAATTACAACTAGATTGAAAGGCGAATCGTCGCTGCTTTTAGCCAAAACAAAGTGCTTACGGTTGTATTTGTCCCCGAGTCCGGAGCATTGGTCGCTCTTTAACTGCAGTTTCCTCCGCAGATCTGCAGCAAGGGAAGAGGAAGCAAAGTCATCAAACCTCTCACCTGAACTTGTCAGAGCAGGTGTGTTCAGATGAACTCCACTCACCTACGACCTCAGCCTGATGTTTCTCCTGGATATCAGAACATTGAGCCACCGTCTGGTTCAGCTTGTTCTGCAGAACTAGGACCAGAAAATAAACTAAAATTGAGCCATACATCTAACTTGTTGTTGCAGTGACCTCAACACGCCAGGACTCAGAACTTAACCTTGATTTGAGACTGAACTCGAGAGTGCTGCTCCGTCAATTCTATAAAAGTGTTTTTTGCTTTAGAAACAGATAATAGTCATGATATGAATTCAATGATGTAAAAAGGAAATAAGACCCTCACCAGCAATTGTAGCAGAAGATGTTTTGCTGTCATCCTGCTTTTCTCCTTCTATGTTTCTGAGTTGCTTTTGGAGATTAGTGATTGTCAGAGCTGAGGAACACAGAAAAGAGGGATGACACAGAAATAAACTGAAGACTATTCATTGATAATAATGTTTAAGTCATGTAGACATCATATCCCCTGTTCTACTTACTCAAATTGGCATTTTTCTCATTTTTCTCATTCAGCTTGTTGATATGTTGCTGCAGTTCATTCTTCTTGGTCTGAAGCTGGTTTGTTAGCTCTGAGACAAATCAAATCAGTGAAAAAAGTTACCACACAACCAAACACAGTTTGAAATTGCATCAAGTGGTGAGGCATCATTCAAAACGGTGCCTGTGGGACTTGTGAAGGATTGTCGGAGATACTTACTGGTGACTTGAGAGGTCTGTGATGTCTGGAGGTCTGACAACTGTCTCTGCAACTGCTCCACCTGACTCTGCAGCGTGATGACCTTCAGCACTAAAGCGCACCAGAAAGGCAACATGTCCAGAAGGCAGAAATGCAGAATACTCCAACAGAAATTGCAATAAGACTCAAACTGCACAAATTCGTGCACAACTTGGAAAAAATAGAGGCTAGAGTCAGTATCTCTTCAGAGGGGTAGATGGAAGAAAACAGGGGGTCCATCACCCCTTTCTGTTCACTTGTTTCATACTCACTGAGACTCGTGTTTTCGTTGCCTTCGTCTTTCATTTCATCGAGAAGGTCGTCTACTTCTTTTTGCAACTCTGGAAAAAGTAGAAAAACGTTAATGTGGGTTCCTTTTGTGTCAAGTGTATCCCGTTCAATCTGACTTGAAAATAACGTCAACATGAAATACCTTCCAGGCGGTGATCAGTGGTCTCATTGGCAGCCCCTCTCTGAAGGTCCCATATCTCATTCTGCAGCGCGGTAGATTCTTAGAACTGAAACACACACACACACACACACACACACACACACACACACACACACACACAATGAGACCAACTGAGTCGATTGCCTCTGAAATCAGTCTTTATACTCCTCACTATCCAAGATGGCGTATCCATTGCATTGATTGACTATAGCTCAGTCTTCAATACAATCCTGCTTGTGAACTTATTAGGCCACGCCCACTGGGAGTCAATCAGCTGTTAAGCTATTGGATACTGGACTTTCTAAGACAGCATGCTCTCTACTGGTGCTCCCTAGAGGTGTATATTATTACCTGTTCTTTATTAATTGTACATAATGTGAGTCAAGATGATTGAGTTTGACCCCGATACCACTTTAAGAGACTCGATCTCAGGTGGTAATGAATCTGCTCATAGGTGTGAGGTTCCTTATAGGGGTGATCGTCACCCTAGAGCTTAAATCGTGCCTCAAGTCATCAGTGTATCAGATCAATGTGCTCACTTATTTGTGGGTTGGAGCTCAATCTCTCCAGGTCTGCGGTCTTGGCCGTTAACTGCTGCTGCTTCTCCTCCAGTTTCCTCTGCAGCTCTGAGGGAGACCCAGACAGACGGTGATAATTGAGGGATGCAGGATAATAAATATCCATCTTAACAAGTCATTCAGGTCTAGTACTGAGTCTCAAAATCTAACTTTAGCTCAAAGGAAATACTCGAAAGAGGGCGATGTGTGTTTGAAACAAGAGAAATGAATTCATCCTGTTGGCAGATTATCCAAAAAACGTATTTTACGCCTCAATATTAGACTAAATGCCATGTTAAGATAGATATTTTTGCAGTGTGGAACCTGGGCCATTACATCATTTGGACATCACTGTACATTCCTCACCTGAGATCTTGTCTGGGTCGTCTGTTGTCCTGATCAGACCTTTCAGCGCCTTCAGCTCATCATTCAGGTTCATCAGCCACAGAACTAGCCCAGAAAAACAAACCTCACTAAGCGGTTTACAATGCTGAGAAAAAACACAATCTGGACGACTGTTATGTGGAGAAACGGAACAGGAAACACTTCTCATGTGAAATGGAAAGAGTTCAGCTACATTGTGGATAATGCAGCGGGACCGTACTGTAGCCTCACTCACACGATGCCACATCTGATTCTCCTCTTCTGTTCAGTTCTGCGATCTTGTCGTCAAGGTCGCTCTTCACCTCTGAAAGATACAGACACACGCTGCAAATTACAACTAGATTGAAAGGCGAATCGTCGCTGCTTTTAGCCAAAACAAAGTGCTTACGGTTGTATTTGTCCCCGAGTCCGGAGCATTGGTCGCTCTTTAACTGCAGTTTCCTCCGCAGATCTGCAGCAAGGGAAGAGGAAGCAAAGTGATCAAACCTCTCACCTGAACTTGTCAGAGCAGGTGTGTTCAGATGAACTCCACTCACCTACGACCTCGGCCTGATGCTTGGCACTTTCCCTCACTTTGGCTTGAAGCAGAGTCTGAAGGGCTGATTTCAAAACAATACAATATCAGATAAATCAAGGGTGTCACATTTGATATGAAGGTGCAAGGAACAGATAAATGAGGGGATCTTTCTGTCATAACGAATTTGGCCGTCTGAAGAAATTTAAAGTCCATCTTTTCACGGCGATAACTTTAATGACGTTCACGGTTGGCTGCTGGCAAAATCAATGTAAAAGCTTTACAGTCCAGTCAACTGCTTTTCAGCCTGGGCTCATCAATGGAAACGGGAAAGGGGAACTCACAGGTGACTTCGGTTGTTACTGACGTCTGATCAGGCTCGTCATGCCGCAGCTCTCTCACATCTTTCATTATGCTGATGATGTTCATGACTGGTAAAACAAAAGACGATCGTTTTTTGGACTTTTGGAGTTTTTGGTAACACAAAAGAAAATCACTGAGGCTCAAACTCACTCAGCTCTGCCTGGGCAAAGTCTAGCGCCTCCAGGTGTTTCCTTAGGTCTTCGTGCTTTTTCTTCTCCGCCTCCAGAGTCGCTCTCAGATCTAGGAGGAAACGACAAGTTCTTAAAGCTTTACTGGCTTTGAAATTCTCACACAAGACGACGCCAGTGCGACAATGTCTATCAATTTTAAGCGGATGAAAGTTAAATCCAGTTAGAAAAAGGATCAACCACCTTTAACTTTGGCATCCGTTGTGTTTTTGACGTTCGACATTAGCCCTCTGAGATCACCCAGCTCCTTCTGCAGCACCAAAATCTCATGGGCTGGACCAATCAGAAGGAAGGACGTCAAATCATATGCTTCAGTAAACAAAGAAATTCAGAAACTAAGCTGCGTTTTAAAGGCCTGTACACTTACTCAGTTCTGTGTTACTCTGTTCACCACTGAGTCGTAAAATGTTCTTTTTGAGCAGCTCAACCTTCTGCCTCCATTGCCTTTGTAAATCTGAAACGGAAACCAGGATGTTCTGAGTTACGATCTAAGAGAGTCTATTAGTCTCTTTCCTTTTTGCAAGCGGCTTTCATTTCACACCGTGTTGGGATTCAGAAAATGATCCGTACGGCTGTTTAGAAGACGACAATGTTCGGGACTCACCAGCAGTCTGCGTTCTGAACTGGTCAGCGTGGACCGTGATCAGCCTCTCTACCTCTGTCATCTTACTCGTCACAGAAATCCTTGCCAGTACTAGAAAGAATATGTGTATAACAGAGAATATGTGTGTGTCAGAAAATGCAGGATGCTGTGTCTTTATCTTTGAGATTAAAAAAGGAAATACTGACTCAGTTAGAGAGAGAGATATTTACTGACCGAGACTGGCTACGTCACCGTCACGTTTGCCCTGCAGTTCACTGATCTTATTGTCCAGTTGTTCTTGTAGATCTGAAGGGAAATAGCGGAGGTGAACATGATGAGAAACTTCTCAGGATCAGAAATGGAGACGTCAAACCGTAGAAACTGGGGTAACTCATTGTCATATCGAAACAAGTAAGCAGTTCAGTGAACTTTACCCTGGATTTCCTTGGTGGTTTGCTGACTAGATGTTCCTCTCCTCGCTTCTACCTGTTCTACATACCAGATGTGACTTTGCAGGGTGATGATCTGAAGAACTGAACACACACGAAAACCGCTGACACACAAAACTAGAAGCTAGAAGCTGTTCACCGTTCAACCGTTGAACTGATCTCTGCTGAGTTTTTTCAAAAGGTTGCTCTTACTGAGCTGGGAGTGGGGGTGGCTCCTTTGCAACTGCTCCTTCTTAATCTTCAACTCGTGGACCTTTTCCTCCAGCTGTGCCTGGAGCTCTGCAGAGATGGAAACGTTTTTATCAAGGGCATTTAACCGATTCTAACCGAATCAAACACCTATGGACAAGTACAAATGTTTACAGAAAACAAAATTGACATTGGGATTAATTATATTGATAGTATCTACAGCTAAAGTGGTATGTTGCTGACTGATATGGAGCAATAACATAAAATAACAGCAACACTCACCAGTGACTCCAGTAGTATTAATCCTAAATGTGACCTTCTCCTGCAGTATATCCACCTCGTTAGTGAGTGCAGTTATCTTCAGCGCTAGAAAAATGACATTTCCATTACAGACTTTCAGCTGACACTCACCTAGAGCGACATGATGTGCAGCAGCAAAACAAAATGGAATGGAAAAAGGGAATATTGACATGTGCCAGAAAATAATAAATGAGGAATTTTGTGCTTTGCTGAACTTACTCAGGAATGTGTTGTCATCTGACATCACCAGCAGCTGCTTCATCTTGTTGTCCAGCAGGGCTTGACGAGCTGTCAAATTAAAAGTAGATTTCATTGGTTGTCTGGTTTTCCCCGAGCGTGTTTTCTCCGCACGTGCCACACTTTCACAGTAAAATGGGCTTACAGGCAATTATAGCGGAGGTCGTGGCACCGCACGTCGCGAGCTTCAGTTTCAGCACTCTCACGTCACTCCTCAGCCCAAATGCCACTTCACCTGTGAGAAATAGAATAGCTTGTATTAGAGTCACTGTAATGGAGCTCCGTCGGCAGGTTTCTTTTTAGGTGACGATGATGTTAGTTGGTGCTGAATCCTAAATACTCACCCAGCTGAGTGTTGCGATTTTTCGCCTCCTGCAGCGCCCGGTTCAGAAACGTCAGCTGCTCCTTCACACCTGAGGAAGACAACAGCTGTAATATTACACACAAATTCCTTCCACACCCTTATATCCCTCTCATCGAAAGTTTATTAAGACACTCAATCGCTCAATTTATTAGCTTTTTTAATATAAATTATAATAAATAAAATAAATAATAAATAAAAATAAATAAATAAAAATAAATAAAATAAATGTATTTAATAATATAAATTATAAATATGAATTGTTGTTTTACACGCGCATGCTCCAAATGTAACGAATACAAAGACTCACCAACGCAGGTTTTGATAGTAATACTCTGTAAGAGGAGAAAGGTTTACTGTTACTCAAAAGAGCCGGTTAAAAGAAATTGTACTCAAAATCTACATCATCGATGACAACAACCACAAGTGTTTCAACATGCATCATGATTAAAAAAAAATAAAAATCATTACATACATACCGTTACGTTTATATTTTTGGGATCAATTCCTTCCGGGAGGATTATCTGAGCACAAGAGAGCAAGTGGGCGTGTATCAATATTAGGACTGGCCTGTTAGTAAGGTCAGAAACTTGCCGTGGACTAAATAGACACATTTCTTTTTCAGGAACAGAGTTTAGCTATGTATGATTTGATAATTCAGAGTCCTGGCGAATCACCGGGAACCGTGAAAGAATCCGGTCCACTTCTGAATTTCCCGTTTGACTGATTGGAGCTTTCACATCTGCAGGGTGGACTGAGAAGACAGAGAAGAAATCGTCATTAAACATCATTCGACTTTTATTGTGAAAGTTTAAAATATTTGCAGCACTTCATCTACTGCACGCTGGTATTTAGGGACATGTACTGTAGTCATCACTAGAGAATAACACTCTCAGTGGCATGGGACAATACATCTTCCCTGGTCATCCCTGTGTTATTACGTGAGAATGAAATACCTTACCGTGTCTGCTGTGAGAAGCTTGAATGACAGAGGAGAGAAGGAGGTGAATCCAAAGTATCTGGGAACCTCTCCCTCCAGCCATTGTGTTGTCTGTCTTCTGTCACAAAACCTCTGAACAGTCCCGATGCTTTTTATAAAGCATCTATTAATCGATGATCGTTTTGGGCCAATAGTACAGGTTGAGAGAGATGACACATCAACTGGATTGGTGTTATCAAGAGGGAGCTATCTGTGTAGTGATAACATTCAGTAGAATCAGAAACAGGTTTTTTGCCAAATACAATATTGAAGAAGATGAAGATTACTTTATTTGCCTTGTATAAATACAAAGAATATTTGTAAGAATATTTGTAGAATATAAAATAGAGAAATTCACGCTAAAATATATGAAAAGATATAAGAAATAAGAAAATAATAATAATAACAATAGAATAAAAAGAATATTGTGCCATATACATGTGCAAGTGTATGTGCAAATTTGTGCATTAATGTAACACATATAAGCAGGTGAGGATGATTTACATTAATACTAAAATATTAAAAAAAATATATATATATAAATCGGGGTATTCCGACAGTAGTATTTATTCAAGCAGTATTTATTCACTTCTCTCATAAATTTAAAATTCAGAACACCAAGAATGTCATCAAAAAACATTTTCTGGACTGGACACTGACTTTGCAGATTAAAGTGTAAAACAAATAACAAATTGGGCAAATTGTCGAAATTGGACAAGTCTGTGGCATTTTCTATTTATTGCAGACACTATGTCATTTGAAACTATGGCGGTGGTTTGTGGGTTATAAAAGCACATTCATTAGTTATAAGAACACAATAATAAGACTATGAACAGCAACCTGACATGCCCGCTAATGGACTTTATAGTGTCACGGTGTTTTTGCTCATGCTTGACCTTTTCACTTGCCAATTCGGGAAGTATCTACAAATTCTTGCACAAGAAAACACTGCAGTACACCCTGATGCTATTTCAACACAAGAAAGAGAAGTATGATTTTCCAAAGTTTGCAAATTTAAATAGTGGCATGCCCTAAAACAGGGAAACAGGGACTGTGTTTATCATGGCCCAGAGCAGTGTGTGTATTGACCTTATGACCTCATGGATTCCCGGCATTTCCATGAATTTGTGCAAGCTAAGCTAAACCATGGATAATGACAGACTGCATGTTATTTATCTTGGTCATGTAATTGAAATAGGTTGCCAGTAGCCTGAAGGTTAGAAAATTGACCAACTCTCCAGACTGGCAGGGAAAGTGTGTGTGGGGGATGTAAACAAGTAATGCTCTCCCATCTCTCAGTGTGCTTGACACAACCCACAGTGGCGCTGCTCATCCTCTCCAAACATTCACAGTACTGTGCAAAGGTCGGAGACCACCCTTTCGTTCATTCAACTTCCAGTCAATTCCTGACCATTGAGGACGGCCATTTGTTTATGTCAAACAAATGAGATTAGACATAATTAACTCGCATGAGGAAGGTGGAAGTCAATGGGAAATAAGTGAAAAAACAGGAGTTTCGCCAGTACTTAAAGCTTTCATCTTTGAGAGACAGGAGAAAATCAAGCTACTGTCATGCTTCAGATCTAAATTCACAGGTGTTTCTGTCGATCCTCCCGCTGTGAGGAGACTCAATGCTATGTTCTGAAAGGATGTGTAGCTGTCAAAAAGCCGCTACTGAGAAAAGGAAATAGAAGAATAATTGCACTGAAACACCGAAACTGGACACCTGAGAGTAAGGTTTTATGGACTGATGAGTCTGAAAGTGTTTCAACATGCATCATGATAAAAGAAAAATCATTACATGCATACCGTTACGTTTATATTTTTGGGATCAATTCCTTCCAGGAGCGTTATCTGAGCACAAGAGAGCAAGTGGGCGTGTATCAATATTAGGACTGGCCTGTTAGTAAGGTCAGAAACTTGGCGTGGACTAAATTGACACATTTCTTCCAATGAAATAGCCTGGGAATCAGCCATGGTGGAGCATCCGTTCTGGGATCCAGAACAACATCTGGAGTTTGGAATTTGTTTGAATGCTGATAAATACAAACAAATCTTGGTGGTGGCAGCATCATGCTGTGGGGGTGTTTTTCAGCGGCAGGGATTGGGGGACTGGTCAGAGTTGAGGGAAAGCTGAACAGAGCAAAGTACAGAGATATCCTTAATGAACCTGGTCCAGAGCGCTCAGGACCTCAGACTGGGCCAAAGGTTCACCTTCCAACAGAACAATGACCCTGAGCACACAACCAAGACAACGCAGGAGTAGGGACAACTGTGTGAATGTCCTTGAGTGGCCCAGCCAGAGCCCTGACTTGAACCCAATTGAACATCTCTGGAGTGACCTGAAAATGGCTGTCACGTCCTCCACTTCTGCCTCCTAGCAGTCTCTACCTGTCTGTCTCTGTCTCTACCTGTCTGTCTCTGTCTGTCTGTGTTCGTGTGTGTGTTGGCGGGTGTGGCTCCAGACCCCGGCTCCTCCCTGACTCATCACCACCTCCAGCTCACCTGCTCTACCCTGCACACCTGCCATCCATCATCTCACCACCACCAGCATAAGAACCCCGGCTTTCCATCCACTCATCGCCAGATCGTTGTTTGTACTGCCCTGTCAGTCTCGTTCTCGGCCGCGTTGCAGAGTTTCTCTCAGAGTTCCCTTTTTGCCTACTAATCCTGATATTCTTCTGCTCAGATCCAGTCTCCTTCCCTGACCCCGCCTGCCGACCTTCCACCGCCTGTCTACCCTGCCTGTCTCCCAGCCCTGTTCATCCCGCTCCTGCTCCAGCCCGTCTTCCCCTTGCCTTTCCCTACCCTGCCACCCTCTGAACCATTCCCCTAGTAAAACCTTTTTTTGTCCCTACCTTCGTCTCTGCTGTCTGTGGTTTTGCTCTTGGGTCCTATACTCGATCGTAACAATGGCTGTCCACCGACGGTCCCCATCCAACCTGACAGCTTGAGAGGATCTGCAGAGAAGACTGGCAGAAAATCCCCAAATCCAGGTGTGCAAAGCTTGCCGCGTCACACCCAAGAAGACTCGAGGCTGTAATCAATGCCAAAGGTGCTTCAACTAAGTACTGAGTAAATGGTCTGAATACTTCAATGTCATAGTCAATGTGATATTTCCTTTTTTCCTTTTTAATAAATTAAAATACATTTCTTAAATCCTGTTTTTGCTTTGTCATTATGGGGTATTGACTGTAGATTGATAAGGGAAGAAATTAAGTGAAACGATTTTAGCATAAGGCTGCAACATAACAAAATATGAAAAAAGAGAAGGGGTCTCAATACTTTCTGAATGCACTGTATAATCGACACTTTGAAAAACCAGAGGTCACATTTTGCCCAAATCACAGCCAGCATTAGTGCATGTTGTGCCATGTTCCTTCAGCATCAGCCTGGGTTCTAGATTATATTCATTGCTATAGCGCCACCTTGAGGACAACTGGCTCCATATTGTAGTGGGCGTCGTTTGGCATGGTTACTAGGCCTGTATGCAAGGTTCAGTGCAGGGGTGTCAAACCATGTGCCATGGAGTGCCGAGAGTATGCAGGTGTTCGTTCCAACCGAACAATACACCAGGTGATTCGACCGGTTATCACACTCTCAACCAGAGAGGAGGGACTAACCAGTGAAATCACCTGGTCTTTGGTTGGAATGAAAACCTGCAACCTCTCGGCCCTCCATGGCACACGGTTGGACACCCCTGGTTTAGTGCATTTTCACGCAGGGGGAAGGCAGTTTATAAATAATAAGAGTAACCTGTTTTAATGTCTGATTCTGCTGCCCTGCACTTTGCAAGAGCAAATTGATTGCCGTCCCTCTGAGAAACAAAATGTTTTAATTTATAGGTCTAGGACACATGCAGGAGCACCTGCTAAACAAGTGTTGTTTTCACTAATTTAAAGACATTTCGGTGGCGTATTAATGCCTTAATAGTCGCACTGTTTGGCTGAATCAAATAAGTCTCTCACAGAAAAAAACAAAAACATATTGCAGCCAATCTGAGACTGTGAAGCAAAAACAATCGATCAAAGGCTTGCCCGACGACAGTCACAAGCGAAGACGGAAGTGGGTCGACGTGAACCCTCTCTATTCGCCTGGATACTCTCGGCTTCAATCTCGCTTCTCTTCGCGATATTTCGGGAGACGGGGAGGCGTGATGGAGGAGATGATTTCCATACGGTTCCACCTAGTCCGTTGGGAATCATAACAGCACTATAAAGGAACCTTGACCTTGGCATCAAGACGTCTGCTTTTCTACCGACGCGGTGTAAAAAAATTCACAAGTCCAGTCACAAGTCACAGACATCTGGAATAAGGTAAGTTATTACATTTCTTTGTTGAACGCGGTTCCAAGCGACACGTAAGACTTCTAAATTCTTGGTAGATACTCTGAGGTTTTCAAGCGTTGCCTTATCTAATGCGCTTTACCTTATCTGGGATTTACATTTTTCACTGTTATACTGCTGGTATTTTTCTTAATTGCGTACCCTCACAAATCCACTGTACTGATACTACAGGGATCTGTAGTGTGTCTGCGGTAGTCAGTAGTGAGTTTGTACTGATTTTGTCATATTTTATGGTATTTCTTATTTCCTATGGTGTCCCTATAATATTCCTGTTATTATAGTGTAATAATTTAGTTTTACTGTTCTTCTTAGTAAGGACAACTGTGGACCACCCTTAGTCAACATTAATCACTTTTATCAGTCAGTCTGTGTAAGCCTGTAGCATAATGCTGAATAACAGTGACCTCACTAAATTGCATAACGCCAAACAAATGTGGACTATGGACAGTAGTTGGCGATAGCGCAGCGTTCCACTCATGCATGCCTGTTGCAGCCCTGACTTTATATGACTCATATCTTCCTATATCTCTTATTGTGGTAGTAACTTGTTGTCCCGTCCACTAGAACAAATGGCCCTCTCAGGCTGTGTGTGTGTGGTGACAGGCGCCTCCAGGGGCATCGGCAGGGGAATAGCTCTCCAGCTGTCGGAAGCAGGGGCCACAGTCTACATCACTGGTCGCCAGGAGAAGACTCTGAAACACACCGCTGCAGAGGTGACATGAGCTGGAGAGAAGGTTCAGAGCTTTACCGATCCGATCTGATTAGTGATCCATAGGTTTGGCTTTGCTCCCCTGTTACTCACAGCTGATTTTTTCTTTTCTTTTCTGTGTTCTCAATGCAGGTGAAAGAGAGGGGCGGGAACTGTGTGCCAGTGGTCTGTGATTCCTCCAAGGACGAAGACATCGAAGAGCTGTTTGAACGGATCAAACGCGAGCAGAATGGCAGGCTGGACATCCTGGTTAACAACGCCTACGCTGGGGTTCAGGTCGGTTGTCAAGAGGCCGACCGCTAAATTGTCACGTCACGTTGTTATGAGAACACGGATGTACATCAGGACAGAGCACCAACCATGTGATTCACCTGAGAGCAAACACAATGTCATTTGATTCCAGGATATCTTTGAGAATATGGGAAAGAAGTTCTGGGAAATTGAGCCATCCATATGGGATTCCATCAATGACGCGGGCCTCAGGTAAGTTTCGTCGGTCATGTCAACTGACTGAGTCATGGCCAGCTGACTGCTTAGTCATTTCCACTCATCTACCGTCTGCTTCCTGGAATTCAATTCTCACTCCGATTGCTCAGAGCGAAATTCACTCTTCCAGTGTGAGTTCTTTCTGCTCAACAAGGCACACGGATGCCTTGTGACATTTAAACTGAGCAAATGCAAAAGATGTGTTAGCCGTCTTTCAATGATTGCATTTTAACTTCTTGTACTTCTTGTGCTGCCAGGGGCCACTATTTCTGCTCGGTTTATGCCTCCCGGCTGATGGTGGCGCAGGGCCGGGGTTTGATAGTCGTCATCTCGTCTATCGGAGGGCTGAGATATATCTTCAATGTGCCGTATGGCGTCGGTAAAGCCGCGGTAAGTCCATCTGGTCATGAAGCGCTAGATTGTTGGGTCACATTCGCAGCCAATTATCGTAGCGCAGGACCTTCAATATTTAGAGCTCGATATTCTACTTTTGTCTCTCGGTGTCGTTAAAAACACGCTACTCTGTTTCCAGTGCGACAGGCTGGCGGCAGACACTGCTGTTGAGCTGAAAAGTAGAGGGGTGGCGTCTGTCAGCCTGTGGCCCGGGGCGGTGAAGACAGAGTTGTTGTCTCAGTTCATCGTGCAGAAGGATACTCCAATGGGTGCAGATCCTAAGGTAGACTCGTTTTGACAGCACACCCTCACCCATAGGTGTTGCTACTTCCAGTTACATTTTTGTTGATGTCATTTCCTTTTCCCCAGTTCAAGGAAATGTTTGCTAATGGAGAAACCACGGAGCTGAGCGGGAAGTGCATTGTCAAACTGGCAACAGGTAGGGTGACAAGAGGACTGGAATAACTGTCTGCATACATTTGGTATGAACATGCCGTAGCCTTAAGAAATTCCTTGTTGAGAAGCAATCAGCTGAACGGATGAAGTTATATTTGCAAAAGGAAGCATCTAGTCATTATAAGAATTCACTTATGGAGATTTCTCTTTCAACTTGAAAGATAAAGATTTGATGTCGATGACCGGGAGAGTTCTGATGACCTGTGACCTGGCGAGGCGCTACGGGATGAAAGATATTGACGGTAAGTTTCCCTGACCTTTTTTTGTTTGTTTGTTTTTCCCTCGAGTCTCAAGATTTGAACTTTTTCACTTTTTCTTTCTGATGTTTTGTTCAAACTTTTTATTTCCAGGTCGGAGTGTCACCGATTACACCTCCCTAAAGTTCCTGCTGGCCCAGGTCCCGTACCTCTCCTGGCTCTCCGTTGTTGTGCCCTCATTCCTACGGGTGCCGCGCTTTGTGCTCAACCTTGCAAATGGGCGATTCTAAACCTGTCCTACAGCCCTGCTTAAGTGGCAGCAATATATTGTGTTTATACTGACTTTTATCGGGTTATTTCTAGCTACACTTTACCAGTCAGCTCAGTGGTTGTTGATTGCTACAAGGTGACAAGAACACTATTATCTCCCAACACATGTGAAAGGCCTGACTGGTGATTCTATAGTATACATGAAGTAGTAGACATGAAGGATGCTGTATAGCTTATATTTTTTATTATAACACTATTACTAATGTCAGCTGTGGGTGAAGCCACAGAATGTGAAAATGGTAATGTATTATATTCATATATAATGTATTTTTAACAGCAATATTTCAATAAAGCTGGTAGATACTGATTTGACTCTGGCTTGAAGATTTGCATTTTCAGAAAGAATATCTGATGTGTATACAGTTGTACAAATGTGATGTCAAAGAAGAATCCAAACTCAGTGTATTTGACAAAACAAGGCACAGCTGGACAATCACATTACGTTTTACTGCTGTAAAAAAGGAAAGAAAGATGGCGTCTCCCAACATAAAGACTATTATGGAGGATAGAATCCCATGTTGATGCATTAATATCGACACTGATACCCACATATCCTACTGTACAGGAGTCATTAAAACTTAAGATGAAGCCCATAGCAGCTACTAGAGTGAAATGTTATGATCATGGTTAAAGCTCTCCTGTGTGGTTTTAGGAAGAAAACCTGAATGATGTGTCAAAAGATGATAATAATAATGCAATACATTATTAACACCTCTAAGGATTTCCCCCCCCTTCAAAATGCATCTTTAAACCCTCTATAACAATGTCTATATCTATGAGGAGGTGTGGATGCCAGTAGTTCTCAAAATGTGGGTCCAAGGACCCCTAGGGGTCTTTGAGGAGGATGAGGAATTGTTTAATACCTATATTATTTCTTCATTTTAAGTTAGGATAAAGGAATGCTTACTTTTGATCAGAGGTTTTAGATAGTTGTATAGTTGTGTAAAAAACCCCATCTAAAACAATATTTTTTTCAGATTGGGTTTCAGACAAAATCTTAACAAATGCGCAATTGTGGCCCTAGTGGCACCTATTTGTGGGATGATGGGGGGGGGGTACGTTATGTTTGGGTACCCCTGCATTAGCCTACTGACAGGGGTTTATTATACAGGCGCCTCCTTCCTCCAATCCCCGGCCTGCTTTTCCCGGGCTGGCACACCCACCCCGCCGTCACCGCGGAGAGTCACTGGGGCCTGCTGGGTTTCCTGGTCCTCAGCTCCGCCTAGCCTCGATCTGACCGGACAGGGGAAGCACTTCTCAGTTTCAGAACAAAAGCAACAACGGACGGGACCGAGGAGGACGAAGTAACGGCGACTCAAGTTCAGAGCTCAAAGCCGCTGGTTGAAGGTTTCGGCCCCCTCCGCAAGACGCTCTCCGACGAGGATCGCCCGGCGCCTCAACTCATGCGAAAGGCGACAAAGTTGGTCGCCTCGCATCTTTGTATCCCAAACACAATCCCGTCGAGGTGCCTGATAAATAAGACAAGGGTCAAGCAGGCAGACGGTATTGTTTCCTGGTCTTTCTCAAAACTTCCAGCCGTAAAAGAAGGATCGATCTACGGAAGAACTCTGGATTTCTTTTTTTGGAGTGCGCGTTTCTTTTCGCTCACGCGGATCTCGAGAATAAAACGGTCGCGTTGGTCTTTTCGGTAAGTTATTTTTTTATGTTTCACTGAAGCGTGTCTGACGGCGAAGTGCGCCTGTGCAGTCTAAAGCGTTTTAGTTAGTACGCCACAAAGAGGGACACACTGGACTGTTATTGTCGGTGGCACCGACGACAACTTTGAGCTTTTTTTGTTACACTAACACTTTTGAACTTATTGTTACACAGCAAACCCTCATAATATACGAAATTTAAAAAAAAAAAGAAACTGGCGGGGAAATTGCTCGTGAGATTTTCCCCGCGGTAGTCAATCGATCGTAAGTGAATCCTAATTGAACTTGTTTATAGTTATTAGCCAATGGCTGATAAAAAGAAACAAAAAAACCGGCACGGTTTCATTTTGGCGTGGCACGGATGGCCTAAATCACCGGCCATGGTGTAATCTACCGACTGAATGTGCAACATTGTCTGCGGTAAGCTACATATAAAGTAATCTCTAAACAAAACACTTATTTTCAAGGCAATGTTTTACGAGTAATAGCCTGACACCTGCTGACTGCGATGGAGTAGAAATGGCCATAAACACTGTGGTCCAGAAGTAGGGTTGGATGAATTACTTGGATTTACTGATGCTCAGACTGACGTTTCAATTGGAATAGTTTTCAAGTGTGGACTATACTTCACCTGTTGCATAACATATATAGAGCAGAAAACATTTGGTTTGTTTTTCATTGGGCATTTTTTTCACCAGGGTTATTTCACATTTATCCATTTAATGTACTGTAATTCTGTTGTGTGCCTGCCTCGGTCCCTTGCCTAAGGAGTATGACTAATGCAAGCTCATTGTCTCCTCACGTAGGTTCTTTCTGTACTAGTTTGCCTTTGTGAAGAGGCTACACTTGAATCCTTTGGGACTGGGAACTTGAGGTGGAACAAAGCCAGGGCTGGGAAGGGGTGAGAAAGTAGATTGTGATGGATTTCTTATGGGACCCCCATTCCCACCCCACCCTACTCTACCCCACCCTTTGCCACCACACCCCCACTCTTACAAAACAAAAGTCAGTCACCACACTTTGGTTCCAGGGGGGAGGGGAACTCAATCTGGACATAGAGTATACGACTGGTTTCACTGCGAGCCTCAGAATAAGGGGTGCAAAGATGGGGGGAGGGGGAGACAGCTGTCAGATAATCAACTTTGAGAATAAGAGAATAGAAAGTTTTGGAAACATAGAGAGCGCTTATGGCACTTGAGCGTAATTTGTGAAGTTTATAGCTTCCTCCGGAAAGTTAAAACAACACGGCAACTGAGACGAGCAAAAAGCACCAACGTTTGAAATGACTTTTTTTGTGTGTTTTCTAGGTAAAAGAGACCGACTTTGATATACCAGATGGCAGCGTACGGTGAGCGTAACGGTAGAGCAGTGTTAGGCGTGGACATGACAGAGCCTTTCAAGGGCGAAGTGACAAAGACGGAATGTAAAAGAAAGCACGCCTCTAAGGACGTGCACCCATCTAAGGACGTGCACCCGTCCGACGGCAAAGCTGACGCCAACGCAGGCGGCGCGGCTAGCTTCAGCACCAACAACAACGCCGTCGTGTGCCTGCCTCTGGTGTCGGAGGGACTGAAGCTGGTGTGGACGCAGTCCGATCAGACCCGTGAACTCGACGCCATCCCGGAGCTGATCCAAGCCTTTAACTTGTTCCCGTACCCCACGTCCCGCGAGGTCAACGCCTTGGCCCGGGCGTGCGCCTTGCCACTGGACAAAGTCAAGGTGTGGTTTATGGTGCAAAGAATCAAGTATGGCATCAGCTGGGCCTCGGAGGAGATCGAGGAGACGCGGCGGAAGCTGTCGGTACCTGAAGTTCCCGGCGACCCTACTGAAACAAAGGAGGAAGTAAAAACGAAGAGCAAGAAGATAGGGTGTGAGGAATTGATAACGGAGGACAAAGACAGTGATCAAATTGAAGGTGCTCTTTCCAGCTTGGTCACTGAGAAGAAGAAACCGAGCTGTAAGTCACCAGAGCCCTACAAACCAGCCAAACCCACTGTCCCGTGTTTCAGCTCCTGCCTCCCACCCCCTCAGGACTCGTACTACTACCGGCCCCCGGTGGACACGCCGGCAACCGTTGCCGCCGACGTCGTCTCCCTGGACCTCTCGGATTCGTCTTCGAAACAGCGCCGTAACGGACGCTACAAAAAGTCCAAAGCTCAGCTCGCTGTCCTCCGCAGCAGCTTTCTTAGAGAGAACTGGCCCGCAGAGGCAGAACTTAGACGTTTGCAGGAAGAAACGGGGCTGAGCCGCAACGACATCCGCAAATGGTTCAGCGACAGCCGTTACCAGCTTCGAGTTGGCCGAGGAACCCTTGCGGCAGCCCAGCTCTATCCTCACCATACTGCAGCGGGGGTAAAAGATGAGCAACAACTTCAGCCTCTTCCACTTATTACTCAAAAGACTCAAAAAAGTCAGCAGCTCAATGGTGTAAAAGTGCAGGAGGGACCCCGCACCAATGGGATTAAAGACTCACATTTCTTTCAGACCTTTCTGTCAAACAGTCTGGAAGCGATTGGGGAAAAAGGGCTAGAAGTTGAGACGGAGGAGTGTGAGGCTGTGGAGAAGATTTCTGGTGATGAAGACAATATTAAAGATGAGGAACAAAGTGAAGATAAACCCTTGCAACTGACAAAGACCAGCAAGATTGAGCCAAATGTTCCACAGCAACCATCAGGTATATTAAAACCTTCCCCCTGCTCTTCCCCGTCTGGCACCCCGCCACCAACAGCCTCACCTAATAAACGACTCTCAGACGGCATCAGTACATCAAAGAAGTCGGCGCACTCTGCCAAAGCCAGTTCCTCACAAACACCGGTGCGTCTCTCAGGGGCCGCCACATCCGCATCCACCACCCTCACTCCTGCTGGACGACCGCGGAAGACCAAGGAGCAGTTGGATGTGCTAAAGCAGCACTTCTTATGCTGCCAGTGGCCAAAGAGCGAAGATTACACTGAACTTGTTAAGCTTACAGGCTTGCCCCGTGCAGATGTCATCCAGTGGTTTGGGGACACACGCTATGCTGTTAAAAATGGTCAGTTGCGCTGGGTGCAGGGGGTCCGCGATCAGTTCCTGGCTGAACTCGCTACCCAGCAAAGTAGCAGCGGTTTAACCAACGTTAGTAGCTCCGGGGCAACCGTCCGGGGCGGGGGTAGCCGCAAGCGAAAATCTCAAGCAAACGGAACAGCCGGCCAGGCAGATACCCCCGATATCCAACCGCTGGAAGCATATCATCGCTTGACAGGGACTCTACATGAAAAAGACCTTGACTCCCTATGCAAGAAATCGAGAATGAGCTACCAGCAAGTGCGAGATTGGTTTGCATCTCAGGAGAGTGGAGAGATTGAGCAAGAGCCGAATGTCACTGATTGAGTAAAAGACACTGGAACCAAACATGGAGATTTGTGGAAGTTGGTGGGGTGTTCGTTCTTCCCTCTAGCGACAACTGTAGTTACTATTACTTTGGTTAGCATTGCTTTAATCGGAGCAGGTGTGCAACATCCAGTCTTCCCAGTTCAAGCCCAAAGCAAGGCTTGTTTTTATATGCTGCATCTCCTGCTTATCCTAATATATTTGGACTTGAATTATGCTTGTGCTGCCTATGTAAGTGCTGTAAATAGGACAGTACCGTGTACACTGGTTTACTATATTTTTAGGCTTATTGTTTCTGTTTAGATTATCTATCACTACTACAGATTTTTTTTTTTAGTATGTTATTGTAGCAGTATAATCTATATTGGTTGTACTTTTGGTACTTCAGTGTAGCAGACAAGAAACTGCTCTGGGAAAACTATGACTATGATGGTGAAATTGTTGACTGATCACTGTGTGTAATCATTCCTTTACAGCCAATAATTCCTTTTCATGAAAAGCACACTGGACATCTACACTTTAAATTGGCATGTTGCACTTGGGTTTTAGAGCCTGCTGCCATTATGCTCATTAAATCCTTTTCTTTCACAAAACATTAATTCCTAACTATAGTGTCATTCTTGATCCCTTAATGTTTAAACCTTTTACCATGCTGTTTTCCAAAGGTATGGTCCAACCAGCAAAAACTATTAGATCTAATTCTAACTCAAGTTAATACAAACATACTCCTGAACATTTCAGGAATATTGCTATATTCCTAGGTTCTGTTTTAGATGCTGTGCCTAAATGTTGGATTTACATGTAGTTTGCATTGACTTGCACCATTTGACAGGAAAAAAAAGTAATAGTTACCAATAAATCAGCATCCGTTTCATTTTCAGTACAGACGACACAAGTTGCCGACCTTAGTTTGGATTTGCACTCATTGATTCAGTCCGTATCAGTATTTTTGCATCTCTGCCTTGATTTGTAGTCTTTGCAGATATGGGGGAGGGTGAAGGAATGGTTATGGTTGTAATAACTTCATCTACTGTAGATGAAATAGTAGTAGTGGAGGAACCGTACCTAGGTTTGAGGAGGAAAGTCCTGGCAACACAAAGTGTATAATCTAGACAAACTTTGGTGATGATGGTGAGAGCCCATATGTAAACCAAGCATAGGGTTTGATCAAACAATCCAAAGCAAACTTAATATACTGTTTATATCAACTCAGATGATCAATTAAAGCACAAATGTGTCACGTTCAGGTATGTCAGTACATGTATTTAATAAAATTATTTCTACATTGCTGTTTGTTTTTCTATTAGCCATGAAAACGTAATGCAATTATCCTGTTGTGTGGAGAAGTCCAAAAGACTTCAATGTCTTCCTTTGCCTCAGTTGTGAATCTCTTTACAGTAGTTGTTCTAAACTCAGCAATTAATTTCTTATTTGTAAAAAGAAAAAAAGAAGAAAGAAAGATGGCACTCGTTGTATGTTACTGTCTAATTTGCACAATTGTGTCACTGGAAACCAGTAAAAGATTTCCCTTTATAATCATGTGCAAGCGATTTCTTTGTGTGCTTTAAATTAATCCATTGTGATTCAAAGTCAAAATTCAAAACATTGATTGATGCAAATATTGGTTGTTGTAAGCAAAAGGCTAATGACTGTCAAATTATTCTACAGAAACTGTTTAGAAATGTCCAAATTGCTGCTAAACATCTAGTGGTAGAAAGAGGAAATGGCATCACATCCATTCATTCAAAGGCTGTTCAAACTTGAATCATACAGCAGTTTAATTGCTCAACATCTGTGTAAAAACTTGCAACAAGAAATATATACACCCATATAGGCAAAAGTGATACAAACCACCTTAATAACAGTGCGGGACAGAGTATTATGAACTGTGAACTGTTTCTGGGCAAAAACATGAATCGAGGTTTTGTTTTCCCACAAGGCTTGGCAGCCCTGGTGAGTTCATTTAAGACCAATGACTGCTAAATGAGAAATTTGTCTCCAGAATTGTTAGTGGCCATTTCTTAAAGGCCTGGGTGACTGGGTAAACTGGAACTGGATCCTAGGTCCTGAGAATGAGGGAAATGGACTGACTCAGCAATTACACAAGAATCACCAGTACAGCGTGCAAATAAAATAAAATGGTTTATGCTAGACGGTATTGGGAGAGTATTTCTTACCTGGTTGGAGTGCTAAAGGGCGTGGGTGTTCCTTTTAAAAATAAGCAGACGTCAGGATTTTGATTCATGACGGGAGTGCATTTCCTTTCAGAGTTCATTAAATACAGTGTATCCACAGTTGAATTACCTACGTTATTTTTTTAAAGCAACAAAAAGTGATTGCAACTACACTTACTGAGACCATGAAGAGAACTATGGCTGGAAATAGTGGTAGCTTGTCCAGATAGAGTCTGAGAACATACACAAGACAAGGCAAATATTTAATTAATTGTTAATTTACAACTTTTCCAAAATGCTATGTACCCATTACCTGAAGTTCAGCACTTAATATGTTTAACATAGAGGATCCAGTCTATGAACGTGTAATAGTTTTGTCAACAATGGCCTCAAGATCTTTTTCTAAGTGTATAAGTCTGTTGTTTTTTTTTGCAAGTGGTGGATATCTCACTGTTCACCAGTGTAAGTAGGAGGCTTACTGTGAGGGTGATTCTCGGACCACTGTCTCTGACCCTGGCCCTCCCCTGGGATCCAGCTGAGAGTAGGTGACTGAAGCTAAAAAGAGTCTGATTTATTAGTTGAATCATTGTTTTGATAAAGTGTAAAGATGTGATGATGCAGCAAACAAAAAACTAAATCCATTTGAACTTGAGCAGTACATGTACCTTATATTTTGTGAACGAGGTGTGACTGGGGAATGAAAACATGCATGTAAGTTTACAAGCCGCGTTAACTTGAATCAAAAGGATATGAAATGGATCGTCCATATTTATAAAAAAAAATGACATGATAATGTGCACCTGGGGAGGTGACAGCCACAGGGATCCTTTGAGCTCTACGTTTGAGGGAAACAATTACAAATCAGTTGTTTTATTAATTCTAACAATGTTAATACTGGAAGGTTTGTTATGAAGCAGGGTAGTGCTGAAATGTTAGTTGGCCTTTACCCGTTTGTTTGGAATGGTCCTGGTGAAACCTGTGGTGGAGCAGGAAGTGTGCAGGTCAAATCAGATATCCAGTGTATTACTTGACATTGGCATTTTAGGTAATATCAACCTTTTGTTATCAGCCTCTTGCAATACTTACCCTCCTCTGAGAAAGGGGCTTTCTTAATTCAGCATTCTCTCTTTTCAGCTCTGAACACTGTCTACCGAAAACAGAAGTGAGGAGAATAATAGCTTTGCAATGTGGCGTAATGCGCACACACACACAGGGGCAGAGGAACGACGAGGAGTACTGAAATGTCACCTGTAACACTGCTCAGTGACCTCCTTCAGACGCCTTTCCAACTCCACAGATTTATGTCTGAAGTAGGCCGTGACTCTCTCCTTCTGTGTCCGTTGAAAAAGTGCAATCTGCGGGTGATGAAAGCCTCACCGTTAAACACACATTCAGTGGAAATAAGTCTGGGTCGATAATAATCTTTGGCAAATAGACAATAACTCAGGTCCCCAGAGGATCTTATGACACTGTGATGCTAAGATGCTTTTAATGTTGAATGTTATGATATCATTGAAGCAATCTTTTGTAGATTGATTAACTGACTGATTAAGTGATTGAAGTGTCACATAAGTGGTACAGCAATTATTAAAAAGGTGATGCAGCAAGAGAGCGTGGAGTCTGGAAGGAAGAAGCACATACCTGTGCTATGTGCTCCAGCCGTGACTGAATGAGCATCAAAGGATCCTTGAAAAACACTTTTTCCTGAGGCTTCATCTAAAGATTCAGATTTGAGATAATCTGTTGACTGTGTAAAAGGAGAGGGGCAATCTCTGTTGGCGGCGTTATAACCGCCAGTGAACATGTTACAAACAGACCAACCTTATCTGTGATGGGCAGATATTTGCAGCTGGCTCCACATATATTGCACTGTTCTATGGGAAAAGGCAAAATAACAATAGGCATTCGTTCACATTGAAGTATTCGCTTCCTGTCACATAAAAATAGCTGATGTTGAAGAATATAAGTTAGCAGGGGATTGGGCACAAAAGTAAATTAATGTCATGGCAAGCAAAGCAGGCAGAATATAACTGTCATACTAGGGTTGATGCATCCTTCACAGCTGATATGGCCACAGCTGGATACAGCAAAATTCTGCCCTTTCCTCCTGAAGCAGCGGTTACAGTGGAACCAGTCCATTTTCACTGCTTCTTTCTCCCTAGCCTGGAATCCCGTAGAAGTTGAGTCAAGTCAGCTGAATAGACTATAATAGACTGCTATTAAGCTCTACAGTGTTGTGATCACCCATACACAAATGTCATTAGGTCATGTAAAATATTTTGCATAGTTTCTTTGCATATGGATTCTGTATGAGTTTCAATAATAAGCTTTTCCTTTCATGCACTGGGACTTCTGAATGACCCTCATCCATGCGCAAAGCCAACCATAACTTTAACCATAACTTAGCTTAACTTCGCTACAACTGAAAGCCAGGGTACCCATCTCTCCCACAGTTACACACACACACACACACACACACACACACAGGCTATATATATATATATATATGAACGCGCGCGCGCGCGCGCACACACACACACACACACTCACTCACTCACTCACTCACAGAGCTAGAAATTCAGGCAACCCGTTAGCTCGAAAATGCTAACGTTAGCTAACGTGTTTGTTAACTGTAACGGGGAAGAAGTAGCTACATGGTTCGGATAATGGTACAGACAATTAGCAAGTAAGAAACAGACACAAACCCTGTCTTGGCACGGTGGCCAGTGGCCCAAATGTGTGTGTCTTGTTACCGTTGTAACGGTGCTGTCAGTACCTGTTGCCCTTGCTCAGACGGTGCTGCGGTTACGGGGCGCCCAGAGTGGCGGGACCAGTGAGGCTCGGTCCGTGTATGAACCAAACATCAACACACCCGCTGTTCATTACAGCAGAGCTGGTAGTCCCTCTGTTGTAGGATGCGGAGTAAAACCGACCACATAACAAGTCATTTATATATGAATCCGACAAAATTATATTGTTTGCAGTGTACTAACCTTATTAGTATAAACTAGTTCGTGTGCTGCATTATTGATTAATAAAACAATAACATGAATTAGGCTACTGTGTCAATGAATAATTCCGTTATTCTGTCTTTAAAAGGTATATGGGGAAAAAATGGGAAAAGGATTTTTTTAAAAGGCATTTCAATAAACAGTAGTGTTCTTTCCTATTCACCTTCCATCTCACAATGCAGTTATCCACTGCCATCCTTTTACACTCTCTGCTTGGGTCACACTGTCTTATTAGGGGACTGTTTTTAATTTAAAACATGCAGTCAATGTTTCAAGCTACAAATGAAGTCCAACCTACACTGAAGCTCTCCTTGGCCAGCTGACACACCCTGTCTGCAGTCAGTAGGCTGTAGCATGCTGCTAATTCTAGCAAGCTAGCACAGGGAGGGACGGGGATCCCTCAACTTTAATCTGGTCCGGCAGACGCGATGGAGGACAACCTGACCATGTGCCATTACAATCCTCCTTCAGCCCATCAAATAGTGCTGGAGTAAATCCAGTGGACAGTAAAAGCTATTTTAGCCATTAGCCAGGGGTTAACTTTAGCTTACCATGAGCGATTAGCTCATGAGCTGCCTAGCCACTACTAGCATACTGAACAAAGAACCATCAATAAGATCATCTCTTTCTGATTTACAATGGCCGAAATTGATATTACTGCTAAGAGTTTTAAGGAAAGGGGATTTGTTCAGTATGCTAGTTATAGTTTGATAGCCCACAAGCTGATAACTGGGGGGTAAACTAAAGTTAACCTCGCTCTTACTGTACTGAATTTACTCCACCGCTGTTTGATGGGTTGGAGGATTGTGGTGACACCCGGTGAAGTGGTCTTCTGTCTGATCTTGTCTGCCATCCTGACAGCTGGACTAAAGAACAGAGAACATCCTGACAGTTTCATTTGGACTAAAGAACAGAACATATTTAGTTTCAGATGGACTAAAGAACAGCTTATCTGTCCTCCGTGTGCTTTTGTTTTGGAATCGTACTTCAGCAGTTAGATATAACCACTACACACAATATGAACACAAGAATGCATATTGAGAAAGATCTCATTTGTTTCACTTATTTTTGTTTAATAATTTAAGTGTGGAAAAGTGTAAATTCCCAAATTGTGAGATGGAAAAATGAATATAAAAATAGTGGAATAACAAAAATGAAAGAAGAAATAAAATGAAATAGACTTGACACTTAATAAAATGTGAATTGAATCATTTAATTATTTTAATGCATTTAATTTATCAATAATAGTCACTGAACTAGTCTAGTCCCTCTTCTCTACCAGGATGTTCCTCGACTCAGGTCAAGGACGCCACAGTTCGTTGCAGTATTCCGGAGATGCCTGTAGTGGTGGAGCATCAGGATTCTAATAACAGAGACTCCTGTCTTCTTCCAGTTGCCGTCTTAGTTTTAAGCTTACAGAATTACTATTATGCCTATATAAATTCATGCAAATGGCCACAACACAAATGAATCCTTTACAAAAGACTAAACATTGTTTCTTACTCTACTCCCAATGGTCTAGTGGGCCTAGTGAGGCTGATCCTTCCCAGCACCCTCTTCAAAGCAGTTTCAAAAGCTGCCACTTTATGTACACTGGAGAAATCCAACAGGTTTCATAGTCAGGTAAGAATTGAAAAATATCATGTGCACCTGTTCTACATCACAGCCTGACTTTTGTATCCACATTAGATAGTCTCTGGGACGTCACAAATGCAGGATTGGTGAGGCTGTAGCTCTACAAGTAGTATCCAAAGGATTTCTCTGCTAGTGTCTGTATACTGCAGATTTTAAAAGTAGCAGAAGGAATGGAGGGGTGTACTACTCAACGGGCAGTTGGACAATAAGGCACCAGCTTGATATCTGGAGCACGTTGGAAAATTGGAGCAATACCTCAATGTTGGTTGGGGTAAAAATTGAACACAGATAAAGAGTTTGTCAACGGAGGCCAGACTGAGGATGAGTGAGAACCAAGTGGCAGCCCTGATGTTGTGAGGCAGTTACCATACCAAGCTCTGCCCTCATGACATTATGTACCGTTTATTTTTAAATAAGCCAAGCCTGTCACCATTTGAGGCATCTTGTAGTCAAACTAGTAAATTCCTGTAAAGTCTATAATGATCTTGATTCCGGAGATGCCAAACGATGCAGCATTAAAGATATTACACTTACGGAGTTAAATAACTCCCACATTGTTGTTAAATTCTGTATTAGGATCTACAAGCTCGTTTGAGGGTCCTAAAAATTGTCAATGTCAGTCTTGTTAATTCCCTTATTACTTAAGAAACACAAGGGGAAAAAAAGCAGATTCAAAAAAGGTCAATATTTATTATCAAACCAAGACTAAAAATCACACTAGACTGAAGTGTTGGAAACCAGACCACAAGGAGATGGATCCATTCCTGAAACAAAGTAGTTTGAGAATTAAAGCTTCTGACATCATAAAAATTCCAATGTTGTTTAATTATATTGCTTACTTGAGTAATCTTCAAGCGGTCGAGTCAGTGATCGTAAGTGGCCCAAGGACTGCTTTTTGTCTTATTCCATGCCTCCCTGAAAAGAACCTAGTATGAGACCAGTTTAATATGGTAGACGTGTAGCAAAGTCATGTTGCGTCTCAATACCTGATGAAAGACTCCTCGTCTTCCTGGAGTTGCAGCTGAAATCACAGCAGTCACACAGACTGCTATATAAAGGGTCATCTAGCAGCTTCCAACTGTGTGGATGCAAGAGTGGTTATAAAAAAAGGTGCCAAGTGTCAGTCTTGATAAAGTTTGACACACTTGAACAGATGGACAAGTAAATACCAAATGATCGTTTTACCCATGCTCTTTGACATAGTGACAGGCCTTCTTACTGCTGTCAAGACCACTGGGCTCCCAAGCCACAAGCTTACAGTGGATAAACACCTGTGGGGAGGGAAGGGTGGGTGCTTAGAAGATGTTCCTTTAAAGGTCTTGATCAACTCCTGATCATATTGGCTGGGGAAAATACAAGCAAGGGCTTCCCCCAGACCTACGAATGAGTAAGAACAGAAAATATGGGACGACAAAACGACATTACCTCCTCTCCCAGAGCAAACCTAAAGGCTTGAAGGGATAGTCGAATCTCCGACGACTTTTGTCTCGGCTCAAATCTTGAGCGTGTGGTCTTGCTGTCCAGAAGACATCTGTATGGTAAAGAACAAATACAGTCGGTGTATTTCACCTCCTAAACAAAAACAAAGTTCAGTTAACCACCACTGATGTTTTCAGACCATGTTGCGTGTACCCCTTATTGATGATTATTGGGAGCATATTGCTTTCAGGCTGCAACTCTGGTGTGGTGGTAGCCACGCATTCCTCAAGAAGCAGCAACAACGGCTGATGGTTCTTCTGCTCAACACTGGCCGCGATTGGGATCAGAGAGCCAAGAGGGAAAGCAGTAGATTGAGCCGGGCCTGAGAAGTCAGCTAAAAAAGCAGATACAGGTATGACATTATGGAGGTTATAGGGGTGATGGTGCAAGTTTTTGCCATTTTCAGTGACCATTACAGAATCTGCAGTAAGACATTAGACCCACCATTCATGAGTCCCATGTGGAATACTAAAGCTCCTTCACCAAATGTATGAAACACTGGGTCGTACATAGGAGGGTACCAGTCTATGGGCCTGCATGAAATAGAGCAGGGAGCCATATTTAAGTAAGTAAATCTTTTTTAATTTTTTTATTGTCAGACAGTCAAAAGTAGAAGTAGCATGTCACCTCTCATAGGAACAGAAGACAGGCTGAGTGAAGGCCAGCATGTGAGAACCAGGAGGAGAATTGTAGACCAGATCATTAGTGTATACTAGCTGATCCCCAGTCACCTTTAAGAGATTACAAATATTACTCAACTGTACAAGACATCTTATTGATACCAGTTCCCAATGGTAAGTAGGTTACTTACCATTCTCCTGAAGTGACAATCACTGAGCTCCACATTGAAGGTAGCCTGCTTAGCAGAAACGCTGGTGGGAGGACAGTTACCCAGACGCATTAGTGAGGCATTAGCCTGAAGTTTGGTCTCGGTCCATACCAGCGTGACAAAATCAGGCCTACAGTCCAGTTTCATATCTGTAATGGATAGAACATGCAAACTGAGACTGGGGGTGTGGGGATTATGTTAATTCAACATACCTGACTTTGTTTTCCCACATCTTACCTGCATCTACTAAAATGACAGCAGTTAGGCTCAAAAGCAGCACACCTTGCCAAAAGAAAGCCATCATGACTGAACTCTGGATTTCACATCCAACTGTTTGTTTTTATTCCCCCTGACCTCGAGACCGCAATCAAGCAAACGTCTTTCACCTGGCCTGTATTAACGTCAGGTGCAGTGATAATCAGCCTAATTGTAACGAGCATCAAAATGACATACAGCTTTCATACAGCTTCATTCAATATCAGTCTATAGCGGCATTAACATGTAGGCCTACATGTTAGGCCTATGTGGGTAAAGGGTTATCCAACTATCACCCTTTTGTGAAAACCTTTAATTGGGAAACTTAAAATGTGTCTGTTTAATAGACAAACATGCAAGCTCAAGGCTCAGAAACGAGGCTAGCTGGTAATTTCCAATGCATTGCCATGGAAAAAAAACTAGAGGATTGAGCCAGTTGTGTTGTGCAAGTCAGCATGGCGTTACATACACCCAATAAAACCTAGTTGAACTACAAGATGCCGCAAGTGGTGCCAACTTATAAAACATTGTCACCCCAAACAAATAAAAATTTAAAAAAAAAAGCCAATATAGCAGAATTGTGATGAGTTTACACCTGGGGGGTGTTCCACAAAGCGAGCTTACCACCTTACCCAGGCTTATTTCACTTTGTCTGAGTGAAATAAGCCCCCAGGTTTCATTTTGCATTGTCAGTTTATATGCATGGGATTTTTAATCAACACACCCACATAGACAATATTGCACTTTAGACAATAGTTCACTTTGGCTCTGCAAATGACTGATTCAAGTGGAGGTTTTATTGAGACCATATACACAGAATGTGGTTGATGTCCCAAAGCCTCATAGGTCAGGTGGTGTGAGGCCATCAGTTGTTGCTCCTGTCATGCGCAAGATCCATGGGGCGTCCCGTGGTAGGCTCAGACTGGGGTTTTCCTATGATAGACGGAGTTCACAAGATCAGTATCAAAGTCCTAATATCCACACATAAAATTTCTACTTGACAATACTTTTATTTGACGACCTAGACCAGGAGTGTCGAACCATGTGCCATGGAGGACCGAGTGTACACAGATTTGCATGCCAAACAAAAGACTACACCAGGTGATTTCACTGGTTAGTCCCTCCTCTCTGGTTGAGGGTGTGATAACCAGTCGAATCACCTGGTGTATCGTTCGGTTGGAACGAAAACCTGCATACCCTCGGCCCTCCGCGGCACATGGTTTGACACCCCTGACCAGCCTGGGGAAGATTAAAACACTAAAATGCAGACTTCAGCACACAATGTCATTACATCAGTAAGATTGTAGACCAGTGGTGTCCAATCATGTGCCAATTTAGGGCCGAGTGTATGCAGGTTTTCACTTCAACCAAAGACTACAGCAGGTGATTTCACTGATTAGTCCCTCCTCTCTGGTTGACGGTGTGTTAATCAGTGAAATAACCTGCTGTAGTCTTTGGTTGGAGTGAAAACCTGCATACTCTCAGCCCTCCATGGCACATGATTGGACACCACTGCTGTAGACAAACTGTTCAGACTACACCGACCTTGCTTTGCAGCGAAAGAACTGACTGACCTGTTGTGGGTCCTTGGGTCAGAAGGAGCCACTATGATCAGGGGTCCCAACACAGAATTTTGAACCAGGCCCTGGAATTCTTGAGGGGGGAAATGAATAAATAAATGCCGTGTGCAGGGAAAAGCACAATCAAAAATGTCTAAAGTTGGTGGAAACGTTTACCCAGTTCTCTCTTGGGCCGAGACTTGCAAGTTGAATCACAGCAGCTACAAAGGTCGCTCTGAAGGGGGTCATCTAGGAGTTCCCAGCTGAGAAAGGAACCATTGTAGAGTGTTGTGATATCAGCATGGTATTGATTAAATACTGATTCAACAGTCATTGATTACCTTTCACTTTCCTTTACGTAATGGCAGGCCTTCTTGCTTTCACTAAAAACCTCAGGATCCCACGCCACCAGTTTACAGTGGATGTACACCTGTGGGTACAAAGGATGAGTCAGAATTTAATTAAAACTTTGTTGCTCACAGTAATAACTAGTAACCCTCTCACCTCTTCTCCAATACCATACTTGAAGGACTGCAGGTACAGGGTGATTGCAGAGGAATGGTACCGAGTCAGGAACCTGGAGTTGGCCCTCTTACTATCCGAAAGACATCTGAAAAGAAATCAACCAAACCTCAGATTAGCCATAGTCCTTGAAATTAGGACGACAAAGGAAGCAAGTTCTTGTGTCTTTTGGGGAAACCGATGGAACGCCTCTAACCAGCGTCAGAAACCTACCCCTTATTGGTGATGATGGGGTAAACCTGGCTGTCATGATGCAGCTCTGGTGTTGTGGCTGCCACACACTCCTCAAGAAGCAGCAACAAGGGCTGATGGTTCTTCTGCTCCACTGCCGCCCATATTGGAATGAAAGAGCCCAGGGGGATGATGTTGGTCTTTGCCATAGCATCCAGTCCCTCTATTAGGAAAGGGTAAAAAAGAAAAGAAAAAAAAGTCAGTGCTCACATTTTGGCTTTGAATGTTCCTTTGTTGTGCTTGAAGTGCTATGAAATGACAACCCACCATTGAGGAGCGCCATGTGAAAGACCAGTCTGCCGTGACCTTCTGCAATACCCGATCCAGGGCTCATGAACGGGGGAATCCACCCCTCAGGTCTGAAATAAATAAGTTTTCCTCAATCATCTTTCACCTTTCAGGAAAAAAAACCCTGGAATTTCAATCTGATTCTTTACCTTTTGTAAACACACTTAATGGTATGTGTGAAGTCTGCAGGTTTTGACTTTGCGTATGGCCTGTAACGCAACTCATTTTCATAGATGAGGTATTTTCCTTTTATCTGTGGGAAAAGGATTACTACAAGTGATTAAGACACGGAAAGTGGCTGAACAGCATTTTGGTCAGGTAACAGCATTTTCATTACCAGTCTTCTGAATTTGCAGTCATTTAATTTGTAGTTGAAGTTTGCTTCCCCCTCTCTGGTGGACAGAACAGACAAATGGGATGGGATACAGTTTCCAAGGAAGAGACGAGATGCAAGTGACACCAACTCCGGTCTGACCTTCCATGTGATTCTCACCGAGTCTTTTAAACAGTCTACATTGATCTCTGCAAACACAGTTTCATAGTTTAAGCTTCTGAAAATTAAATTTCAATTTGAGCACGTACATATAGTTGACAGGTGTCTACATTGTTCCATGTGTGAAGTGAGCTATACCTGGATTAGCAACAATGGCTGCTACAACTGTCACGATAGCCACACAAAGGCAAAGATGCGCCAACATGATGGAATGATCCAAAGCACATTGGAACTGACGTTCATAGACTCACTTTATAGACTCACTAACCAATTAGCTGAATGATCAACACCTGAACAAAACCATTGACAAAGCCTAACGGTTTGGGCAGAGGTCGAAGAAACGCAGGAAGATTTTTTTTCTGTGGTCTGATAACTTCGCACATCAGTGAAGCGCTGTTATATTCCAATTTAAATTCCAATATTTAAATTCCAAATGATAGCTTTCCTCATCTTAGAAAAGCTTGGTTTGGCGTTTATCAGAGCGGAACCACTTTCTCATCCAGCACAATGTCATACGGAAAACTTAGCATGTTACGCAGGAAGTAAAATCAAATCAAATCAAAAGCTAAACGAGCAGGTTGTTGTTTTTTTTGCCAGTTTACAGAAGTCTGTTGTTCTTTTAGTAGTTCTAGTCGTATTGAATCGTGTTGTATGCTTTATTCAACATGCTGATTAAAGTTAAGGTGAGACAAGTTTTCATTTTAGGGACACACGCTAGCTAGCTTTAGCCTCAATACACCGCCGGCTAGCCGTACTGTTCGGCAGCTTGCTAGCATTACATGACTGTCTCGTATATCAATTCACGGTCGGCCTTAATGTATCTTACATTTGTCTTGCTAAAATATTTTTTTTACTTTCAGTTGTTTCTTGCATCAACACTAACATTAGTTGCCCAGGCAACCCATTAGCACGCTGCTCTTTGGGAACTGGTTTATTCAGCATATTGTTATAGCTGGCTTTAGTAGAATTCCCACCAAACCAGAGGGCCAACTAATTTCGTGTCTTTAAAACAAAAGATCTGTGCAAATCATCTATAGATTTTAAAATGCTGGAAGTTGCAGAGACTGTAATTTCAGAAGACAACCCTGGCGAGGATGTGATCATGTTGACATATTGTGTTTCAGACTCTCACTGGGAAAGAAATAGAGATCGACATTGAGCCCACAGACAAGGTGATGGCATTAAATGAATTTAATCCTTTTGAAGATAAAAATGCAGTGACCTAAATATCACTGTCTCTCACGGCACTGTGATTTCTTACTCATGTCTCTGTGTCCTCTCACCTTCTACCTGGCATGCATTTTGTAAACCAAGGTGGAGCGAATCAAAGAAAGGGTGGAGGAAAAGGAGGGGATCCCACCTCAGCAACAAAGACTCATCTACAGTGGAAAACAGATGTGAGTTCCTCAACACTGAATGATCTCACCTTGCAGTAATTACAAAGTGTGTTAGTTCTCTGTAAGCTCTCTTCTCCAATGCCTCTCAGGAACGATGAGAAGACAGCGGCAGACTACAAGATCCAGGGAGGTTCAGTGCTTCATCTGGTGCTGGCGCTAAGAGGAGGGCTAATGTTCCACAGTCGCTCTATACGTCTCGCCTCCTAGTCACGAGTGGCTGTTATCGTGGGGCCAGCCGAGTGCCAACTCTATAGGTGTCTGTCACTGTCTCACCATGTTACAGCACAGAGATCCGAAACCCCGTGCTCCCAGGCCTAAGCAACCCAAACAAACCAACGAAAAAGGACTTTTCTCCTAATTCCTTTGTAGATGTTTTTGTAACCCACCAGTAGATGTGGGTACCCACCCAGTACATGAGAGCAAGTTTGCGAACACTGTGGTTATTTTGCTTGTGAATAAATGGTGAAGTTGATTGAGCGTTGTGGAATACACTTGTTTAGCACAGGTCACTGCTGACGATTTTGAAAACCGCCTTTTATTAGAAAATGACAGAGAGAGAGAGGATTCAGAGACTATTTACTCAACAAACTGAATTCTCCTAGTCTGTTTCTTCCTAGTAAGGGTAGCAGACTGCACTGACATCCATTTAGAGTACCATTTTTGAAGTCCAATATCAATCAAATGAACATTTAAGAAATGAGATGTTATCAATTTACTGCTAAGGTAATATACTGCCTTAATCTGGAGGTGAAAATTCCAGCCCAATTTTTGTCCTCCATGAATACTCCAAGTGTGTGTAATTTGGTCAACATGTAACAAAGGGTTGCATAAGGGATTTTGCACCTAGACTTCACATTGTGCTTATCTATCTACCTAACAGCCAAAATATAAATTTTGCAGACAGTAATCATGCCCATTATTCCTCCTGAATCACATACATAGGCTTTAGGCCAGGAATTACAAATATTTTAAATCAATAACCCTGTAAGGGGACAATATAAATGACAGGTAGGGAGATACTGGTCAGGACAAGCAACTGTTTGTTTGGAAACAAAACATTTCTATGACTACATATCCACAGGTAAAACAATTCTTTGACCTCAAAAATAAAACAAAATGAATATATTTTGTACATGGGAATACCTCAACTCTTGAGGGGACAAAAGGCACAGGGAAATACAAGCAGCTGAGAAGATGAGTGGATGAAAGAGGTAGGAAGAAGAGAGGAGCAATAACAGACTGGTGAAAGAAAGACGTGCAAGGTCCTGCTTCAAATCCTCTATCCTTAAATCTCAAGCCCACTTCCTTGTGTTTCTAGACAAATCCAAAAGCACTGAATTGGGATAAGAGGCATTTCTTAGTAGCTTAACCGTGGCCCTCGTATCGTTAAACCAACCCAGTGCTTTTTAGGTTAATATGGAGTGGGAGGAAAGCTGGACAATCAGATTGAAGGGAGTGTACATAGAGTAATGTTAGAAGGAAGCGGCTCATATTGACCAACAGGAGCCATTACCATGAGCCACGTAGAGGTACACGTTTTTGGAGTGAAAGGTAATTGATCAAGAAACCCATTCATCAGATGGTACTTACTGGGCAATGTTTGTACAGACAGTTTTGATTGCACAATTCCCAGAAATATGACAGTATTTCAAAATGATACCTGCAGATAGGGGACTGTTGAAACTGCTGACCACCTGAACCTGATTCCAAAGCCTGTGCCATATCAAATGATGGCGTCAATCACATTTATACTTGGGTTTCAGAAGAGGGTAAAACTATGGGGTGACGATGTCTGGCTGAGTTCATACATGAAGCGTTGCTGTCCTATGAAAGACCATCGTTCTACAGTCAAATAAACACAAACAAAAATCAGAGTTATTTTAGAAACATCAGCTTGAATTGACGAGAACGTCGTACGGTAGTGTGGCTGATATAGTGTGAATCGGTCGGCGGGAGGAAAAGGCCCTGCTTCAGAGGGGTGGCGCCTGCCGGTTCATCCGCAGACTTTGACTTTTTTTGTCGTTGTCTTGCTGCACCGATTGACAGCTGTCAGTGGCAGGCGGGGCTGGGGAAGGAGTCAATCTGTACTGTATCCTGAAAGGCTGATCCCTGGGTGGTGTAAGACACGCGGACCCTTATCTTCAGGTTCACCTGGAGGAGGGGGGGGGAAGCACGATTTAGACTGTTACAGCTAGAATGGCCTCTCCATCTACATATGTGATGGGAAGAAAGAACATGTACAGATTCGTTCACACTTTCAATGACCTGAATTTGCCTCTTGATGCCCATGGCACTGTGGTAAAAACGTGTGTGTGTGTGTGTGTTTGTTTTGCAGACCCACCTTGTTTGGGTTGCTGAGGAGCACTGTCTGGGTTACTTTAGCGGTGCCTCGCGCAGGGAGAAAGTCTCCACTGGGGGCCTTCATGTGCAACTGGACACTCTGAGGGGGAGATAGCAAAAGTCAAAAGGTCAAACTCACCCACGTTGATGTTCAGGCCCTCACCCCCACCGAGGACAAGCTGACAGGGTCTAAAATCAACACCCGCCAAGCACCAAATGCTTTGGCCGGTAAAAGGGATTCTTGGCAGGCAAATTCTTCCAGTTTACCAAGCCACGGCAGGTCAGCCAAAAGTTAATTTCAGACACTGGAACTTGACCAGGAAAGCTAGCTTGGCAGCGGGCTTATCTATGGATAGTACTGTGTGTGTTCCGCTTCGATCGGGCTGGCAGTCGAGACCAACCTTGGGGACTGCTGCCTGCAGGGTGAAGCCGCTGATGTCCGAGTCGGTGGAGTTGGAGGCCGTGAGCGTGACCGTCAGGCCCGTGTCTGTGTGTTTCTCACAGTGGAGTTGTAGAGTCACGCCGTTCTTCTCGTACACCGTCGCGGCGGGCGCTGCGGAAAAGGCATCGGTTCAAAATCAAAATCGGTCTTATTCTGCCCACTCTCCCGAATCCTCCCGTTTACTTATCCACATTCATTTCCTCCCTTCACCTAAATCCTTTCATTCTCTCTTACTCTCAACTACTGTGTGTGCCGGACCTGGTGTGAGGGGCGTGGGCTCCAGGTCCCCTAGCAGATCCAGCAGGTCTCCTCCAGCAGTGCCGGCTGTGTTGCTGGCCGGGCCCGGTGCTGGGCTGGGCTGGAGGGGCTCCTCAGAACCACCCAGCAGGTCCAGAAGATCACACACCTTGGGGTAAAAAAAACAAAACACCGTCAAGAGGAGGGTGAAAACCGAAACTTGATAAATCACACAAGTGTTGGCGCATAACACGAACACCGTCAGCCTCATCGCGTACCTGGTTAGCAGGCTCTAGCACCATCGCTAGCGCTCCCTGCTTGAGTTTGGTTGGCTGGATCTCCTTGATGGTCCCCCCTGCCGACTCTCCGTTGGTATGGTCCGGGGAGTTCTTGTCAATCACAGGCATCCTCTCCAGCACCGCAGCCCTGGGAGGAGGGAGAGAGAGGCCTTCACTGTCACTGGTAATAAGACTCACAGCTGTAACATATAATAAGGTAGAGTTGACGGTCTTGATGTGACCACATGATGTGACGTACCTCATGTGGTCATATTTTTTGAAGAGCGCGTTGTACTCAACTGCCCTCTGCTGCAGTTCCAAGTCTATACAGCTGCCATAGATGCTGACGATGCTCCTAATCCGACTGACAGGGGTGGAGAGAGAGAGAGAGGGAGAGGGGGAGAGAGAGAGAGAGAGAGAGAGAGAGAGAGAGAGAGAGAGAGAGAGAGAGAGAGAGAGAGAGAGAGAGAGAGAGAGAGAGAGAGAGAGAGAGAGAGAGAGAGAGAGAGAGAGAGAGAGAGAGAGAGATATGACAAAGCAGCTTGTAGTTGTAGTTAATAATCTCCCACGTCCTTTAAACGAGACAGTGTTCTGGACAGGGGTGTACTACTGTGCTGTGGGTGCATCTGGTCGTTGTGTGTCGTGAGTGACGGAGGCGATGCTTACTCCACATTGTCGGTGATGCGTGTGCTTAGTTTCATGGTGGCCGTGAGAGCGAAGCCTCTGGTCGCCGGGGACGACATGTGGGACTGTAGCACCGTTTCCAAGGCATCCAGGACGTCATCTTCGGTAACCTGGTAGGGAGATGGGGGGGGGGGGGGGGGGGGGGGGTCGTTTGTCACAATGCAGGATGTGAAAGTGGGCAGTCTATTCTAGCAAGTAAGTTTTCTCATACTAAGACTAAGGATGTACCAATTCCATCCTTTAGCTGCTTAAAGTATTAGATACAGAGTACTAAGATGATGCATTACATTTAATGCTCGATAAAGATATAGACCATTCGTTTTTATCCATTTGACATTATGCGTAAAAAGAAAAATCAAGGCTTCAATTTCTGACATGATACGCGGGACTCTCGGTATGGACCATTCCTGTGTCTTTGTCGCCGGGACACCTGTACCTGGCACCGGGCGTTGTTGTGCACAGTTAATGACGGTAAACCTGCACGAAAAAAACATTTTTTGTTCTGCTCCATGTACCTGAACCGGCTCCGTCTCCTCGCACTCTCCTCTCAGCAGCAGGTCCCCATACTCTCCTATACACCAGCACGCCACCTGCACCAGGGATTGCTGCACACGGGGCAAGTGTTACGCTTAGATGACTGTGCACGCCCATTACACTCACGCTGCAATATGAGCTCTTAAAGGAATACACTCTTAAAAAGGAAAGGAGATTGTCCTGTTGGTCAACTTAACTTAAATGATGAGAACATAAGATACCAACATCATCCGTGTATCCCCGGTAGATTATTTGTGCTAGTAGGCTCCATGCTAACACTTTAGCATATACTATTTACACAAAATAGGACATAAAAGTAACGTGCTGTTGTGAACTACCAGGGACTACTTTCTCTGTTTCCGTAGGAAGTGAAGGTGGTAGCCGATGGGAGACCGAGTACAGCTAACAATCGCAGCGGATGAATACGTGGTTGCTCACCTGAAATTGTTCCAAAAATAACCCTGCTGTATTGCGTGAATCTAGGTCATATAATAAAATAAAAACACACCTTTTTATGACTAAAAAGGTCAGTCTCCTTCCTCTGGATAATCTACTCACCTGCTATCACTCAACATAGTGTGTAATAAAGTGTTAGCATGGAGCTCCAGAGCCAGTGGCCTAGCGGGGAGGGGGACACGTGGATGATTTTGGCGTCTGCGTTCTCATCACTTCATGGGTGTAGTTGGTACACACCTGGGTAATGTCGGTGACCAGCGCCCGGTAGAGCTTGTGGACCGTGTAGCAGTGCAGCTCTGAGGCGGTGGTGATGAGCTGGATCAAGTTGGGCACCGTCTCGTCTCTCACGTCGCCCCCTGCCTGGCAGAGAGGGAATGACGGTCACACACAAGCACTGCGCTAGCACACACACACACACACAACTACAGTAGCTAAACAGCAAGGCTAAGTATTTGGCTCGACCTACATTTCCCACCCCAGACACAATGATCTAACTTAGGGGTAGAATCCATCACAGTTAGAGGGCCATTTACCGATGTGGATTAAGCATTAATGTGTCCCGAATCTCCACCATTACCCTTTCTCTACACTTGCCCGTTCCTTTGAGAGAATAGAACAAAAGGATTAGTGTAAGCATTAGCTTTGATACCCATCATGTGCTTTGCATGTATTCCCTTACCTAGAAGTAGTGGAAAATGAGCGGTGAGAATGGTACAGAGAGCAAAATGGAGAAAGCATTAGCCCAGGGTACGAGGCTTAATCAGGACCCCGGTGCGTACACACTTCGTTGTGGCGTAGTGCATTTGCGATAAACGCAACTCCAAAGAAAGGTGGGTGTGGGTGCGGAACCCGTCTAAACAAGGTGGCAGCGAGGCAGCGTGGGCGGCAGGGTGGCGTCTGTATTTACCGTGGTGAGGACATGCAGGATGGTGTCAATGTGCCAGCGCTGGGAGGGCGCATACCTGACAGAGACACAGAGACACACGCGCTCAGTGGTGCTCGGGCTGCGGATCACGCACGCACACGCACACACACGCGCGCACGCACACCTTCCTCTCCCTGCTTACACACACCCACACACAAAAAACATTGCATCGACTGCCATACAGCAATAGACAGTGAGACAGAGAAAGCTATTTATACTCACAGAGCCATTGAAATAGACAGGGATATCGCCGAGAGTAGAGACAGACACAGAGTGAGACATCGAGGCACACATACACAAGCTTCGAGCACACTTTTTTTTGTTATGACCTTTTCACACCAAAATAGCCTTAAGTCCATTTCTTTTCATACCATCAGTCCCATCTTGGCGGAAGAGTGTGCATAATGCATTCACATGTGCATGAATGCGTGTGTGCTTGCATGCGTGGATTAGTGTGTGTGTGTGTGTGTGTGTGTGTGTGTGTGTGTATGTGCGCGGCAGTGCATTCATGCATGTGCGCAGTCACGTGTGTCTGCATCTCCCCCTCCCCCCCTCGCTCCAGTTACCTCTCGGCGGCGTTGAATATGCCGCAGGCGGCTTGAGACTTCAGCTCGGCGGGGCAGGAGGAGAGGAAGAGGAGCAGCTCCTTCATCATGGAGCGGATGTTGACGGCTGACACCAGGGCCAGGGACAGCTCCAACGCTCGGCTAGGGGATGGGGGGGTTAGAGAAGATCAGTAACTACACGCCTGACCCCTTTCAAGTCAATGAATGAAGAGAGAAGGTTCCCGTTACCGTTTGACCGAAGCATCCTGGTCCTTCAGGCAGTCCACTATGGTGCCCCGGTGGCGCTGCACTGCATTGTGGTCCGTCACGACAATCTTCTGAAGGGAGGTCATGGATATATACCTGCACACGGATGTATAACAGCCGGAAAATAAATACAGCGGGATTTATCGTTTCATTATCAGCAGCTAGCAACCAAGATTCCCTGTTTTAGTGCTGCAGGAATGTTATTTTCTCCAAACAGTTGCATTCCCCTTGCAACTGCTCAACTACTGCTGCGTGATCCTAGCTAGCCAGCGCAGGTCCGACGGTGCCGGGTTCTCTCCAGGGGGGAAACCGGTCCCGTCACTGTCACAGAGACAGGTAGAACCAGACCGGCCAGCCCCCTACGGAGACAAGCCCCGGGAATAGCACCAAGACAAAACCCTCAGGATCCGTAACGGGCCTCCAATCTGCCTCCATCTGGATCTGCGATTGAGAGATCAGCATTTGCAGACGCCGTAATCTCTAGAGAAACGGTTCCGGGGGGGAAAGTGATTAGCGAGCTCGGACTGATAACAGCAGGTTTGGTCCGTCTCTTTGGCTTACAGCGAGTCTAGCCGATGGCCTTGTGGAATGGAAACCGTAAATTGACCCGAGAGATGGAGGGGGGGGGGGGGGGGGGGGGGGGTGAGGGGAAGAGGAACAGAAACACTAACCGAATGTTCCTGTCGTTGTTGAGGAGAAATCTTCCCAGGATGTTCACAGCTAGAACCTGTGACATACATACACACATAGATGTCAACAGAGCTGCGCACACACACACACACACACACACACACACACACACTACATGCAGAAACGTTTGCCTCCACGATGATTATTCAATAAACAAGGTCAATAGCTTCACTGTGTGACGGTGGTAGCTCCTCACCCTGAGGCCACTCTCTGACTTGATGTCCATCACGGTGAGGACAGTCTCATACAGCACAGCGCTGCCCGCAGTCTTACTGCTGTCTGTGTTTGTAGCCACCTGTATGACAAACCACACACACACACATTCAGCTGACAGACGCGTTTGTTAGCGCCGGACATTACAGTAATAATCTGTGAAATTTTCATAGAAATGTGTGGTTCCTCTATTGCCGACAGATGTAACACAACAGTGATTCCACCTCCAGCCAGCTCATGAATGCTTTTACATTTGCTGTTCTAGAAACACACAGTGTCGGGTGGGTGTTCCCCCGAGAAACTTCCTTCGTCAACAGAACACCTGAGGGAAAAAGACGTCACTGTACTGGACACACTGTTTGATTGCCAAGCGATGTCCGAGTGCAAAAACACCACAGCGACGACCGCTTAGCATCAAAAATGTCGCAAAATACAAAAAAAAAGAAGGTATAAAGCACCTCACGGATTAGTACTTTCATAAATAAATACACACACACACACACACACACACCTACAAAATGTTCATTAAATGGTGGCAGATATTAGTTAGTTGTGTAAGTGAACACTGGACCTGGGCTAGTAGGTCATTCATGGCGTCGCTGGCTACGTCGTTGTTGCGGCCAAGGATTCTCAGCAACCGCAAGATGCGCACCTAGGAGCAGGAGAGCAGTTACGTGGGTTTGATACCGAATGAAGAATAACACTGTAGATGGCTACGCTGCTCTTATGTCATCGTTATCGAGTGGAAGAGAGTAGTGGAGGTGAGTGCGGCTGACTGACCTGCAGGAAGGGGTCACTGATTCCTGCCACGTTGTGCTCTGGAGAGTAACCCGACGTCACCAGACCTTTCATGATCTGGACCAGCTCCGGCACCGTCTAGGAGACACACCGCACAAACGCTTACATTGTATCGTAGTAATAGTGAACTGACATGTCACATGAGGAAGTAGTGTGTGTGTGTGTGTGTGTGTGTGTGTGTGTGTGTGTGTGTATTTCCATCCTACCTTGCGGAATTGCTGCAGCGTCTCTGGACTCCGCACGCACAACTCGGTGACCAGGACCACGGCGCCATGCAACACGCCTAGAAACGAGTGGAGCCAAAAAGCGTGACGGACCGTGGGAAAACGGCACCGGTGAGACATGCATGTTAAAAAAAAAGAGCTTGTAAACATGTTACCGCGGCAACGTCATGACGGATTACTAACCGTGGTTCTTCTCCGAGAGGAGGGAGTGAGCCGCGGGGGTGAACAGCTCCCCCAGCTCTGGGACTTTCCTCACGATGTGCACGGCACACAGAGCAGCCTGGGAGGGACAACATCAGCGTCTTAACATCTTTACGACAACGTTGAGCAGGTACAAGTTAAAAGTTTACTTTACTTTGTTGTTTGTCAGAAATGTACTCGTTTTATGACAGGGGACTCATAGGGAGCTGAAGGTGATGTCACTTCCTGCCTGACTCTGGTTCAGTATGTCGTAGAATGAGATGATATTTATTTCAATCGACTAGCATTTTTAACATTTTTCACACAATTTTTTTTTTAAACAAACAAAATGCGTATATGTTATGATTGCTTATATAACGGAGAGCGCCACCAGGTGATTTTCAACACTTACTGCTTTGTTTAGTTGATATAAGACGTGTCTCTGTGTCTCCTGTGTCTAGTAAACTTTTGCGTTACCCACTTCAGGTTTTATTTTGTTGTTTTATAAAAAACTAACCAAATTAATAGTTTAACTAACTAATAAAAGACTATTGCTCTGCTTTTAAAACAATAAGCCAATCTCATATTTATACCCAGCATTTTTAAAATTTGTGCTACCAAAAATCAAACAAAATGAAATAAATCTAATAGCATTCTAATACTAAAGGGTAACTAATAAAAGGATTACAAGAATTTCAAAACGAATGCATTACGTTACAAGTTACCACTAAAACTCTAGTGCTCTAACCCATTACAAAGTATTACAAATGCGTATTACAAGTACAGAGTAATAAATAATATTACTTGGAGCCCCTCGCCCTGAATGAATAACGAGGCCCAACACTGTTTGTAGAATACTAAAAAAAGAAATAGAAAATACTAGAAAAAAACAGTTATAAGAATTCATCAAGGTCGCCTTTGAAGGAAGGCAGGAACACAACATGAAATATGTTGAGCTGAAGCGTATGCCCTTGATGCTTTCACACGGCACTCACTTCCAATGAGAGTAACTGGTTGTTGCGACATGTGCGAGTGTGGGGGAAAAAAACAGTTGTAATCCTGACCTTCTTCTTGATGTAGGAGTTGGAGGCGCGTAGCAGCCTGTCAATCTCCGGCGCCAAGTCCCTACACATCTCGGCTGAGCCCATACAGGCCAGTGTGCACAGAGCCAGGGACTGCACGTACTGGCTACTATTAGACAGGTCACTGGAAAACACACACACATACAAGGACCGGTTTAATTGTCCCTCAAACTGTAGTTCTTACCGACGCATCGATAATTTTATTCCAGACATTTCCCTAATTTTCAAGTCTGTAAAGTAAAAAAAAAAAGAATCCAGAGCAAATTACTTGTTCGTCAAATTCAGAGGCCATCCTCAGGAATTACACACACAGCACATAAAAGCTACATTAACATTGAATAGGGCTTTTGAGAGTGTTTTGTCCTTACTTCTTGATGGAGTTGGTGATCAGCAGGCTGGCATCCTGCTTCTCATCCAGCAGCATCATGGCTCCCAGGTAACCGACGCGCTTCTCGTTGTAGCGCGGGCTGGCTATCAGACGAACACACTCCATCTGGTAGGAAGACAAATTGCAACCTTAAATGTGAGTATTAAATAAGGTTAAAAAACAACAACAACAAAAAAACACCACAGCTACTCTACAACCATCTAATGATAATGATGTGATACTTTATCAAATCTCGTAGGGAGATTTTCTTTTCGCTTGCCCTCCTCCAGGGAGGTCAGAGGTCAGGGTCAGCTACAGAATAGCACCTTTGGATCTGGTTGGGATTGAGTCACTTCAGCAGGGCCAAAACAGAGGCATGTTCTCTGGTTGAAGGACAGTCTCTCTAACCACCAGGCCACCCTGAAGACCCAATAAATAGCTCCATGATAGGCATGAGCAAAATTCCCTCACCTGCCCAAAATGAGCGGGGTAGCCCTAACATGTGCACGTAGAGCAGCTTGGCCAGGTTGTGAGAGCGCCCCCCATTGTCAGCTTGTCTGAACTGTGCACGGATGGCGGCGCACTCCCTCTGGATCACGCCCCGCTCCTCACACTGCGTCCTGGCCGACCTGATGACCCGGATCATCTCCTGCAGACGCACTGATGGAGACATGGCTCTGTGGGGGGTGGGTCAAGGAAATGTTAAAAACAAAACAGCATATTAACACAGAGAACAAACAAATATACAGTCAACATGTTGCACAAAGAAAGACAGCGAACAAATATGAATAAGCACTGATAGAAATGTATTGTGCTAGGACTAGTACTAGTACTTCCTGCTTCCTGGATGGGGAAAGCTTGACAGGTATCCGTTTAGTGACACAGTTGTTTTATGAAAGTTGTGTTTTAAATGGCAGAGCTGTCCTAAATCTTCATGTAGGAACTGCGATATAAAAAGGCCCAAGTAAATCAAAGAACTTCCAAAACTATGTGAGTCTACAGGTAATGGCTGTTATTTTGGTGACAGATTGCATTGGCGTGTTTCATTCATAGAGAAGTAGACCCTCCTGGCAGCTGCTGACAGCTAATAATCTCTATATACATAAGGAAATGGCTCCTTATTAACAAGTTAACTAACTAACTAGTCAGCATGACACACCCAAACTCGATGATGCAGGAGAAACACAAGAGATCAGAGGCTAACCAGCTAGCTAACCTTGCAGATGCTGTCAAGCTCTTGTGGTTTAGGACATTAGCTAGCTAAAGAGCTAGCTAGCGTGACCGTTTTATTTATATGGGAGGTCTAGCCTCCGAAGGAAAAACAACATACCTGCTCACTGTACACTGTACTTGCCAATATTCAAACCTTCACCCGAATTCAACCGAGCCCCCACAGCGACTCGGCAGTAATCTGTTGGCTGAAAACCCAACTACTGCATACAGTCCATAGGGTTGCTACGAGTCAAGCCCACCAGAATAAAGACACGACTTCCTGTCAAATGTTTCAAACTAAAGTTTTCTTTTGGAGTACTACAAAATACTGAAGTGGAAATAAAGATTAGATATTAAATTAAATAAAAACGTTAATGACCCCCAAATCAAAAAATAATGAATACAGCAAATGGGGGTTGTGTATGCTATTTCAAAACATAGGATCTATGATTGAGAAGTATGGGTTACAGCATTGGGGTGTGCAGTAACTGTGCTGTAGGGTTTTCTTCTCCAAAATGCGTCCTTAATGAGTCCTCTGGGTATTTTGATACGGTACCGTTGTTCTGCGCACCAAAATACATTTTTTGCCAAAAGGACAGCTTTTACGCTCTTCTTTATTTTGAAGGCGAAATTGCCTAATTTCTGGCGTTATTCCGGATACCTGTGGTTACCTTGACGCAGGTAGGCTTATTAACGCTACCATCACTTCCGTAATATGATATCGGACTGTGCGTGGACTCCGCCCCCTCTACGTCAGATGTCCCAACAGGTGGATAAAATATGCATGAAGCGAGGATGCAGCCGGCAGCCCAAACCACTCACCCTTGTATGCAGTGCAAGACAGCGTGACCCCTACAAAAAACTACTATAGTAATCCTATTATAAATTCTACAAGGGCACTATACAAATACACAGCAAAAGTTTAAAATATCATGCAGCTACTATAGGTAAAATAAATAACACAGAAAACCCTACAGTAATAACAGGAGATTAAATACTAGCTTAAAGTACAATAAGGTCACTATAAACACACTATTGAGTACCACAGACACACTATAAGTCCCTATAGGAATATTATCATTTTTCATTAGGGGATCACCATTTACCTCAAGGAATCACATTGATGGGGCAATGGCGGATCACTTATACAACTGCTTCTCAATGTGACCTCTGTGTGTGTGTGTTCATTGGGAAAGTCAGAGTAACTCGAGTAGCATCACCGACTCCTTTTTGTTTCTTCCAAGTCTAGGCCAAGGACCTGGAAGACGCCTGAATTATCTAATTATATTAAATATTACATTTTCAAAGGAATAAAATTCTTGATTTTGTCACAAGCATTTCACAAGAGTGGTACCCCTGCCGTCAGAGAGTGCTCTGTAATGGTGAGTCACCAATGGTACACCACAGGACAAATGGGCAGTTTGAGATATTTTTCATATTCATACATACATATTTCATTTTGTCTATCATTCTGCAGAATTTGAAATGATGGGGTTTAGCAGAGGTATCAAGGTGTGCTTGAAGCGGAAAATATTTGTTAATAAAAACTAAATCAGCCAGTGCTCAACCTGCCATGGTAATGATAGTATGGAGAACTATGTGCCAGTATACAAAAAAAAAACAAACACGCATTTTGCTTTCAAAAGCCTAATCTGGTATTGGAAAGCATGTATTCCAAACAGAGACATTTTGACATAATTACCAATGACATTTGACTTAAATTACAAAGAGGTGATAAATCCAATGAGAATAAAACAAACAAACCATTTTGGAATGGCATTTTCATGTTAGTGAAATTTCATTTCATTTTCATGTTAGTGCTACTATAATGATGTAATAGTGCACCATACATAGAGCTTGACCATGAAGACAAACAAGAACACAATATCAAGGACGATACAGAAATGACACAAAAAATGACCATGTGGGTGATAACTTGCTATTGCAAACACCTGTTCACCAGGCAGAATTACACTGAGGCAGTGGTGTTGAGGATTAAGGCCAAAGAGCTGAAGAGGAAGACAATCCAGTGTTCTAGAACATATTCCTTGAGTGTTTACATTGACATTAGCTGAATGTATAGCTGGTCCTCTAACTGGGAGTCTTCTCCAATCCTTTTTTCAACCCACTGTGGATGTGAACAAAAGTCTCTGTGTGTATGTTCAATCAGCTGTTAATGGGCTCGTCTTCCTCCCCTTTTCCATCGTTCCCTCCAGGCCCGTGGGGCTCCGGTCTCTCCTCCATGATTGGGTAAAGCACCAAACAGAACTTTTGGCACAGATGGGTCATCTTACCTGCAGAGGGTAGAAAATAGAGACAGTAAACCCATTTTTATATCAGCAATGGCTCTCGTGTAAATTATTGATTTCAACGACACTTGTTGCTGTTCATCCTAACTAAAATATTCCATCCTGCATCCCTAGATGGTTACTTGGGTCATACCACCACCACCACCTTGCATTATCCATGTCACTATTCAAAGGTGCTATCATGATGGACTTGTCTCGGCTCTTTGCCATAATTTACCTTCTCTGGTGTTCCTAACACGTAAGAACACATGAAGAAGTAGCTAAAAATGGGCATCAGTCTAGACTGCAGCTTGCCCTCGGTTCACTTTGTTATGCTAGACTTTCCAGCCAGATGGCAATATCTGTCTCATGCCTATGAAACCTTGGGGCCGTTTCCTGCAGTTTCAGATTACATTCTCAGTCCTAACAAACTGCACCACAGTTAGCTTGGAAGCAGACCTAGACCTGCATTTTCAGGCATCTCAGTGCGGTTATTTGGTGCGCAGCTGAATTTGAACGGCATTGTCCTCCATTGCCTGAACAAACTAAAGCACTAAATAATGCAGAATTTGAAATCAACTACTGCTAACATGCTTGATGTCAACACACCCTATATATTACCATGCAAATGAATAAAACTGGTTTCATGTTTGCAGCGGTTACAGCCTCGACAGCAAGAGCCAACTACTCTGTAAATAAAAGGTTCGTATGAACGGCAGGAGCTTTCCTTACCAACTACATTGTCAAAGCACTGTGGCTTGTTTTCCCAGTAGACTCCCAGGAAGTACACGGGGACACCGGTCATCATGATGGCCAGACCAATACCGCAGACCACAGGCTCTGAGTAGAGGGAGAAGAACAGCAGGAAGGCCCAGAACAGCAGGTAGATCACTGGCCATATTAGGCTCACCTGAAAGACGAGGCATGGACAGGTCACTCTTCTGACACAACCCTCAAATATCGCTTAAGATGCGGTGAACAGTGAGAAAATGTTGTAGTATGGAGCATTAATAGTTTTTTTAAATCACATTTTTAAGAGTTTGAGTGTAATCCTGACAAAGCCTTCATAATTCCTGTAGAAACATCAAGCTTCAGTATTAGTGTTTTTCATTCCAGACCAGATTTACCACTGAATGTGACAATTAAAACACCCTAAATGTGAGAATACCATCATTTTATGATACAATATTACAATCTGTACATCTTTTCCATTTGGGCTACACTCTTTCCTTGATTTGTTTATTGTTTAAATGTTGGGTATGTCTCAACAGAACCTGTGAACTTGCATTGTTGGTCATGACAAGACATGCCACCAGAACCAAACTTGGACCTCTGGAAGACATTAAATAGACCATGCAATATCAAGTATATCAGGGAAAGCATGCATGTTGTGTGGAAAATGGATCCAAATAGTGATAAACTCATGCTTTGTGTTGTTGATAAACCAGGACATCCATGATTTTCTGATGGGGGCAGTCAAAAGTCCTAACCAATAAGCCGGTCTGACGGTGTCTTTACCTTGATAGGTCGATACAGGTTGGGCTGCCTGATGCGCAGCACAATCTGCCCGGCGACAGTCACACCGTAGAAGAGGTAGTTGATGAAGCCCACGTAGTTGATGAGGGTGTAGATGTCACTGGTGCACAGCATCAGCAGAGTGGAGATGCACTGAATAGAGTGAGAGGAGGAGGAGGGGGGAAGTAATGATTTCTTCACAGGGATACAAGATACAGGACAAAGAGGAAGTAATTATGGGTTTGTTTGTGTGATCGGACTCACGGTGAACAGCAGGGCTGGGATGGGGGTGCAGCGGTTCACGTGAATCATGGCCAGCAGACGTGGAAGATGGCCTTCCCTCGCTCCGACAAAGAACAGTCTGAGAGAGGGAACAAGAGGCAACCAGTCCTGAGAGCCGGCCCGACGGGTGCTCGCCTACCGTGGAGGGCTTGCCGCTTGAGGAAACGGCTCGGGGAAAGTGCATCGACAATTCAAGTGATTCTAAGAGGGTGCCGGTGCAGAGCAGGAGTGCAGTGATGCTGATTCCCAAATTCAAAAGATGCTTCTAGACAAATACGTTTCCACTGGAGTTTTTCTTTCTATACAATAAAAAGCCACACAAATGAATGGCTGGACCTGTGGGCCTATGTGTACTGCAATAGATACACACTCTGTTGACAAAGATAGACAAATATGTAGTCTTTATGGCTAAAATCATGACAGGCTACAACATTTTTGGAAATCATCCTCATCCAAACCATGTATTTTTTATATCAGTAAATCAAAGTGGAGATGAGCATGCGTCTATAGGCACAGGCTAAAATGTACACATAGGAGATGAGAGAAAACTGAAATCCACACAGGTACTCACAGAAGCTTCAAAGAGAGGGAAAGAAGGGGGGGGGGGGGCAGAGGAGGAGAAATGGGGTAGCGGGAGCACAAACTGACCGCGAGGAGGTGAAGAGGGAGCCATTGACTCCGCCAAAGGTGGAGAGTGCCACGGACATGGGCATGATCCATGACATCACTCCTAGCAACTTCTCTCCAAACGTCTGGGAGAGAGCGTTAGGAGTGGAGAGAGAGAGAGAGAGAGAGAGAGAGAGACGGGTAACCAGTTCAAAACACATACCAAAATAGCAGCAACTAATCAAGACATTTCAGGAAGACGTGTAAAAGTGCAGGAGACGACACATAGCAAGGATTTGCTACAATGATGAGCATGCACGGGCTCAACGCGGTCACTCTGAACGGCTGCGGGACACGCCAACAACTACGACAACTCAAAAAAAAAAAACGCGTAAACCCACACAGTACATTCGTTTGTGCTCTCACCACTGCCACGGCATTGGAGGCCAGCAGCTCCTGGGGGCTCATGGCTGTGATATAGGCCATGTTGGCGGAGACGTAGACGAAGGTGACCAGGGGGATGGAGATGAAGATGGCACGGGGAAGGTTCCTGGAGTAAGACAGAAAACATGCCAGTGTGTTTATCTCGTCTTTTCCGGCTGCTGGGGTGGTTCATGCCTTTTATATTTTAATTGTTTCTGTGGCTGGAGGGCTCGAGGGCGACGTTACCAGAGCAAAAACATAAAAAGATTTCCAAGTGCGTGTATGTGTGATTCACTTGTATGGGTCGACCAGCTCCTCGGTGACGTAGTTGAGGAAGTTCCATCCTCCGTATGCGAAGGAGCCCTGCAGAAAGGACAGCGCTATCAGGCCGACTTCGTAGTCACGGAAGTTCTCGAAGGCGTGCACCGGCTCCAGCCAGTAGTAGTGACCTGGGAACCAGACGCACACGTTGGGCTTCACTGAATTAAAAAAACCCTCATTTCCTAGCACCCATTTCCTAGCACCCATTCACTGACACACCTGGAACAGCAGAGGGCACCAGATGCTGGCTGCTTTCACAGGGTGTCTGCTGGTCTTTCAAAAGTCTTAAAACTTCTTACATTGACTTGTCTAATAATAAAGCTCTTAAATGCAGTTAATTGCAGTGTTTTAAGTCTTAATTAGTTTTCTGTGTACCATTTCTTTAGCAAGACATTTCTAGCAGACCTATAATTTGATAGGTCTTGTGTTTCTTTACTTTTCAGCTTTGTGAAAATTGTGTCTTAAATTTTATTCTAAGTGCCATTAAGAAGGTCCTAAAAACAATTTAACTGCTGAAACCGGCAGATACCAGTTTTAGCCGACTCTGCTGCAAACATCCTATGCCTGCTGATATTGATTGTGCTGGCTAGAATTAGGTTGCCCAGGGTTTTTAGATTTGGCCCCTTTTAGAAATGGGCTCACCACAAATTTTCTAAAAGACAAACACTTGGGTTTTATTGCTTGACAAGTGAGAATCAACACAGGATCACATAACTAAGTTTGAACAACGCAGCCTGCATCTCCAGCTCCTATCCCACATAAAACGGGATGCGAGGTGGCTAAATGAATGAGTAATCGCCAGGCTGTAGAATGTGACTGGGGATTATGACTGGGATGAAAAGCTACGAGGGACTCTAATCCCTCTTTCACGTTAGGATCACTGAAATCCCGTGGGAGGCATGAGGGGACTGAATGGCGGTGGCAGCTAAAGCATTCCCTCTCCATCTTGGAATCGTGTCTTGAGGAGATCGAGAGAGAGAGAGAGAGAGATCGAGAGAGATCCCAGGAGACGGCTTGGACCGGACATTCCAATCTACCTTTGCAGATCTGGACAACACCCATGATGATGATGAGGCCCAGAGCCAGAAGCTTGCCGGCCGTGAAGACATCCTGGACACGCGTGGCCCAGCGCACACTGTAGCAGTTCACCCACGTCAACAACACTGAGGACAGGAAGAGAATAGATCATAAATCAACCAACAATGAGACAATACCAGACGTTAAACTGACTGTGTGCGGGATTCTACAGCTCTGCCATTTCAGTATCAAACATGTTTGGGTATTTAGGATTCACTGGGACACCGACCGCCCCGTACGCCTCCACTGACTAAATTCAGTCCGTTTGTCAAGAACATCAAGAATCTGTACAGCGATCTCAAATCATATAATGTGTGTATATATAATATATGTGCCTGAGCTCTTGTTTACTGGCTCTTGGATACACTTGGATACACTTATTTGTCTTAGCTCTTGTTTTATTCGATTCTCTATTTGTCTCATTTGTTAAGATAAGTAGGTTGCTAACTTATTGCACTCTTACATTAACACTAGTTATGCTCTTAGTTGCTTGTTTAGGAAGGAAATGCACTTATGATTTCTGGTGACTAGTAGTTTTCTTACCTACCTTTGTTGAATGCACTTATTGTAAGTCGCTTTGGATAAAAGCGTCTGCTAAATGACTGTAATGTAATGTAATGTAATGTAATGTAGTGTGTGAGCCCCAACTCTGTCTAGTCTGAGTATTTTAACAAAAAAAGTGTCAAATTACTGTGTGTGTGATACAATGCCTTTCCAAGATCAGTTAACATTTTAAAATGAGTCTTGTGTAACTGGCTCAACGGGATCGTTCAAAACCCGAAAAAGTGAGCAGCAGAGAATCTCATTCTTGCCGCGACTAGCTCGTCTCCGGGGGCCACAGGTGGAAAACAGGAAGACGTGACACCAAAGTGTCAAGTTGAATCATGCCTTTCCTGAGTTTGAAAGACTCCAACTGGGAAACGCTCCAGGAGGCAGATGGGTTGAGCCGCTTGCTTTAGTTCTCTCTCTCTCTCTTTCACAGCGGTCTCAACTCAAGTCAATTCTGAGCAGTTTAATATCGAGGGAACAAATGATGTGGCGGCAAAACACATCATTACACACTCATTCACAGATTTAGCCTCTTATTATAATATTGGTGCACTAAAACAACCCTTTAAAGCTCGACTAGGCCAGATTTTAAAATATTTTTATCACCCTAAATCACAAAGTGGGCATAACAGAGAAGAACACCCAATCCCTCTCAATTGAGATTATAATTGTAGATTCGCCCCATTTGCCCAAATGAAATTCTGGTGTTGCATATGGTCAATTCTCTGCCCACAGAAACTGAAGAATCATAACTTAAGAATGAAATACAAACTGTGTAAGGAAACGCTCCGTTCAGAGAAAGCTGGACCCACCAATGTTAGATCATTTTGCCCTTGGGTACCCTTTGATATAAAGCGTTCAGAGCAGCCAGGTCGGTAAACATGAGCATGCTGTGTGCAGTTTATCAATGTCAATTTTAAAACGGTGGATTCTTCAAACGGTTATCTCTTTGCTGGTGCCAATATGCAAAGTTGCCCGGTGCAGCTTTAAGCTGTATCACGAAATGTATCTGCCTTCAGCGGGCAAAACACGCCAACGTCAACAAAAACCAATATAAGCTTATTAAATATGGCTGAATTTTATGACTCACGCAGGCAGACGGCGGCCAGCAGGCGAAGGCCGCTCTCCGGGGGGAGGCAGGAGGGGAAGAGGGGCTGCAGGATGTAGTTGGAGAAGGTGAGGGCGATCACAGCCTGGTTGGTGGGGTAGATAACCAACACAGCGATCCACAGACGCAGGAACCTGGGGGACACCGCAGGCAGCTGGTTAATGAGACATGCCATAGATTTGTGTCACACACCAGCAGGTGCACAAACACACACACACACACACACACAAGTGCGACAGTGTGCGAGGAGAATACCAGCCCTCGGTCTAGCAATATGTAACAGGAAAACAAAAGCAACTAATTGCCAAATGAGCACACCAACTAACTGCATTACTCAAATGTACACTGGTGTATTGTTGTGTATGAGAAGAGATGAGCAGAACTGGGTCACGACTTCATCCTTGGGTGGTTGGGAATACACAGCCACACTACAAAGGCGTGTTATTGTACAGTGTGTATTGTACATGGATGTGAGGAGAAGGGAGTATCACAACGTGTGTGTGTGTGTGTGTGTGTGTGTGTGTGTGTGTGTGTGTGTGTGTGTGTGTGTGTGTGTGTGTGTGTGTGTGTGTGTGTGTGTGTGTGTGTGTGTGTGTGTGTGTGTTCGGGGGGCTGAAAGAACTGGAAATTATCACTAATTGCACAGATTTGCTGCAACAATTTCTGAGGCTACTTTCATGTACGACGCGGAGTACTACAGTCTATTGGAACAGAATTTTTTTTTTAAACATGTATCAAGAGTTACATGATTTTCACCGAGGGGCCATTTTTCTCTCACCCAGCCAGTCCACCGAAGATGTCCTTGACATAGGAGTAGTCTCCACCAGACTTGGGAATGGTCACGCCTAGCTCTGCATAGCAGAGAGCACCAATCGCTGTGATAACTCCCGTGGCGACCCACACAATGATGGCCAAACCCACTGAGCCAGCGTTCTCCAGGACTCCCTTAGGACTCACAAAGATGCCTGATCCAATTATGTTGCCTAAGAGAGCACAAAACACACACAGCACCGTTCATCAAAAGGTACTGATGCCTCAGATGCTGTAATTGATGTCATTATGTCAAATAAACCAAAAAAACGCAGCATGGAAAGTTATGTCATCAATCTTCTATATCAGGAAGGGCAATAGTGCAGATATTAGATGTTCATGAACAGTGAGAACAGCATGGGGATAAAAAAAAACCCAGACAGAGCAGAATGAGGACTATTACGAAAGTGACCATTTCCTGTCACTAGACAATGTCTTCCTGTCTGGAGACCAATTACATGCAAAACCCTCAAAACAGCCCCATTCATCTACTACTGTTGGGTGTAGCAGTATGTAGCAATAAGTAGTTGTTCTGGATCCCACCTGTCTTGACAATTTGTCAAAGAAGTCAACTGCCCATGAAAGTTGTTAAAGCAGAGTGATCATTTGGTCACGTCGCAGCATGGGGAGAAATCAGCACACGGTTCAAACAACATTCAAGCATTTCTCTGCCCCTCTAAGCGTGAGCAGGATCTTTATACCTACAAGTTACGCAACCCCTTTTGGTTTACCTCCTTTAACAAGGTCACTAGAAAAGACAAAACAATGTTGGGAGACACTAGCACTGAGTTCCCAGGGTACTGATGCTGAGAACTTCACAGTGTGGCATATACACCGATCAGCCATAACATTAAAACCACCTGCCTAATATTGTGTTGGTCCCCCTCGTGCCGCCAAAACAACTCTGACCCGTCGAGCCATGGAGTCCACAAGACCTCTGAAGGTGTCCTGTGGCATCTGGCACCAAGACGTGAGCAGCAGATCCTTTAAGTCCTCTAAGTTGCGAGGTGGGGCCTCCATGGATTGGACTTGTTTTTCGAGCACATCCCACAGACGCCCGATCGGATTGAGATCTGTTGATTTTGGAGGCCAAGTCAACACCTTGAACTCTTTATGTTCCTCAAACCATTCCTGAACAGTTTTTGCAGTGTGGCAGGGTGTATTATCCTGCTGAAAGAGGCCACTGCCATCAAGGAATACCGTTGCCATGAAGTACTTGGTCTGCAACAATGTTTAGGTAGGTGGTACGTGCCAAAGAAACATCCACATGAATGCCAGGACCCAAAATTTCCATCTCTTCCCCAGGTAGAAGACGCACACGCACCCGGCCGTCCACATGATGTAAAAGAAAACGTGATTCATCAGACCAGGCCACCTTCTTCCATTGCTCCATGGTCCAGTTCTGACGCTCACGTGCCCATTGTAGGCAGTGGGGTCAGCATGGGGTCAATGAGCCTTGGGCACCCATGACCCTGTCGCCGGTTCACCTTCCTTGGACCACTTTTGGTCGGTAGTAACTACTGCATACCAGGAACACCCCACAAGACCTGCTGTTTTGGAGATGCTCTGACCCAGTTGTCAAGCTATCACACCCCTTGATCGATGTCATTCACTTCACCCGTTAGTGGTTTTAATGTTGTGGCTGATCGGTATATGTACTGCAATTACTACTACTGTCAATACATATGTGTACTACTCATGTCATACAGTATATTAAAGTTTTCTTCCACACATCCTTGGAAGATTCAAGTGTACCTCTCCCTTGACTGCAGTAAAGCACCATCTGCATTAGTTTTAAATTCAGCCAATAAAACCCTCGGTTTCACGGTTTTAACCCCACGGGGGGTTGTGCTGCTGGTCTGGCTCCGGGGTGGATGGGGGGCGGGCTTGCTTCCCTGGGCGTTGGACCTTTCATCCTTCGGGGGATGGTGTGTGGAGCTTTTCTTTTGGAGAATCCCGGGGTCGGCCGTGGTCGTCGGGGGAGCTGTTCTGACGTTGTGTGGAGTATTCTTGGTGGGTGCGTTGCGGGGGTGTTGGGTTTCGGGGGGGTGGGGCGAGTGGGGTGGGACCAGTCCCACTGGTCCCTGCTGGTGGGGTTGGAGTGCTTTGGCGGGGGAATTCTACACATTGTCCCTTTAACTGTTGAACATATCTTGTAGAAGTTGTACCCTTGTAACATTTGACATACTATTTAGAGAATTGCCTTTGTACCAGGTCACACTGTATTATGGATGTCTGGCAGTTTTGTTTGTTTGTTTATGTTTGCCTGTTTGTTGCCTTGTTTATAAAACTGATAAACTCAAATAAAAAATAATAAACAAAAAAAGAAAAAGAAAAAACACGGTTTCATGTTTTCCTTTCTGATAATACTGTATTTTTGACACACACACACAACACACAACACACACAACACACACACACACACACACACACTAAGTGAGTCAAGGAAAAAGACAGGAAAAAACAAAACAATAGAACTGTTCAGAAATGGATTAACATGCTAGTTGACCAAGGTGGTAGGTGAGTGATGACTCTGCAGTCTTCCATCCATAATAATCTATAGTGCATAATCTGGGTCAATGGAAAAAGTGAATGATGCAGCGACTGCTCTGCTGATAGTAATGGAAATTCCAATCTTCACACTGGCGGGCGAGCATTAGTGGGATTACTTTTTTATCGACTTTACTCTGCATGTGTGAGAGGGAGAGAGAGAGGAGGCCTGACGGCAGCCTGCACATCCACGGAGAAGCATGAAAGGAACATCGAATGGGCAAATCCAAGATGCATGGGGCTGCTTGTGCACTACGGGTGGTCAGCTATCATGAAACAGAAAGGCTGAGGATGGCAAAAAATAAATGAAATAGGGGAGAGATTCCACTGTCAGTAGTGTTCAACCGCTTGCATCAATACACTGAAAGTGTTTGTCTTTACGGTGGTAAATATAATACTTGGGATCTTGGGGTTTAGGCAATGGAACACAATTTCTCAATTCTGACATTACCCACAAGGAAACTCCTGAAGTGAATGTTATTTTTAACTTGTCTATAGTCCTATCTCACTAAATGCATGTCGGTTGAGTGAATAAGTATCAGCAAGTGCAATCAAGTCGGCAGGAAACCAGGGTTTTTGGTGGTTGAACGCATCAACATTTCCAGGTCGTCGCTTTTAAGTTGTTCCGACTGTGAACGCAGCAATAGAAATGGTAAATAAAAAAAAGAGAGGAAACCAGGGACAGGAGGTACAAAAATTCAGTCTACTCACTTTTTAAGCCTCACAAATCTTTGAGATAAATTTATAGCACACAATATCCCTTGTAGTATCAAACTGATACATGAAGAGGAGTCTTTAAGCAGAAAAAGGCAAATAATGTTTTCCTAAAATATAATTGATTTGTTTATACATCTAGTTGTTTGCTTTGAGATTATCTCTGTCTGACTGGAGGTTACACACATTTTGATTGGTTTATTTATTATTTACCACTAAAACTGACATCACTGGAAGGCACGCCACATGGAGGGACTTACCCACTATAATGCCACAGGCGCTGACCAGGCCAATTTCTTTTTTCAGAGCCACCCCGGAGCTCCCGGTGTCTTTCCCGTCGTCGGACGGGGGGTCTCCGGTGTCCGACTGCCCGCCGCTCCGCTTCCTCGGACCCTCGGTCATCCTGAAGGCCTCCTCTCTCCGATATTTCCCCGCTGTAGTTGTTCAGGTGCAACGCCTCTCTGCCGATACACCAGCACCCAAAAGTGTAGCAAATTTTTACATTTATTTCCTCTCTAAAACAGCACGCGCGAGGATGCTTTTGTATTGACCGGACACATTTCCAGCACAACCAAAATCAGAGACTCTTCCATCACCACATTTTCTTTCTTAGTCTACAAATCTCGATTCTAGAAAAACTAAAGCCTCTGAATGACTCAAGTGCCCCCCCCCCCCCTCCCTTACGTTGTCTACGGTGGTGCTATAATTAGAAACTGCATCACAGCATTAATAATTCAAGCACAGCGACGCAAAGAACCCAATGCATCTGAAAAATGTAAAGCGACCGGAAATAGACTTTAAAACTTTAAGAGTTTGATAATAATAATAAAATGTGGCACCTAGCCAAGAGAAAGGTTGGTAAATATAAAGATATTTAAGGCCAGGTCTACAGTGCTGGAGTAGAGTATTTCCTGGAGCAAATAATCAATGAGACGGATTTTGGCAATTATCCTATCAACAGTTGCCTCCGGAAGTTGACATTTTGGCTCGCGGTGTAAATTGAAATTGAATTCATAAAGCGGTGACTCACCTCTTCACTTCACTTGCAGTGACTACCCTCGTGAGAGCTCCCCGTTAGGTGACCGACTTCATGTTCGGCGTTATTTCAGTCGGCTGACCGTGATGAGCGGGATAATAAAAGACTCCCAGATGACGTGAAATAGAAAAGCTTATTATTTAAAACCAATCAGCGCGTCCCAAATTGTCAACATGTCTCAAGCCCCTCCCTCTCTGCGTGCGGGCAGTAGTAGTAAGGCTTTGTATTCCTCCCATCCACATAAACTGACGGCATTGAAATAACAGATTTTGACTACTCACAGAACCTGAGTAGGCATTTTAAAAGTATTATTGGCCTGTTTGATGCACTGTCTCTGTCATATGCATGCGCTCACTATATAGTGTGCAGGATAGCCTGTACCATTTCTAGTTTTTTTAATTATTAGTTTGTTGTCCAAAACAAATCCCAACAGTAACTGGCAAAGGTGTAGTTAGATATTTAAATCCTCATTCAGCCCTAGTTGGGGATGCCATCTTAAGTAACTGCAGCTTATTAGACACGTACAAACAAGCACATGGTTCTTTATGATAAGGAAACATGGGGAGTGTTTGTGGGGCTACAAGAGCAGATACTAAGATACTAAGTAGATACTAAGATACTGCAGATACTAAGTACTGTAATGAACTTTTTTTTCTGGCAAGCAGATCACGTTCTTAAAACTCAGGATTTTCCCGAAATGGAATTACATCATGTTGAACAGAGCCACTAACATCTGTGACTGAAGAACATGTGTTATGTACTTTGTGTCTAGGAGAGCAGAATTGATTTTGACAGTTGGACAAGCTGACTAAACACACACACACACACACGACAAATACCTGTAAAGAGCTTTGTGCCTGAGATAACCAAGTATTGATCATACCAAAGGAAATCTTTATAGTACTATTACTATTAACTAGTACAACTATTACTTTTGATGGTATCTCTCAGGTGACATCTACTGGACAAATCACATGTTTGCACCTTAAGCTGTCTCATCTAAGCAAACAGTTAAACCTTAATGAGCTACACAGCAAACCGAAAGAAACCTAGAGAACGCAATGGGATGGGACCGAATGAAGCGCACAGCACACGGAGTACCTTACAGTTTGTCTTTATTGACAACATGGCTCAAACACATAGAAATTACCTGTAACAAAACTAAAAGGATGAACAGACAGCAGAAAATAACATGGTGTTGTGACCTGTACAGCCCAACGTTCCTCTGACCACCTGCATCAGGGAGAAGAGTGTTTCATCTGAGTGTGCTCGGTATAAGGCAGAGGTCCTGTTTGACTGAGTGTGTATGTCTGTGATGCCTGATCAGTACAGTAAAAACAAACCAAAGACCAACACTTGAATTTGAACACTTGATAAAGCATGATGAACCAATGGCGAGGTGTTTTGACTGTGAGCCATTACAGATAATCTGAATGAGCCGATCTCATTGGGTGCGTTGACCCGTTTGTCTGCGTAAAAAAAACAAAAAAACACTAACAGAGTAAACTTTGTGTATGGATGATAGCCCATGCCTGCTGAAATTGATTCTCTCAAATCGACCACACTCAAAAATCTGGTTTATCCAATTAACTATTAAATTGCAGACTCAAATGTGCCCGTGTTTGGTGGTTCTCGAAACCCAGTCAGCGCAGGCTTTAGGGGCTCAAAACAGAAGTCCAGGTTAACCGTGTACACAAAGAGTCGGGGCTACATCCACTTTCCGATTGCCAACCGAGTGCCTGTAGAAATATGTGCGAGTATGCTAGTCGGCAGGTGCGCTGTTGCGCGTCGTCCTCACAGGCCGATGGTGTAGGAGCGTCCTGCTGGGTTGTGGATGGCAGAGCAGGAGGGCTCGGTCACGGCCCACTCGTACCACACTTTCTTCCCGTTGTTGCAGCGCCAGAATCGCACCGTGACATCGTCGTCCTGAGACAGGGGGATGGGTTGCTGTCGGGTGGGAGAGAGGAAGAGTAGGGTAAACCGATGAATGCATTGATTGTGGTGCATTCTTGAAGTACAAAAAAACCCCAAACAAGACAAGACAATGGATGCATCCTTTAATACAAATAGGTTTTGCAGAGTGATCATTGTAGAGCTTACTTTGAGCGGGAAAAGGATTGGGAACCAGGAGAACATTCCAGGTGAATGTGTATCTGGCTTGATACCTGCAACAGACACACACACACACACACACACGAGACATGAATACTCAGACCTGATCTCAGCATGACATGAGCTCCTTCTTCTTAAGATGACTTACTGAGGGTGACATCTTTGTAGAGCGTGGTCTCGAAGTAGCCAGCAAAGCCGTGGAGCACCGAGCTACAACCCACGGCGAATCTGAGGCACTGATACCGGTTATTGTTCATATCTGAGAGGGAGGAAAAATGGTAGACAGCTCATTTGTAATAATGCATTACATCAGGGTGTCGTTACAGGACATGTGCTTAAGTGTGTTTGGCGTCTACCTGTGGTGGGGTGTTTGAAGGTGAAGCAAGCCTTGGGTTCGGACAACTGGTGGAAGTTGTGCAGGCGCACTACGTAGGGCGTCTCAAAGTGGCACTCGGGGTCTTTGTCGCGCTCCCGGCAGCCTCGCACCTCGTTGTAAAGCTTGGAGGAGGACAGGGGGGCCAGGAAGGACGTGTAGGAGCAGGGGATGCTCACGCCATCATCTGAATGATATGAGAGGATGGGTAAAAGAGAAAGAAGCAAGCCTGTGTGAAGTGATTGCGAGAGGCAGATAAGCATGAAAAAAATAATGGACCATAACGTGAATCGTTTTCACATCGGTTGGTGCGGGAGGTCAGCACTGTGACTCTGCAGCTACTGTGCCTGAACTCTGAAATGTAAACCGAGTTCACTCAACGCTACCTTTGAGAAAGTGCTGGGCTCCGTCTAGGCACTCCGGGGAGAGTTCGTTGTCGCCGAACGATCCAAGCAGCTCGCTGACAATGATATCAGCCTTCTCGGGTGCCGCCCACTCCCGCATGTCACATGACACCACTGTCACCTGATCGCCCCACTCCTCGAAGCGCCAGTTCTCCAACCTGAGAGAAAATAATAGTATGCCTGGGTCAGCTTTGCTCCAGTGATTTGATTTGCGCACCATTAATATTTCCACTGAAAGGGGGTCATCACACACAGCGGTACACGATTATTCCCACCGGTCAAAATGAGCTTCAACTGTGTACATTAGGGAAGGAGTTGCACAGCTGCACACATTTCAATTGGTGGGAATCTGTTGTTTCACACATTTAGCCCGATAAATCAACGATGGGCTGAACATTTACAAATCCAATTTTGCACAAATTGTGACATCCCAAAGTGAAAATCTGCTTTTGGGAACTTTCAGACTTGCCCAGTTAATGAGTCCTGGTGTGATCGCATTAATAAAATTCACACTGTGCATGAGCAGGCAGAGTAATACTCCAGAATACTCACGTGACTACAGCATTGGGATTTTTCTCCACAGCGTAGATCCTCAGCTTCCTGTCTGCCTGTCTGGCGGCACGCAGGGAGGCGTTGACCAGGGGACCCCTCCCTGCCCCCAGCACCATCAGCACCCTGTGGCAGAGACACAACGTTAGAATGAGCTGTAACCTTTGCTTTTTGGACTAGATCACATCTGGAGTGGTAAGGTTATTATTTTCCCATTGTATTTTAACTATTTATTAAGCATTGTACCAGAAGTAGTATTATCTGATTCTTTATCAGGGGAACAACATATGCACCATTAACTACTATTGTTTTAACGCTAAAATAATTGTAATACTGTCTACTCACTGAACGTTGGTGTCTTTCTGCTCCTCTGGGACTCGGTCTAGTAGACACTTATACACAGCCTGGAGACACAAGGCAATCCAATCAATACTTTGACAGTCAAACCCACCATCACATCCATCAGAGCCAGTATCCATACTGCTATGGGACTGGTTGGTCCCAGTCCTATAGAGCTCAATGGATAGAGCATGGCACCAACACTGCTGGGGTTCACTACCATGCTAAACATGCCTGCATCCCCAGTAGCGCATGGATAAACCCTTCCAACAAATGTCGTGATTAGACTGGATAAACGTCCCTGTGACTTAGGAGTCAAACTGGTCATAACACTTGTGTGGATACGTGTTTACCCATAAGTGCTCAGATGGACTAGAGTTGTGGTTTCTTGGGTGGGCTTTTGTGTAATAACGCTGCACTTGCACAAGAAGTGAACATTGCACGTGTGCACTGCGTTATTGTGCCGTGTGTCTCTCTCTCTGCCAGACGAAACTCCCCTTGGGGTGATAAATACAGAGTCTATTATGTTCTTAATGGGTGCAGCTACCTCTCCCAGATCATCTTACCTGTTGGTACTGTGAGTATTTAATAGGGTCCTTCTCAAACACTTCATACGTCTGAGACTCCAAGTTATCCATGAGGGGCTAATGGGAAGGAGAGAGGAAAAAAACAAAGAATACAATTATATATATATAAAAAACATATTCAAACACGTGAACACAAACGAGCAGACACACTTACCTGGAGTGGGGACTGCAGGTAGTCTTCATAACCCTTGGCGAAGAGCTCATAGGCGTTGGGTGCAGGTCGGTTCTGGTTGAGGTATTCCAGATACTGCAGGTAGGAGCGGAAATCCTTCTCACTGTGGCGACTGATGCCTGTGAAGATGAACTGGGCCTCCAACTGGAAGGAGACAGTTGACTTGGTAATTTCATCTCTTTAAAAGCATTTAGCTCCAAAATAACTGTTTGTGTATTTGCACTGAATGGTACTTTACTGTTCTATACCTTGAAAAGACGGAAGATTATTCGCTGATGGGCTTTCGACAAGACAGGAAAGCCCTTCTTATTGGTTAGGAAGATGCTGGTGGGAAGTATGGCTGCTTTGATCGGCTCCCCAAGCCACTTGTCGATCAAAGAGTCTGAGGGCATGTCTGCTCCAACTTCAATAGCTTCAGGAACACAAAAAAAAAAAGAAGTCACATTTTCAGTACCAATGACAGCAGTTACTTCGTATTGTTTTGACATTGCCCCAGGTTGTTGTTGCACAATGTGCTCTCTCACCGAGACAGATCCTCTTGTTGTAGTCACAAAGAGTTCTGAAGGAGTGCCACCTGAAAGCGGAGAAAACAAAATGAGTCAGGATTGCAAAGGAAATCAATAGCATCTATTTTGGCATGCAGGCAGCACTCAGTCTGCTCATGAAGTGTACTGGCAATAAGTCTAACCAGCGCCAAGTCTTCTCATCAGCACTTGAGTCATCAGTGCATTTGGTTGGTTCATTCTCGATGAGTTCTTCGCGCATGTCCTCTGGGGCAATCAGCGGGACACGGAGCCAGAACTGATGAGACACAAATAACAGCAGCGCTTAATTGGGGACTACAGTCGTCTGTGGAAAGCTGGAGCGCGTACAACTTCTGAAATACACCTAAACAGGCTTAGCCAAACCTACAAAAAAAATGTGATCTAATCTCCTAATAGGGCTTTTCTGCCATGTTATTGATACTACATGCAGTCTTCACATGGCATGTTGGTTTTGTTTAATGCTGTATGCGTTACATTTGAGGTGTGGTGTCCAGTTTGGATGTGGTTGAGCAGCAGGCGGGCTAGGTTGGCACTATGGGGGCCCTTCAGAGGGATCATTAAGACGGGCAGACCCAGGTAGGATGAGAAGTTCAGCTCCTGCACCAGAGCCTGGGAAGAAACATGAGGCCAAGAACGGAGAGTGCATGAAGAGAGGAGACAGGTGAGAGTGATTGGACAAGGTCAGTTGATTCAAGACTACAAAAGCTTGTGATCAACACACTTTCTTCCCCATTAACAGCCTATTTCATTTTAAAAACCATATTGACAGTCAAATTTTCCAAGAGTGATGTGCAACTTACAGCCTCTGAGTTCCTGCGCTCGGTCTCGATTTCTGAGTCGGCCTCGATCCATGGAGAAAGCTTTCCAACAATGAGTGTATTCCAATCTAGACAAAGCACAATGGATTATTAAGTGAGGACATTTGTTGACATTTTACAATTTCTCGTCAATCCCTTGAGTCATCTAATCTCACTACAATAAGTCTTACTGGTCTTGTCTTTGGGAAAGTGTGAAAAAAGGCTGGGGCTCACATTTTACAACAGTGGATTTGATGTAACAATCTATTGTATTACTGAGGATGAGCACCTGAGTAGAAACCTGGCTTGGGCACTTCTCAACAGATGTTAAATCATACCCCATGAAGGCTCAAGAGTCAATTCTGGCAACCCAGAACTCTCTTAAAATTGATCAGACCTCAACACCCATAATTTAAGCTGACAGCACACTTACACTTAATGACAGCTATTAGACATCAGGTCAACCACGAAGGAAGAAATTACTTCTAAAGTCCTGAGAAGACACACCATTATTATTACTATTATCTTTCAACCCGCAATCAGAGATGATAGCTAGAAAGGGTCAATACTCCCACTTCAAGTTCAGACTACGTAAGGACACTGATGCTGAGAGAGCAAATACAATTCCACTGACAAAATACAACCGAGTGAGCAGCTAATGACAAACCATGCCGAAAACTTCTGTCTTTTCTGGGGGGGGGAATGTTATGCCAAACTGGATTAAATTATATATGTCAGGTAAGACGTAATACATTTTCTGCCGAATTTACCAGGAGCTCCTAACGACCCACGACGAGCTTAATGTTTTTGTACCAGTTTTGTACATTTCCCATTAAACAAGTTAACATTTAAGATCTCTCCATACAAGACAGGACGGAACGTGTCGATGTTGTGTCGAGTTTTGCATCTCTGTTGAGAATTAGTAATTCTGTGTATACCCACACTATACACTATATGGGGGGGGGGAGAGACATCAGAAAAAAATGAAAGGGGGATGCATGCTTGTTTTTTTTACCTGCCGAGAAAAGCATCCCCTCTTTCCTAAGGCCAGCTGAGGTTCAAAAGCATGAAATTTACAGTGTGAACTCTTAAGTACACACACTGTGTGTGGCTTGGTAGACTTGAAGTAAAACGAGTGTTCTGCACGATGTGAATGCAAAATTCGGCATAATGCAATGCTTGGCAACGATGCAAAACTCGGCATAACACCGGTGCTAACAACTATCAACGTCTGATATTATATGGGGCGGGAAGCACTAACCTCTCCCACACAGCAGCAGGTCTGACCGGGTCTGGGCTCCGGCTCGGGCTTTAGCGGGTCCCAACTCAAACTCTCTCCTGAACCTCGGGTGGAACAGGGGCATGCACAGGAAGTCAAACCTGGAAAACAGAGTGAGAAAAGACAGGGTTTTACGGTTGGTATAGTTACAAAAAACAACCAGACCTATAAGGCGAGAGTATATCGTTAGCTGCCCCTTAACTAGCTAGCAAAATGGTGAAAGAATAGGCCTATACCTGTGTAAGAAAGACTACGGGGGTGAAATATGTCAAGCATCATTGTGATTGTGCACGTGCTAATAATTCACCGGTTAGCCTAGCAAGCATCATCTTACAGAAATTATGCTAGGAAACCCGCGTGCCCCTTGCCTAAGCTCACTTTGATAGAAAAAGAACGTGCGAAGTACAGCACTCTTCTCACCCGAGTTTAGCGACCGCAGCTAAAGTGTCAGCTACCTCCGGCACGCAATTCAAATCTCTCCCGCAGGACACCTTGCTCCCTGTACTGGCGGACGCCATGATTTAGCTGAAAAATGAATGGACTGGGGCCATCTCGTTGCTTTTGCTTTCGATGAAACTGACGCCATCTTGGCTCTGCGAAACCGTTCGTTCTCATGGGTTGGCAAGGCGATGTAGAACCAAAATGACGTCGCAAGTACTCCAGTTACGTGTCTATTCAATTATCGCGATATTGACATCTGTAGCCGGTTTCTGCCATAGAAGAAACAACCTCTGTCCCTCTGGCTCCAAAACGGCTGTTTACGGGACACATATAATAGACATACAAAGAATATATATTGTGTTGTTTTTACCCAGGCGGCGCGGGTTCGACTCCCGGTATGGGAACTACCCTTTTACCCTGAACACCGGTAATTTATCACTTTTCATCATTTTTTGGATTTTGCGACCATTGTCATTCGTGTCACGGCGACCTTACACATCTTCACACACCTTCATCACACCTGGAGTGGAAGTTCCCCTAGCGCTGCTGAATGAGGACACATGCAGTTAACATATACTGCTAGCTCAAATTTGTTGAACAGGTACATTCAGGTACCTTCCAAAAGGACAAACTCACAGTTATGCTCATAGCCAGGAAGCAAGACTTCCCACTGGTCAAGCATGCCAATCAATCAATCAGTTGATCAATTGATGAATCATTCACCTACAGCGCCTACCCTTGTCTGATAACCGATGGGCAAAGCAGCAATATAAAGGACCTCACGCCACACATCCAAACACACACACTTACTGGGAGCTGTGGTGGGAGCTGCTGGCGAGGTCGCTCATTGCAATGAATGGATTTCACTTGGTGTGATTCTCTCACTGGCATCCATCTGGAACATTCGTTTTAGGAGGTCAACAAACTGCCTCCTATCAGCGACCTCAGCCCTGTCCTCTTCCTTCAGGTTGAACTAAATCACCAAATGATGAGAAAAGTCCAACGGGAAATCAGTGGAATCATCTTCCTGACTCATAAAAAGGTTGATGGAAGTCATGAATTCAACCAATTCCATGTCTTCAGCAGCTACCACCTACTGGACTACCTACCTCTGTCAGCTCATCCAGAGAGCTGAATGTGTACCTGCCTGTTGTCTGTGCAGAAGTGGAATGTTGTACATTCATACTCCCCTGGTGTCTAAAAGAAGGTAACATGTATTTGAAACCTCTTATCACTTTAGATGAATCACTGATTGATACTGACAATAAATATCCTCAAATAGAGAAGAAAATGTTCAAGAGAAAATAATATTTGGTCAATAAAGCGGTGTTGTGGTACCATGAGCCTCCAGCCTCTAGCCCTCATGAAGATAATAACTTAACTGTTCCAGCATGTTTTCATGTCAAGCTGCCAGAGAGATACACAAGAGACCACAGACCCTACTTGATAAGGTTTTGTCTGAGGAACATTTTAGAATATTTTTTTGTCAGATTATGTGATTCAGAAGACTCACTATACTGTACTGGCGGGGAGGTAACCGTATTCCTTATTTTGGTGGGGGACGCTCCTAGAACCTACTCACAGACCCCGAGGGCCCCCCAGACCTTACTTTGAGAACCAGTGATATTGGACACTACAATAGGCCTAGTCTGGTAGGATACAGTTATTCAAAAGAAATAATTATATTGACTGAAAGAAGGCCTGAAATGAAGTTTATGGGTGGCAGACTTTTTTTTTTACTGTAAAAATGATGTGTTTGTGAAATCGCGTGTTACTTAGAGTTACCAAGCTGACTCAGCTGAACTCTTAAGGTTTGTAGAGAGTGGCTTCTCTGGATATCACTTTCACAGCAGGTATTATCAGATTTCGCTTATGTTTAGGTGTGTGTGCATGCGTTTCGGTGAGTGGACGTGTGTCGGCATGCTACAAGCAAGCTGTGACTAGGACTATAAAAGGGACTCGGTTTAGGATTTCCAGAGCACACGATGCCAATGTAAGGTTCCACCTACACCTACCTTTAACGAGACAGCAATTCCCAAACAGAACATTTCAATATTTGTGAGGCTTATGGATTTCTGATTTTCCTGAGGATATATTCTGTTTTATTCTATATGCTTGGACAGTGATTTTTACCTGTCAGTATCTACTTCACTCACACCACTATGGCTTTACAAGACATTTGTAGCTTCAAGGACACCATTGTGCATGACGAGTGGCTAACTCCTGCTTCACTTTTGCAAGATGCAACCTCCGCTCTCGACGTGACTCACCAATCCAACGTTGGATGGAGGAAGTTGAACTCGGAGAGAAACGGTGGGATCCCACTGAGCTTTTTCATTCCAACTTTGCCAAACTCTGCCCATTTCCACAACAGACTCTCAACTCTTTTCTCTCTGTCCACCCGTTCAACGGCGGTCCGCAGGCCCTTCCCTCTGTCTCATGGCACCACCACCCTGGGTTTCATCTTCCAAGGTGGGGTCATTGCAGCTGCAGACACACGTGCCAGCGCTGGGGGTCTTGTCGCCTGTCCCTCTGTCAATAAGATCACTCCCATCCACTCCCATTTAGTGGTCACGTCCTCTGGCAGTGGTGCAGACTGCGTGCTGTGGGAGCGAATTTTGACAAGAGAGATCCGACTCTACCAATTACGCCACGGGCGCTGCCTGTCCATAAGCGGCACAGCCAAGCTCCTCTCGTTCATGCTGCACCCCTTTAAAGGGACCGACGTGTGTGTGGCCCTCACACTCTGTGGCTGGGATAAGGAAGCGGGGCAGAATGTGGATTGGGCGATGGGGTCAGCAGATTCAACTACAGCATCCTTGAGTCCAGGAACGTCATTTACGAACGAAGGTAGCTCCTCGGCTGCCGCCACTACTCAAGATGTCACTGGGACGAGCCATTCCGCATCCCCTAACGGTGGTCCAAAGCTGATCTACGTGTGCAGCGATGGCACTCGGTTGCAGGGAGACGTCTTCTCCGTGGGCTCAGGCTCTCCCTACGCTTATGGAGTCCTGGATGGAGGGCTGAGGTGGAGCCTCAGTAAAGAGGAGGCTGTCTCCCTGGCCAGAGAAGCTGTGTTCAGAGCCACTCACAGGGACGCGTACTCAGGAAACAACGTGGACCTCTTCCACATCACAGCCCAGGGATGGAGGCGCAGAGAAAGGGAGAACCTGAAAGAGGAATATTATAGAGAGCTGGAGAGGAAAGTGAAGATAGCCGAGGAGAGAAAAAGAGTGACACTTTAATTATCAGTTGCCCCCTATCGCCTTTTTTCACTTTTGCAAACCTGTGAGAAACCATGGGTTGTCATGCGAATGCGAGAGTGTGGGATGAGGCAAACCTTTTTTTTGTGTGTGTGTATGTATGTATTTGTGTGTGTGTCTAAAAGGGCGGTGGGTTTAGAAAATAGAGTGAGTAATCCAGAGTAGAGTTTACCTAACTTTTTGGCTGACATAAATCTTGTTTAAAGGCTATTTTGCAGACTATATCATATTTGTGTGCATTATATATACATGATTGTTTTTTTGTTTTTTTAATATTATTGGTTGTTTGCCTTATGATGACAACAGACTGGAGCTCAGTTTACCCGCCTTTTTATTATTTATTATTATCGTTTTGTTCAGTCATAGTCCGCCAGAACCATAGAGGGCGCTGTTAGATTTTGCCATCACGGATCAACGTCTTGTCCTAAATAAACGGCGGAAGTTGCTTGCTCATCATACAGTTGCAAAGATGGCGCTCGCTAGTGTGTTGCACAGTGATTATGCGGATTTTTCTTTTGATAATCATAAATCCTTTGCCTTTGGTTGTGGACTCGGACAGAGCGATCTGGGGGTTGGGGCTACGCCGGGAGACAGTCTTAGTTTTACCGTTACATCGTCTCTGAATCCCGCAGACGAAGAAGGCCCCGAGAGGAAAATAGAGTTTCTCCATGGGACCACCACCTTAGCATTCAAAGTAAGTAAGCTAAGTTAACCAGTAGCGCACTGTAGCCAGATGGAATTACAAACCTCAATACAGATAGTCACCTGTCATCATTGTTGAAGTGGATATTTGATCAATCGTTTAAAATCGTGCTTACGTATTTACGCGGCTTACGTACTTGCCATAATAGGTCTAACGGTTATCGCTAGCTTGTCTAACGTCAACTGCTGTCTCATTGCGAATGAATATAACGCCATTTGTACTTGTTTTGGTTTAGCTAATTGGCTCCAACGGCGACCTAATTAACACAGGGTATCTTCTCAATATCGTATCTAGAGGCCAGTGTAATGTTCCACTTGGCCTCGGCAGTAATGTCAGTGTCACTTGTGTTGTATTTGTGTTATGGGAGCAGTCGTAGCACCGGACAGCTCCACGTTCTGGAGTAGCTAGCCACGCTGCCTTTCTCTGAACCTGAAGAAAACAGAGAGGTGACTCCTGTGTTGTAATCTGTTGCTTCTCAGTTCCAGCATGGTGTCATTGTTGCGGTGGACTCCAGGGCCACGGCGGGCTCCTACATTGCCTCCCAGACAGTGAAGAAGGTGATTGAGATCAACCCGTACCTGCTGGGTACTATGGCTGGAGGAGCTGCAGACTGTAGCTTCTGGGAGCGCCTACTGGCCCGCCAGTGTCGCATCTACGAGCTTCGCAACAAGGAGAGGATCTCTGTGGCGGCAGCCTCCAAGCTGCTGGCTAACATGGTGTACCAGTACAAAGGCATGGGCCTCAGCATGGGAACCATGGTGTGTGGCTGGGACAAGAGAGGCCCAGGTAAATAAAACAGCTCTATATGACATTTACATTAGATCTATTAGTCAATTAGTATATATGTATACTTCTTATAGTTGGCTTTATCTTACTTAGGTGGCAGATTAGATGGGGATTTCCTACATATTCAAATATAATATGTGGCTGAGGGTTTTCATGAGCAAGGTAAGTATTTAAAACAAGGGATGTGTGGTATCTAGAGTAAAAAAAAAACAGGGGGGATATTTAGCACTAGAAAAAATACTTCTTCAATATGCAACATTAATTGTGATTCTACACAGCTCCAGAATACCTTGGTTAGGGATCTGGATGAAACTTATACCTCATGCAATTTGGATGGTTGCAGTAGTTAGTATTGTGATTAGGTTTTCATAAAGTTTCAGAAAAGTGTCCTTTTCTGTGGTCAACAACTTACCTGAGACTTTTGAAAAATTTAAGATGTGATAAACTCCACTCAAAGCAGTTTAAAATGGACATTATTATTACCATCTGTTTCAGGTCTGATGTATGCACAAACAAACACACCTTACCACACATTAATTTCCCACTCTTGGGAGTTCCTTTCTTTTTTTCAGAAGGATAGCATCATATTTGGGACATTGGGACAGAATTCTCATTGTCATTTAGCGCTCATTTGAGAAACATCAGTCCAGTTGTTTTTTAGCACAGATCGCTGGGGTCTGTTTTCAGTGCACAAATGTTATTATGATGACCAGTTCTGCTGCACGTGTTCACCCCAAACAAATTGTCTCACATTTTATGCCACTCATTATTTCCTTGGATGAGGGTGAACATGGAAGGTTAGGTGTTTGACTTAAATATGTTATGTTACTCTTTGGTTGAAATGTAGTGTCAGCACTCACCCTGTCTTGATCTGTTGTACTCAATTTTAACTCAAATAATTTCACTGATTTTCCTTTGTTTCTTGTCAGCTGTAAAACATATCCATCTTTAGTACTCAGAACTGCCAGCTTGTGTAATTTGCCAATATAGAAATGTGCCAAAATTCAATTGCATGCTACATGTGCTGCTGCAGTGAAACAGAAACAGAATTGTAGTTGCCAACGTCTCTCACTAGATGGCACTGCAGCCACTCTCATGGTCAACCCCTCTTTGTACTCCGAGCTGTGCTGTTTGTATACCGTGCAGTGAGAAGCCGTACATCACAGGTTGGTGTGCTTAAAGAGGCCGCCACAGTGACACAGTAATGGGAAATCGATGAGGCTGGGACTGCAGGCCAGCGAGAGAACCGCACGATGATGGACGTAGGGTCTCAGCCCTGGACAATTGGGTCGCATGCATAATGCCCGTACCTCCACTGAGATCGATGGCGGCTTTGTCCGGCAAGCAGAGAGGTCCGTGTGAACAATGAAGGCCCCCGGTGTGCCAACCAACGTAAATGACACGTGTTAAATCCCGGGCAATCAATTGGGGTAATAATGATCGCCGTATAACTTCCAAGGGAGTGGCGGCCTGCCTCGGCCCCTGCAATGCCGGTGATTGAATGTAGAGGTAAATGTCATGTAAATGAAATCAATCGCGATTAAGAGGGAAGCTCATTAGCCAGCTACAGTCATGTCAAGAGCACTTATCCCACTGATTTAGTGTCTTAAGCCGCATGAAAAATAAATCTAATAAAAGGCATGTTGAGGAGCTTGACAAATATGGCTGTAAATAATAATGTTAAACATTATGACACTAGTAATCAGAGTGTAGTTAGTACCTGGCAGCTTGGTAGTGTGTTGGCTGTGGGAGAGAAGGCAACACAACTCTGCACTCGAAGTAAAGCGCCCTCCACCTAGGGTTGGGTATCGAACTGGTGCCGTTTACGTACCAGTTCCTGTTTGGTCTAAGCTGAAATACCGATAAGCTCCTGGACAAATGGTACTGCTATTGGTTCTTAACTGTCTAAATAAGTTGAATTAGTTTACACTGAACTTCTCAGGCATTAATGTTATAGCGAATGTTTTGCATAGGAGATCAGCAGTCAGATGAGGACAGATGCAGTACATTGTGTGTGTGTGTGAGCCTCATTCATTGAGATGAGGGTAAGCGGCTGGTGACCCTCTTCCTTTTATTACTCATTAACTCACACAGTGGCAGGCAGTTCCAGACAAACACTGGCTAAGAGATGGCGTGCAATCTGAAACGCAGCATACAAACTAGCATTCCCAGACGGAGAAATCAAAACACCGCCTACTAACTACCCGTCTCAGACCACGTACCCGCCATAGTCTGTGGTTCATTAGATATTCAGCTGATGTGCTTTGATGTCGAATGCCTGAACACAGTTGCCCTAAACCAAACACCTTTTATAACCTTAAACGTAGCAAACAAACATGAAATGATGATAAATTAGATGCTGAATTTGCTGAAAATAGATGCTAATGGATAATGATGCCTTTTGCATTTAACAGGAACGTATTGATTACACGGCGATCAACGTTGCCTCCGCCGCGGTGTTCATTTGAAGCAGTGCAGTTTTTAACTGCTTGAGTAAAGTTTCTGCTGGATGCAATACCTCAAATACCGTATCAAAATAAGCGAGTCCAATATTGTGTAAGAAGCGAGTAGGCGGCCTCTTGCCCAGCAGCAGTTTTGAATCACTTCATCCAGAGATACTGGATACTGGTCAGTCACATTTCTATCCATAGCTACTGGTCAAGCTGCATTGCTCCAGCATTAGCGTAGCAAACTCCCAATTCCTTCATGATGTGTAGCTATGAGCCATCACTGTTGGTGTGGGGGGGGGGGGGGGGCTACCTGATGTTCACTTCTCAATATTTAGAAATTATGTTAAACCACCAAAATGTTACTAAGATCTTACGTTGAAAAAGTAAATTATACTTTGGTATTGGTAAGTAGTATCTACCCAACCTCTACCACTTGCTTCAAAGACATAACATGGTCTGTCATGAGGTGTTATGTGATTTTAAAGTCGGCCCCAATGGGAAGCGGCCTCATTAAAACGGGAGCAGAACAGTGTAGTTATTATGGCGCTCAAATCTTTTCACTGATTCGCCAACCACATCGGAGAAGAGCCATGCGGATGAACACGGGCAGGCTTGAGTTTTACAGCTGCTCCCTTGTGAGTGAATGAGCATCTACCAATCAGGCAGGCAGCATCTTGATGTAATGGACCCCCCTCCCCTCCCCCGCACGCTTTTTAACCGCCGCTCTCCTCGCGACGTGTTCTCGTGAGGAGGACAGACATTGGCCCGTTCGACGCCAGCTAGCTAGCCAGCCAGCCAGCCAGCCAGCCATCCATCACGCCGCGCCCCTCACCCACCTCCTGAAAGCTGTCAATCCAGCCAGCTGCACAGGCTGGTGTTGGAGGGGGGGGGGGGGGGGGGGAGAAAAAAGGCTCCTTAACCACCTGTCACTGGATTGATGGAGTGGAAGGAGCCTCTCTCTTGGCCCGCCGCCGCTGCTGGAATGTGCCACCATCCAGGCAAGCGTGCCTCCGCCGCCGCTTTAATGTGGAGCCTCGTGAATTTCAACCCCTTTTGTTCACCGACACCCTCACCCCCCCCCCCCCTCGTGCATCTCCACGTCACCGCTCGCGACGCAATATCCCACCGGGCTCTACAAAGACCCCAGGTGTGTTTCAGGAATGGTTTGGCAAGTGTCTTTTCTGGTGCCGCTGCGCTTCTATACTCGGGCCTCCCAAAGAGTCCTCATCCACCTCCGTCATCAATGCTACTCATCACAAGAGCCCGCCTTTTAGAGCTCGCTCTCCCTGCCTATTATGTTTTTAACGAGTCCCTCACAGTTTTCAAGAGGCGCAGGCCTGCCTCAAAATGGCAAATTACCCCCATGTATAGGCAAGGACCGGGTGATTATCATAGCGAGCTAACGACAGGCTGAAGAAGCTGCAATTTGCCCGTTTTTTTCTTTACCCCCCCCAAAACAAGTGGCTCTCTATCGCTAATAGACTGTCACTGGTTTAGCTTTGGAACTGTGTGAGGTAGGATGTGCTATCTGAGGGCATTTTGAAGTGCTTAAAACATTTTTTTTTTTAATGATAATGTGGGAGATGAGCGATAGCGGCGGCTATTAGGCATTTTTGCATGTATGTGTCGGTGCATTTTTCTGTGTGTGTGTGTGTGTGTGTCATTTTCACAGGCTTTGCTTTGTGACGCGGTTAGAAAAAAACATGCCTTTTCGCAGGCTGCCTTTTTACCATCTGCAGGCAGGCTGTGGGCGAGCACACAGACTGGTGCTAGTCACATATTCCACGTCACTCGGTGATCGGGTCCTAGCGAGTGTGTGTCATGGCGTGGAACAAAATGTCTTGCACGTGTCCATAACGCATGGCGCGGAGCAAACTGTCCCTCACAGGTCCATCAGACCGTTGTACGCATGGGATTGCGAGGTCGTGTGTGTGTGTGTGTGTGTGTGTTTGTTGGCTTCGGCATTTCAAGTCGAGGTGAGGGAAATCCTCGCGTAAATACGAAGGCGGAGTGTGTGTGTGTTCTAATGTGGAAATGTGGATAGGAATGTGCGTTGTACTCATCTGAAGGGCGCTGTGTTGTTTTCCAGCCTCCCTCTTGAGGGGTAAGGTGCAGTCACCTGTGCGGCTCGGGTTGCGGGTCGATAGTTAATTTTAAGTGTTTGCGGGGATCGATAAGGCACGGAGCGGGGGCCCCGGGACGGACAGCGTTGTGGCCCCGCGCCACGTCAGCAGGTTCTCGCGGCCGGCTTCGTTTTACTTGGAGAGGATGCAGCTGTTCATATCTGCCGGCCTTATTTCAGTTGGAGAGGATGCAGCTGTTCATATTCTCTCTCTGGAGGACACAGTGTGTGAGTGTGTGTGTGTGTGTGTGTGTGTCTGTCTGTGCGAGAGCGGCGGTGTTAAATGTACACCATCTCAGTTTTCTCGACACAGTGCAACACCTGAGTCAGGAGAACAGAGGAAGCTTTTTCATCGTACACAACTCCCTCTACACCCCCCACCTCCTTTGACAGTTGCACAGTATTGACCGCTACGCCTCCTTTCTCCCCAGGATTGTACTACGTGGACTCGGAGGGCAACCGGGTGTGCGGCGACCTGTTCGCCGTGGGCTCGGGCTCCATGTACGCGTACGGCGTGATGGACAGCGGCCTGCGGCACGAGCTGACCGTGGAGGAGGCCTGCGAGCTGGGCCGCCGCGCCATCTACCAGGCCACCTACCGCGACGCCTACAGCGGGGGGCAGGTCAACCTGTACCACGTCCACAGCGAGGGCTGGACCCGGGTCTCCCAGGAAGACGTGCTCATGCTGCACCAGCAGTACAAGGATCAGGCGTAGTCGGGGGGGGAAGCGTAGCGGGTGGCGAGGCAGAGCTAGCAATTTATTCTGTTACCAAATGTTTAGGATGTTCTGAAATGTAAGTAGAGTTGAGGCAAGAAAAGCACCCGTCAGCCAGAGTGATTTTCCTCTCGCGTAACCGCTGTGACCCTGACTTTCCAAGCTGTATGTTGTTGTTTTTTTTCTAACAGTACCAGTGCGCTACACTAACCCCGCACAGTTTGATGTAAGGATGTGCAGTTTCTCTCAGAGCCAGGCTTTAGTACAGTGTGGGAGTAGTGTGGTGCCTTGCCCTACATACATTTCATGTGGATTACACCCCGGGAAACTACGTCTTCTTTCTCAATAAAAAACCTGTGATGTGGGTTTGTTTTTTTTTCCAAGAGGAACTCGTTTTGTCATTTTTTGTCCGGGTACACTCTCTCTCTTTATTTACCTCTTTTTGTAGGTTACAGCACGTTAAGTGATGTTCTTACCCAGCGTGCACCTGCTTATGTAAATGCGTGGTCTCGTCACCGCGCTTTGATGTCGTTATTTTGACACTGTTTTTTGTTTACATTTTAGTCATCTGCTCCCCCCCCCCCCGGCTGCCGCGGTTTCGTCGGTGCAGCCACAGCCTTGTCTCTCCTATATGTTCGCCGTTTATTAGCGGGGAGCAGCGCTGTCTAAACAGCACCATTTAATTGCGTAGCACCATCATCAGTAATTGTGCCTCCCGAGTTGTAACAGTGTGTTTTCTTCCCCTCATTGGTAATGTTCCCGTCCTCCGCTCGCGTTTGCACAAATAAGTCTTTTAATTGGAACGGGGAGGAGGTGAGGGTGGTGGGGGGGTGCTGGAATTTATTTTTTAATTCCTCCCCGACACACTCGGCTCCTCGGCGCTCGATGTTGTGTGCCACCCTGCCACGGTGCTTTACAATGTAACGACCCGCGCTGGCAAGTTCGCGCGCACCCTCCAGCGCTTTTAATGGTCGGGGGAATAAACACCAATAAAGGGGGACGGGTAGACATCTAAAGCCTTCTCTGCACCTTCGAGCCACGGTTGGGAAAACTAGTTTCACAGGTGACCAGTTAGCAGACGGAATAGAAATTGGATTTCGATAAATGGAAATGAGCTGCTCTTTGCCCCCGTGATGCAGCTTTAGGTGAAAAGAAGCGATGGCTGGGGGGGGGGGGGGGGATTACACCATCATTGGGAGCACGTGCAAGTCAAACCGACGGTTGCGTGCGCTAGTGGAGATGGGGGAGGGGGGGTGAATGTGACTCAAAGCAATTGCAGGCTTTAGGGGTTAGAGGAATGGCTTTTTACATAGAGAGTGAATATCACCGTGTAACTTCTATCCTCAGGATAGGGTATGAAGGCGAGGTCCTTCAGCAGCTTTAAACGTCTCACAGGGCTGGATTGTCATTGAAGCACTTAGTATAAAGGCTTCATAGAAATAGCTTTTAGAGGCTACAATTTTAGACCATAAATGCTTAATAAGCTACTATTTGAGGGGCACAAAAAAAAAAAAACGAGACTATTCCATGTGATGAGGAAACTTGAATGTATAGCAGGCCTGCGCTGCTACGTGACCAATTTACACAGGATACGACTACAAAATAAAATGTGATTATTATTATTAATAGGCCAAGATCCGATGGTTATGCAACCTATTTTCTTAAAACCTGTGAGTCAGGACCGACGAGGGAATGGCGCGGTGCTCCTGCGTGACAGAAGAAGTAAGGACTGGATGCATTTGCTCAATTTGGATCCAGATTTGACAAAAAAAATATCTAAAAAGTGTATGTAGTTAGTTTAAGCCCCCCATTTGGTTTAGGTGGTGCATTTAGTGAGTCCCTTATATACAGCATGGGATAAACACCGATCAGCCATAACATTAAAACCACCTGCCTAATATTGTGTAGGTCCCCCTCGTGCCACCAAAACAACTCTGACCCGTCGAGCCATGGACTCCACAAGACCTCTGAAGGTGTCCTGTGGCATCTGGCACCAAGACGTGAGCAGCAGATCCTTCAAGTCCTGTAAATTGCGAGGTGGGGCCTCCATGGATCGGACTTGTTTTTCCAGCACATCCCACAGACGCCCGATCGGATTGAGATCTGGTGAATTTTGGAGGCCAAGTCAACACCTCGAACTCTTTATGTTCCTCAAACCATTCCTGAACAGTTTTTGCAGTGTGGCATCATCCTGCTGAAAGAGACCACTGTCGTCAGGGAATACCGTTAACCGTTAACTTTTTCAGCAATTTGTGCTGCAGTAGCTCTTCTGTGGGATCGGACCAGACGGGCTAGCCTTCGCTCCCCACGCGCATCAATGAGCCTTGGGCACCCATGACCTTGTCGCTGCTTCACCGGTTGTCCTAACCTTGGACCACTTTTGGTAGGTAGTAACCACTGCATACCGGGGACACCCCACCTGCCGTTTTGGAGATGCTCCGAGTCGCTCAGATCCTTACGCTTGCCCATTTTTCCTGCTTCCAACACATCAACTTCAAGAACTGACTGTTCACTTGCTTCCCAATATATCCCACCCCTTGACAGGTGCCATTGTAACGAGATAATAGATGTTATTCACTTCCCCTGTCGGTACTTTTAATGTTGTGGCTGATCGGTGTATACTATTTATAGGAACTTCTTAACTAAACTTTAATGTGAATATCCCAAGAAAGAGATTTACTGGGACCAACAAAAGGCTGCTTGGGCTATACGCCTTCCTTCCTATGCTCTCGGGGAGGCATGTATCTGAAACATCAGCAATTTGTTGGTCCCGGTAAATCTGACCAGCCGCGAGCTAGCTCTCATCTTTCCTGTTTGGTGGAGGGGGAGGTGGGGGGGGGGGGGGGGGGGGGGGCGATCCTCTGAAGTTTTCTGGGTCAGAAAGTCTTATTTTAGGGTTTTGATTCAATTTGTTTGAGGTTTTAGGCCAATTCCTGGTGAAGTGGGAAATCCTGTCTGCCCTTTTTGGCCTGCCTAGTCATGTATAAAGGAAGTGCTTCTCGCTTATCGGTTTTCCACCATGTGATCTTCCCCAGCCTGTTTTTATGTCTGACCTTGGCATTGCACCAGCAGACCGGGCAGCATGCTGGCAGTGGAGCCACTCGCCCGTCCCCCATCCCCCCCTCTCCCTTTCTGGCATGCAGATTACGGGCTGTCAACAGGTATTTGCAGAATAGCCGCTCATTACCAGCTTTCAGAATATTTTCACACAGCGTTACACCCCGGGGGCAAGATGGCGACACTTGGGGAGGCGCTACACAATGAAGAAAATAGCATTTTTGGTTGTTGTTTTTTTTAAACCTAAATGAGACAGAGTGCTATGAAAAAGACCAGCTGGCGATATTGGGAGGTGCCAGCACGATGATTTTCACACTGTCAGAAAATAACCCCCCCCCCCCACATGCCCACGTTATGCCATCTGTCAGGTGGTCATATGTGATGTCGCTCCCAGACACCAGATCAGATCAGAACACAGTCCCGAGGGAGGCCCGGCAACCTTTTGGCTTCACGCGCATCTCCCACGCGCGCGTGAGGTATCAGCTCACACGATTGGAAGCTATAGGCCTATATGTGATCGCGTCCTACAAAGATGAAGAACACCCACGGCGAGGGGCGCGCGCCTTTGGTGATTGAGTATCCGGGAGCTATTTATTTATTCCCGTTGATGCTTTACCCGCCGCGGAAGAAAAAAAACAACCCCAAATGAGAAGTCTATTCGGCTTGGGTAATGACTCCCGGCTCTCTGCGTCCTGTCCAGCCCGAGGGCTCTCCGGGTGTCACGTAATCAGTACACCCGACTCCTTAAATGCGCGCCAGTCCCTCCTGACAAACAACAAAGCTGGCGTGAAGATAATTGCGTTTGTGCCCCCCCCCCTCTTTCCTCGGCTGGCGCGAGAGGCAGCCGCTGCCTCGCCTCGTTTGAGAGGTGCTGTTTTTCATCCCTCGCGATGACAGCCGCGCTCTTGTCATTCCCCGGCGCGCGGTCTTCGCCTGAGGCCGCCTCGCTCTGAGACTGTTCCTTTTTTTTTTTTTCCTTTCCTATCGCCCCCTCCCCCCCCCCCTCCCGCCTCTTCTCTGACAATGTTTTTGGCAATTGCTTTTTTTTTTTTTTGACGCGATTAATTCAGTGACACGAACGAATAAAGCCCGGCCAAGTAAACAGTGCGGCCCTTGACTCCTGTCCAGTCTGAGTCAGTATACTTGTCCATTTCCCAGCAGCCTTATAAGCACTTAGGAGCCTCTGCCAGCGCCACTATTGCTGCTCTTGATGATGATGATGATCGTGAGGGCGATGCTGAGGATGAGGATGATGATAGACCCCCTGCTATTAGTGCAGACTGTCCCTCAAGAGGCCCGAGGCTGGGGAGGCTGTTTATCCCTTGTCATGACACCTGACTGTATAAATGGAGCCTGTCTGTTTGCTTTATCGTCAGCGGGCGCCGGGCCTGGCCTCCCAGGCAAACACAGGCAGGGTCAGGGAGACTACGGCTAAAGACGTGGCAACAAGAGGGATGGTGGGGCTGCCGCGGTCACTCCACTTACTCCCATGTGGCTCCTGGCTTTTTCTTTTTTTTTTTATTGCATGGCGGCCTTTAATATGGGGTGACTAAGTCCCGCGGGGCAGAGGAAAGTGAATTGCGGTATCAAGAGGGCCCCTCTTCTTCCCGACTCCTCGCTATTTTAGTGCTGTTTGTACGCAGCGCTCGCATTTGTTAGGATGACACACACCGTTTTGGAGTTGTTGTTTTCCTTTTTTCGTTGGACTGACCTCGCACCGTGTTTGTGTGCTCACTGCAGATTGAATAAATCTCCCATTTGTTGTAATTGTAAATTGCGGGATGCGGAGGCAGTGATTTATGGAAATTATTGACAAGCGCTGCATCTACAGCATCTGAGGGATTTGGATTTGGATTCTGGATGCTTCTTCCTTTACAGTTGTGAAGGGAGAGAAGGGGACTACTGTGTGGTGTTTTTTTTTGGGGGGTTTTTTTTTGGGGGGGAGCTTGAAGTGTCACTCAGAGCTGCAGGCTTTTGACAGTCAGTAGGCCCCAGCGGAAGACCCATCTCAAGAGAGACCAACTCTGCCAGGCTTGAAGTCCTCTCTCTCTCTCTCTCTCTCTCTCTCTCTCATCCCTCCATCCCTTCCCCGTTCTAGATTTCTACTTAATCCCGCCCGTGGCGCCCTCGGCCCGTCGCCTATACCTCCCTCCCTCTGGCCTGATCCTGTCCCGATCAATGCAGCCCCCCCACCCCCCCCCCTACTCCCCCCTACTCCCCCGGGCCGCAAGGGAAATGGAGGCATTAATTAAACACCCCAGAGCTCGTTACTCAGGCTCAGCCCTTTCAGCTTCCTGGCTCTTCACTGACTCTGCAATTGTAATTCAGCCGGGGCTGGAGACGTGAGGGTAATGACGGGGGGCACCCGTCCAAACGGACGAGCACCCGCTGACAGACGCCGCTGGGCCGGACGTGACGGAGCTGACGGGCGGAGGCCAAGACTGACTCTGACGTGATGGACACCAGGATTATGTTGCGGGGTCGGGGGGGGGTAATTTATGACTTTCTCTTCCGGAACGGAGATGGACGCCCAAAAATGAGTAATGACCTCTTGGAAGTTCAGCCTTCATGATGGCAAACAGTACTGTAGGTCGTCACCGCTGTGGAAGAGGAAACTAACGGGCAAACGTGAACGTCCCGACTGGTCTGTATTGTTCTTCTGAAGGTGGACTGTTGTCTCTCTCTCTGGCGTGTCGCCCTTTCTTCTGCCCTTTTCGTGTCGTGGTTTTCCTGTGACGGTGCTACAGGGAGCTACAGGGTGGCGCCCCGGCCGCCGGCCTCCTCCTGGGCGCCACCCGGGCTCTGGCGTTTTGGCGTCAGCACTGCGGCAGGAGAGAAACGTAACAAATGTCTAGCTGCCGAGCCGTCCCATCCCCCTCTCCCTCTCCCTCTCCATCTCCCCATCCCTCCATCTCCCTCTCCCTCTCCATCTCCCCATCCCTCCATCTCCCTCTCCCTCTCCATCTCCCCATCCCTCCATCTCTCCGCTCTGGACCGACCTCCTCTCATTACGGCGATGGGCGCTGATGATACAGTTGAGTGGTGCTCTCTCTCTCTCTCTCTCTCTCTCTCTCCCCCAGCGCCTCTCCAAGGCCTCTTTCTCTCTGCAGCCCGCTCATGCAGCAACGTTTAGCAGCGACAGAGGGGGGGGGGGGGGGGGTGGGGGGCGCCACGTCAGTGTCACACCTGCTGCTCACCATGCCCCCTTGTTACTGTCATGTAGGGAGATTTGCGCACCGATGTGCATTTGCACTGTACGCATTTACTCCGAGGCTCTTCGAGCGCGAAAAAGGTCCCATTTCCGATTGCGAGAAAGTAAGCGAGGGGGGCCGTCAGGTGTGTGTGTGTGTGTGTGTGTGTGTGTGTGTGTGTGTGTGTGTGTGTGTGTGTGTGCAGACAGGCAGGTGTGCACGGTGAGCGAGTGCGCGTTTGGATAGGTGGACGGGGACCGGGTTCATTTCGGTGCTCGGGGTAACAAAAGCATGAGCGATACAAGCGCTGCACACACACACACACACACACACACACACACACTGCACCACTCCCGTCTACCATTACCCGTCCCTAATGGGCCCGGCGTTACCTGCACTGCAGTTGACCTTGTCTCCATCTCACCGGCTTGTCATTACCGTACCATCCACCGCACGAACCGTCATTAAGAGATGCCTGGCGTTGAGAATTCTCTCCCAGTCTAACCCGCTTCAGTTTCCTCTCCCAGCCCAGCTGTGCTATTTGCCTCCCTCCCTTTTTTTATCTTTTTTTTTTTTTGTTCTCTCTCTTGTTAAACACATCAGAGTAAGCCGAGTCTTTGCTGTGCCTTTGCCTGTAATCCCCACAGTGCTTGTTACTGCGATACCCTTCATCTCCCTGTTCAGTATTGGTGTGGTGGTGGGTGGGGGGGGGGGGGGTTTCTTATTGCTTTGGGAGGGTCTTCCAACGCTTTTGCTCGGCGTGGATATTTACTACAGCGCCTCGACGCCTCGTGCTGTTGTCTGTTTCAACCCAACCTTGTGAAACCGCTCAGGTGTGTTTCTACAGCAGGCAGGCTGTCGCCCCTGAACGTGAAAAAAAACACGAAAGCGTTCGCCTCACCTCTGAGCACGGGCGACGACTTTCCTTTTTTTATTTTGTTGTTGTTGTTGTATTCTTTGTCACGTCGATCTGTTTGCGTTTACCTCGCGATGTATTCATGACACACGTTATCACAGTCAAAACACAGATATTCTCTCCTCCTCCTCCTTCTTCTTTTTTCTTCACCTTTTTGCTGTTGTGGCTCCTTCTCATAAATACATGTTCGCGCTCTGTCAAACTAGCGAGCGCACGGTCATGCATGCTAAGCGAGATGCACACACACACACACACACACGTGCGCGCTCTCCTCCTCACCGATGCCGCGGTGATTTGCAGCCTCAATTTAAGTCTCCTTATTTGTTTGTTTTGCTTTCTCACCCTGAGTCGTAGCGATGTCTCCTCGGCTGCGATCCGGCCGGGGCCTGCTCCGGCGTGGGCTTTCATCTCGGATAATTGGCTCTGATGGTCTCAGCGGGAAAAGGGGGAGGGACTCGGAGGAAGGATAGATACCAGGCACCGGCGCCGAGGGGTTAAAACACTGAGTGGGCTTAATGAAGGGTTAAAGCAGCAGATGAGCGGAGAGGGCAGGGAGGTCCCGGCTGGCGCGTCAAGCCGCATCGCCCACCTCCCCGTGCACACACACACACACACACACACACACACACACACACACACACCGGGGGAGGGGCTTTCGCCGCCGCGGGGCAGAACATTGAGAGTTGTGATGCTTGTTAACATGTGGGGATGCGGCGTCTGGTGAGCGTCTCTGCATCCGTCTGGCTCGTGTGTGGTGTCTGGTGCGTGTTTCCCCCGTGTGGTTTCATCTCCTCCGATGGCCTTCTGCTTGAACGCAGTCGGGCCTGGTGCTGGCTGACCTCCTCTCTCTCTCTCTCTCTCTCTTGCCCCCCTCGCTCGCCCGCCCCGCCCGCCCGCCATCCCCCGTCCTTCGCTAGCAACACGCCTGCTCTAGCCACACCACCTGAGGTCTCAAGGCCGCAGGCTGCTTCGGCCAGGTGCGTGCCCCTAATAATACCGTCGAGGGAATGGTGACGCACGTGCACGCGCGTGGAGAGCGTGCACGTGCGTCACCATTCCCTCGACGCCTTTGCCGACCCCGTTTCTGTGCTTTTATTCAATATTTGAACAACGGAACATCAGAGGGAGCGTCCCCCCCCCCTCCCCCACCACCTCACATCCTTCTGAAGACTGGGACCGACTCTTCTACCTCGACACCAGATATCAACTCTCTTCTACCTGTCACGCACGACCCTGTGTGGGTATGTAGGTGTGTGTGTGTGTGTGTGTGTGTGTGTGTTTTGAAAATGTCAGAAATTCAGATTGTTTGTCATTTCCTTTTGCTACTCCAACGCCTCTGCTTAGGTATTCATATCAGGGTAAGGCGGCAGTGGCATGCATAGCAAAATATCCGTCTGCCTGCCCGTCTGCCTGTCTACCCGTCTGTCATTACGCCCATCTGTGCATCTGTATGTCTGTCCAGCCTGCCTGTCAGACTGTCGGCTTTGCCAGGTTTTCTCTCCGTTATTCTCCTAGTTGACTCTTGCCACATGTGTCTAAAGCAATCACTACCCTGAACCTCTCCTCACTTCAGGATCTTTGTGTGTATCTCCCTCTGCTTGCCTGAATGTGTGTGTGTGTGTGTGTGTGTGTGTGTGTGTGTGTGGTGAGTGCGAGTGCTTATACCTGCGTGCCTGTCCGTTTCCCCGTGTGCGCTTGTGTGTTTGCGTGTCAGTCTTGATGTGCCGCCCTGCGCTCACCTGTCAGTCAAACGTCTCTCTGCGGGGTTTCGGCTATCTTTACCCGGGGAAGGTCACGGCGTCTCGCGGGGGGGCGGCTCGGCTCGCTCGGTTTTTTTCCGACCGAACGGTGGGGCGGGGCGAGAGGCTCCCGTGGTCTCGTGCAGCTATGAAGTGTTTGAACAGACGAATCGTATTATTGTTGCAGCTGTGGTATTTGAACAAGTTTGAACAAGCTAACACAGCTAGCTAGCACGTGCTAATAAGGTAGCATGAACGAAAATAAAAAGAAAAATGGATGCAACCGTTCCCCAAGCATCATTTTTTTGAGATGTTTTATAAGTCAGGTGGAGCACTGGGAAGTTTTGAATGGCAGCTTCTCATCCATTTTGCACTTGACAGGCAGCACTAGCGTTCAAGGAATGAAATCACATCGGGAGGCAAAACAACTTCTCAGCAAACACGCTTGTTGACCTGCCGCGCAACGGCCGAGTTTCCCCAGATCACACACACACACTCTCAAATACACAAGCCGCTCTAATCCTTTTGCGCCACAGCTCAACATTAACACAGAAGCCCAGTTCAGACGTCAGAAAGAACGATGCACCGACCCGCAAATTGTGACTACAGAGGACATCGGGCTACGCCGTCATAAATCTACAGGGCCGTCAGACAGGCAGCACCATTCATTAACCACCCTGATCTAAATGCTGCAGGGTTGTGTGTGAGTGCTGGTATGTCACTGGGGTTATCATGCGGTCTCCTCCCATCACGGACGTTTTGTTGATTTTGGCCCACGACACCTCCAGAAGGCTCAGCAGTGATTTCTGGCATCCCAGAAATGCTATGCTTCGAATTATCCCTAATTCCCAACATTACTCAATAATGTCTGAACTTGCTATTGATTTCAACAACAGCAACAATAAGCCAATGGGACGGCGGGCACTGCTGGCTTGAAGACGGCCCGCTCAGCAGATCAGAAACCAAATCGTATCAACATGTAAATACACTAACAGATGGTGTTGTGCACACACACACACACACACACACAAATTTGGCTACCTAAGCAGATGTGCATACCTACACAAACACACTGACACACAAACTGATGTGTACGCACATGCACATGCACATGCACATGCACATGCACATGCACACACGGAAAACACTTTTTTCAAGATGAAGCGTCTTCAGATCCGGCTTCAGCGCCACGCTCGTAGGAAACTGGGCACACAAGCAGATGCGCGCAAACGCGACGCAATCGGTCCGAGGGGAGAGCGAGTCACCCCGCGCACGCGTGCACCGGCGGGGGGGAACTGAGGGTCCTGTGTACACAACTTGGATCTCGACCACATGAAGCACAGAGCAGTGGGGGAAAGAGATGGAAGTGAAGAGCGAGGGAAAGAGAGAGGGAGCAGATGGGTCAGCCATCTGGTGGATGGAGGAAAAGCGAGGGAGATGAAAAGAAGAGGGAGGGTGCGCTGGAAAGCGAGAGAGATAAGGGAGGGGTGTGGGAGAGGAGGCGGGGGGCATGGGAAATGTCTGTGTGTTTGTGTGGATAGTGAAAAGTGTGAGCGAGTGTATCGTGTGTGTGTGTGTGTGTGGGATTGTGTGCACGTGTGCAGTGGGGTTTACATAGTCAGCCGAGACTCAGGTGTCAGCAGACGATACGGTTGAGTTAGTGCTGTTGAATGCACTAATGTATATACACTGGCATGCACACACACACACACACACACACACACACACACACACATGGATAAGTCACTGCCTAAACATGCTTTGAAATAGGAGTTCACACTACACACTTTTTGGAATGAACAAGGACACACACATACATGCAACGGTCAGGACGCATGTCTACATCCTTTAAAATAGGACTACATGCATTTTCTACATGCAAAAAAAACCAGGACACACACGCACACACATATAGGCAAAGAGCACAAAGAGCCTATAGTGATTACTGAGATGTAGCCCAAGGCCTGACATGGTATGTTACACACCAATACAGCTAATTTACTGAGGCGCAGCAAGAGAGAAAAGAAAGAGAGATGAAACTGGGAGATAAGTGAGACAGGCGCTAAAAGGAAGATAGTGACAGGATTGAAAAGCAGGGGGTGGGTGGTGGTGGTGGTGGTGGTGAGGGGGGGGGGGGGGGCAGCTTCAAGAGACATAGAGAGAGAGAGAGAGCGCGAGAGAAAAAAGGACCGAAAGAAAGAGAAGAGGCCGAGTGATGAAGCAAAGTGAGCCGAAAAGTGGCGCTGCTGAAAAGACGAGAGAAACGAGAGACGCTTCCAAAAAAGCCCAGATGTCAGAAAATGGAAGGACAATTTGCGGTGAATGGCAGGAAGCCTGGATCCACCTGGAAAAAAAACAAAACACAATTGCAACGCCGGCAGCCCCCGAGACGAAACAATAGCGGCTCTGATGACAGAGGGAGCTAACGTGATGGAAAATGACTTAACGCGATTTCGCTTTTTCCCCGCGTCCCCCCCCGCCCCCCCGTTCAGCGAGGGCACCGATCACAGCAGGCCACTTTTCTTCTTCGCAGCGAGACAATACTGCAGCGGTGGTAATTATTGTTAATACGATCGCAGGTATGAGCAATTTATCATTGTTAGGTTGCTCCGCCGCTGCCAACTCCGTTCTCTGCAGGGTGGTGGGGAAAAAAAATTAACCTATAAAGCTAGCGTATAATTTGTTCAAACTTTGTTATTTTCTCTCCGCTCCGATGGTCGGTGATTATCGTCATTACTGTGATTATCGGGTGTTTCCGCCAGCGCGCTTTTTCTTGCATGTTTGTCCCGAGCGATCGCATGCGGATGTCTTTCTTTTTCCCCCAAAAAAGCAAAAATAAAAACGTATATTATCTCTTTGTGTAAGGGATGCTGTTCCTGCAGGTGCACGTTGTCTTTGTTGCCTTCCATGTGCGGTAGTTTATCTTAGGGGTCCTGCTGATGCGAAGAACACTGGAGGCAGGAACGGCAGAAAACATCTTTTCCGTCCATCGGCGGGTTCACGCTGAGCCCCGCTGCCGGTGCCGGTGGAGATACGAGTTGCGTCGGTGCGTACGTGCACACATCTTTCGCGGCTAGATTCACGTTAATAATACATAGTGAGACAATACAGAGGGAATTCCTTTTGAAATTTTCCGAGGAAATTGAAAGCTGAGTTGCTCGAAAGGTGTTTTTCTCGCGCTATACGCAAGGAGTTTGAAATGGATTTATTAATGTTTTCTTTTTCTGTCTGGGATCCTCACACTACTCATGCTGAAAAAGAAATTCTATACATTCATTTATGTTTGTAACAAGGGGAATCTAAAAAGAAAACCCCATATTCCATATTCCATATTTTATAAGTTACTCAAACGTTTAAGTTGCAGTATGGGAATTTGGACATTATCCTTTCAAAAGTTCAACCCTGTCTTGTTGTAATAGCCAATATTAGGTACTGCAAATACATCCGCCTGGGACTTCATGGTATAAGTTGATGGACGCCATCCAGGTCCAGTTCCCTGAGTCTTCAAAGAAAACATTTCTGTTAATAAATCTAGACAAAAGAAAGTGTGTGCTTTATAAATGATTTAAAAGTCTAGATCTAAAAGTATTTCCAAAGAGGCCATTTAAAGGGGGTAACGTCTATATGTCAACGCCTAATGAATTGTGAGAGATTGAGAGAATGAGATTGGTAATTCCCATAAAGCCCAGCTGCTTCATGTTGCACCTTTTAAGCAGAATGAAGTCAGAAGCCCGAAACTGAATCCGGATGTTCTCTGCGACTTCACCTGGTCGAGCTCCATCAGACGGCATAATCCGCTGCTGGATCCAACACCCGGGTTGATTTTGATAGGGAACCAGTCACGTTGTGGGAACGGGTCTGCCCGCAGTCACCGGAACCGCTGGAAGATGCAGTTACAGGAAGCCATGGAAGAAGCCCCTCCCCTATTCAATCTATTCAATCTCTACAAAATTGGTTATAATTAATGTTAAAACGATGTACAAGGCCAGTAGAGAAATGAGTCTCCTGCAGTCTGCCATTACTATTAACTATGTGCAATGACGTTACTTATCATTTTTTCTTTTACATCACCCATTAGTGCAACAACCTTGGCAAAAACCATTCATTTATATGACAGCGAGGTATTTCATTAAGTGACGGCGGATGAATTAACTAATTGACGAGGCGTCGGGCAGAGAAAAGAAAGCTTTTCTCTGAGGCGGCTTGATGAAACATTTGGAGTAAATCGACATTCACGCGCAGTTAACAGTTCTGATAGCGTATCATCACCTCGGAGGCAAATTTCGCCTAGCAACAGGCCACCGGGGGGAGGAGGGGGGGGGGGGGGGGCATCGAGGTGTGCTGCTGGTTGGTTATCTGGGGCCGCGCCCTCCGGAAAAAAAACTGTGCATTTACCTTCATTTGCTTCAGTAGAAAATGGAAACACTGGAGCAATCACAGATCAGAAGCAATAATTAGATATGAGCAGACATTTAAAAAAAAAAAAAAAAGAAAGATTATAAAACATGAATTTGACCGGCAGGGATTTTGATGGATTAGCTCCATCACATGCAGGATCGATGAGAGAGGCTGTTTAACCTGCCGGGGCGTCATCCTGTGAGGTGAGTTGAGAGAGAGATCTCAGACGCTACGCTTGCTGTGGCGCCTTAAATTAGGCTGGTCTAGCTTGAGGGTGGGTAGGGGGGGCGTGTGTGTGTGTGTGTGTGTGTGTGTGTGTTGTGCATGTGTTTTTGTGCTGTAGCGGATGATGTTAACATCTTCTGCTTTGTAGGTCCCATCTCGGCCTTTTTTGTTTAGATACTGTTGCATCTGAGATCCAGCTGGTATAGGCGGCTCCTGTTCTGAGGGAGCATCTGGATGTAAACCCCCCCCCCATCACCCCCCTCACCCCCCCCCCCCCCCCCAGCCTGCAGTAACGCGCACTGCAATCTAACACGATGGCCGACGCCCGCATTCCTCCATTATGTATGTAATTGACTGACTGAGTAATCCGCTTGTTGTCCCGCTTCATCCCTCAACGTACTGTTTATCATCGTTGCGGTGACCAGGCGAGATCCATTCCGGCATCGCTGACTATCTGAATGAAGGTGTGTGTGTGTGTGTGTGTGTGTGTGTGCGAGCGTCCCACGTATACCCGGCGTGTGCGTGCTTTTCTTTTGACGAGGAGTGTAACGTTCTACTGAGCAAATAAGTTTAGTCTATTACAGCAATCATCGAGCATCATTCAGCCTAATGCAATATGATGTGTAACAGAATCATCCTCCCCCCCTGCCTCACCCACCCACAATTATCCTCCCACCTCAACACCCCTCTCTGAACACTTCTCTTCCCTGAGCTGTGTGCGCTGTGCATTTGATGCGTTTGTTAGGCCCCCGCGTTTTGTTGTTTTGTCATCACATCCAGCATATAGGACTTTTAAACTTTTTGGTAATATCGCTGTGAGAAAAGGTGCTTCTGTACAATTTATGGGTTTCTGGGCGAAAATGACCTGAAATTGCATCTGTGCATCTTGCAGCTTAGTCAAAGAAATGGGTCATTTGAGCTCCCTGCCTGAACAGACGCTCACCATCGCACACCGATAATAATAGTCCGGGAGTACACACTCCTGCGCCAACTGTAAAAATGCTGAAGTTTATGGGGCCTTCATTCATAGGTAATGAGACATTATAAATCCTCTCCAAGGTCCTGCTTAATTGACACATAGCTCATTTTCCCCAGCCCATGAGAATATGTGAGGATATGTATGTGATGTTTCTATTTGAAAAAAAAAACAACCCGATGCTATATATACTGTAGGCCGGTACAGCAGACAAATTCAGCAAAGGTTCAGCAAAAGACAGCTAAATAAATCAATGGAGGTTTTTTTAGTTTCCCATTATTTTTTCGGCCTTCAAAGCTTAATAGAAATATTGTGGGTGGAAACATTTTTCAGGGTAAAGTGAAGGATTTGCTTTTAGCCCAGGCATGGAAGAGAACGCAACAGCTAGATGGGCCCAGCAAGGATAATTCAGCGTGCAAATTTGTCCAAGAGGGATGCTAAAGAGAACTAAACCAAACAGCTTTTTTTTTAAAAGTAATTCCATTCGTAAAATATACACATGTTGAAGTGAACCTCCTCTACAACCCACCGCGCTTCCTGTACACATATACGAAATGTTGAATTTAGTCAATTCGGTGAAAAAGACAAGCAATGAAAAAGAGAGACAACCTTAATCGAATGGCTGTTGAACAACCTCAGAGGGAAAATCCTATAATATAGATGCCACAACAGCATGGACTCCATATGCTGCACGATCAAATCCATCTCAGACCTGATTCCTTCATGTCCCACTGGATTGTCTGATAGGACTAGTGCAGTCCAACACGGTTTTGGATTGTCCCAAAAAACCAAACCCCTGTATAAATCTTGAAGGACTATAACAACGTTAGAAAGTAGTGTACCCCGGACACATTTCCAGGTATGTGGAGGTTTGAATCGAATTGAAGTGGCACCGATGCAGCAGTGTGACCAGCTGGACTATCTCAGGCCTCTCTACGTCGGGCACATTGTAAAGCTATTCTGTGGGTGTGTTCTGTGTCCAGATTTAGCTTAGTGGAGCAGCTTTCTCACCCACTCTCCTTCTCCTTCTCCTCCTCCCCCCCCCACCCCCTCCTACTCTCTCTCTCTCTCGATCCTTCTCTCGTTCACTGATCGTCAAGCTGAAACAATTTACCCGAAGAGTCGGCGCCGAGCAGGATGACTGACGGAGAGAAAAGAGGCAGACAGAAAAAGCAAAACAGCAACGCATCCATGTACGGTCATTCGCATTCAGACAATGGCTTGTGCACCCCTCACCGGCACAAAGCCCTTGTCATATTCATACCTGGAATCTTGCCACCACCTTGCCGCCGTGCACGCCCGCGAGCACGCACGCACGCACGCACGCACACATGCACGCACACATGCACACGCACAATCCATCCGGTGTTTGTGCCTCTGTCTGTCCGTGGTATTATTTTGAAGGCAACAAGCAGGTGGAGACTTCAAATGCTAAATGTCATGGCGTGATGAGCAGATGGAAGAGAGGAGAGGAAGAGGAAGAGGAAGAGGAGAGGAGAGGAGACAAAAGAAAAGAATAGGCGAGGAGAGGAGATGTGCGAAGGAGAGGAAACGAGACAAGAGAGGAGAAGAGGAGAAAGGAGGCGAGGGAAGGAGATAGAAGAAGGGGAGGAGAGGTGAGGAGACGAAAGAAAAGAACAGGCGAGGAGAGGAGATGTGCGAAGAAGAGGAAACGAGACAAGAGAGGAGAAGAGGAGAAAGGAGGCGAGGGAAGGAGATAGAAGAAGTGGGAGGAGAGAAAGAAAGAAGATGACAAGGCCTGAGGGAACAAACATCACCTCCCGTCTGGCTCCCTGACAGCGAGGAGCAGACAGGTGGAGAGAGGAGGAGGAGGAGGAGGGGAGAGGGAGAGGGAGAGGGAGAGGGAGAGGGAGAGGGAGGAAGAGGAGGCATCCTTCCAGCCGAGAGAAGGGCATCTGTCCGTCTCCCTTCCTCTAGCGTGCGGCAGCTGTCCGAGTCCGGCCCGAGCGTCGTGCTAGTAGACGTTTTTTACCTGGGCCGCGTCTCACCGCGAGAGCCTGAACGCACCGTGCATCTGTCCAGCCGTCTGCTGTCCTCACGCTACCTGTCACTCCGCCTGCCTGTCTCCTCGTCTGCCCGTCTCCTCGTCTGCCTGTCTCCTCGTCTGCCTTTCCACCGAGCGCAAAACCTCCACGCGCTGCCTGTCTATCCATCCCGTCTTCCTGTCTCTCTCGCCAGCTGCTCGTCTGTCCGTCGCGTCCGCATCTCTATTGGCTTTCCTGCCAGCCTGTGTATCGCCGTCGTCCGTCCGTCCGTCTGTATCTACTGTACATGTGCCAGTGCGGCGTCCCCCCCCCACCCGTGCTGGTAGTTGACTGGAAGATATAGTGGGATCAACGCTCCCTGTCACCGTAGGGGAGACCCCTCCCCCCCCCCCACATCACAGCGCCTGACGGTGTCCTTCAAAACATGCTGTCAGTGCTGTCACACACACACACACACACACACAAACACACACACACACACACACACAAACATGCAGGGATTGTAGAGGCCAGTGGATAAATCATTTTCAGGTGTGCAACTGATAAGGATGTGTGTGTGTGTGTGTGTGCGTGTGTGTGTGTGTGTGTGTGTATGTGGACGAGTGTGATGGATTTTCGTGTTTGTTTTACACCTCCGTAGATCTCTGAGGGGTAGAAGTGACCCCTTGTCTTTCGTTGGGGGCTAAAGAGTAGCTTAGCCCGAAACCGTGGGTGGATCCACACAGAACCAGAACCAGAACCAGAACCAGAACCAGAACCAGAACCAGAACCAGAACCCGACACCAGCTACACCCCACGGCTTTTCCATGTCAAATCAACACCTGCACTATGTAACTTTATGTAATTTGGTCTTTGGCGGCCTCAAGTGGCAGCAAGAGGTAAGTGTCGTATCGCGTTTCCGCTGACCTAAATTTATTTTTCTTCGTGGTTTGAAGAGTGGTGAAGAAAATATTTTCATTGCAGCTCCAGTCGTCTTTGCTCGAGGTAAATCATTTCATCGATTTCATTCCCGCCAGTGTAGCTACCTGACTCCAACACTGGGGTGAATGAAGCGAATGTACAGCAGCTCAATGAAGGGGGAGGGGCCAGTCTTCTCTATCGCAGGTCCGCTTCATGAACAAGACTGATGAGGAGCTTGTACTTTCACATAGAAATGTTACAGAGTGCAGGTAAGTAATACTTTGAGCCATCTTCATATAAATAAATGTCTATTTTGCCAACCTATCTCTGATAGATGTAACACAATAGTTTCAACCTCTAGCCGGTGTCAGGTAGGTCTTTCCCGGGAACAATCATTTGCACAGGAAGTGGTGCATTTTATTTTTCCAGCTCAGCAACAGAGGTTTGTTTGGAGTAAACAGAAGAAGAACTGGGTAGTTAGCGTGAGCAGCGATAGCCACCGTGGCTGAACAGACAAAGAAAAGAGCGCCACCTACAGACACTTCCTCAACAGGAAATCCAAGGGAAAAAAGACGTCACGGTGCTGGACGCACTGTTTGATTGACAGGTGATCTCTAGGAAGTACAATGCAGAAACACCACAGCGAAGAGCGCCGAGCACCAAAGATGGAGACTAAATAAAAAAATAAAAAAACAAAATGAGTGGATTACCGCTTTAAAAGACTTGGTCACACAGGGTTAACATTAGCACAGGGTTAACATTAGCACAGGGTTAACATTAGCACAGGGTTAGCATTAGCACAGGGTTAACATGAGCTTCCTGCTGCGTTAGATCATATACGGTGTAAAGAGAGAGCGGTGGCATGACTAGCTAGCGAGCTGAATTTCAACCTGCAATTTCGCGAGCGCACGGTTATGCGTCTTAGCTTGCTGTGCACACAAAGGTGCCTCCTCCCACAGGGGGCAAAATGAGATTTCCCTCTTCCTGTAAACTGTACACCCAGCCTGGCGGTGTCTCCCTTTGCCAACTGACTCTGCCTGCCAAACATATGTATGGCAAAAACCGACTCTCCGGGCTGCAGCGTATCCAGGCAGACATGCACCCTGGCTAGGGAGAGAGGAAGCGGGGAATCATTCAAAGCTACGCTGTACCCGTCAAGGCCTGAGGGACACACACACACACACACACACACACACACACACTAACACACACAATCACAATGTAAGCACTCGCTCTATCACACACTCACTAATAAAGAGAGCAAAACAGGCAAGTGCACACTGCTCTCTCTCTCTCTCTCTATCTCGCCCTCTCTCTCTCTCTCTTTCTATCCCTCACACACACACACACACACACACACATAGAGAAGCCGAGTCTCTCCCCGGTGGATAAATCAGTCCTTTCATGCTCTGTCGTCTGGCTGGCCCTGTTCTACTGTGTTTCTATAATAGAGAAGGAGCAGTTCCTCTCTTTTACTATTCTAATGGTCACACATATATCTACCTCTTCTCTTCTCCTCTCTCTCTCTCTCTCTCTCTCCATCTATCATTCTCTCTCTGTCTCTCTCTCGTCTTCAAAGAGCTTCTGCATGTACACTGAAGATGCTGAAGATGGAGGACTTACAGCATGGGTAATGACTGGTAGAATATTTCATGCAGGCTAATGAATGTGTGTGTGTGTGTGTGCGCGCGCGTGTGTGTGTGAAGATGACGAAGTATAATTCGTTTCTAAGTGATAAGGGTATAGAGGTAATAGCTTTTTGAAAGAAGAGGACGACGATGATGAAGATGGTCTGATTAACGCGAGCATAATGAAGCTATCACAGGCCTATTATCAGGTGTTTGCTTAAAAGTGACGATAATGGTGATGATAATGATGCCGGCGCCATAATGAAAAATAACTGTAATACATGTATAGGAAATTGAAGTCCCTATAGGAAAGCTATAGTATACTATAGGAGATAAAGTACCATTAAGTATAATAGGTTTAATATGAACTCACCACTACACACTCTTAGTCCCTAGAATTATTATAGTGACATACAAATAGTAAGATAAAATCACCATTGAGTACCACAGACACACTATTACTCCCTATAGGAATACTATAGGAATATTATAGTGAAACCATAGGAGATAAAAAACAAATACCATAATGTTTGATAACGTCATTATTAACTGATTATGGAGCATTGCAGGCACACAATTGGTCCTTATATAAATATTATAGGACTATTATAGTGACACTTTGATAGTAACTCGATAGTAACTCACTATGGACCCTTTTTATAGGAATATTATAGGAATATTATAGGAATTACTATAGTGATTTTTTGCTGGAGTCAAAGTGATGACGACGACCCCCATGATGATGATGATGGTGATAATCATGGTGCTCCTGATGGTGGTGGTGGTGATGATGATTAATGATTACCAATACTACTGACAATCAGCTCGTGATCAAGAGAGAAGAGGAGGAGGAAAGGGGAGTCAAGACCGAGAACACTGGAGCTAGTAAATAGCTACTTGATGAGAGATTTTAGGAGTCGTGTTGTTATTGGGGCAGCGAGAGAGAGAGGGAGAGAGAGGGAGCGCGCGAGAGAGAGTGAGTGAGAGAGAGAGAGAGAGCCAGAGTCAGAGAGAGAGAGAGAGAGGCAGAGAGAGAGAGGGAGCGAGATAACAGCGTTGGTCCTGCTCACATTAGACTCAGTTTCGTGACGGGCAGACGGGCAGAGCCAGAGAGAGGCGAAGAAACTTGAGGCAATCGCACCGAAAACGACATCCCAAGGTAAGACATCATTCATTTGTCTAAATTGACATAATCGGTCATAGCGAGCATGTGTGGTTTTTTGATATCAGGCTCCGGTGAACGAAGAGCAGACCCGGTTATTTGGGAAAACGCGTTCCCGCCTGTCTGCCGGATGCTCTTTGGCATCATCATTGCTTGACATTCAGCGGAGACTGCAGTTTGAATGATCATTGCGGTGTGTGGTACAGACAATAATCCCGCATCATATTTGCGGGCTTCCAAAAAAAATGTTTCAAAGAAATGAATTGCGTGCTGGTTCATGCTCGCGGTGCACCGGGTCCGTGCGTATTTGCGAGACCCGGGAGGGTTCAGCTGGATTTTCGACATCATGAAAGTGTCCTCTTATAGCCCACCGTCAATCCGATTGTTAACTAGTTGTAGTCAATAGCCTGTATATATGGAGAGAGACCATTTCAGAATGGACGACACTGAACGTGTAGCCTTAATTGGGAAGCCTAGTGGAGGCTGAGGACCTGGAGCCTGAGGACCTGGAGGCTGAGGACCTGCATGGGCACTGGCGCACGCGAACAGTGGGAACGAGCATTTCAGCCCCATAATAACTGACTGGTGGATTGATTGATTAATTACATGGTGGAGGCTACCAAACGTACACGTCGTCTTCCGAGTACGCGCGCGGGGAGGTGGTTTGTGTGTGTGTGTAGGAGGAGGCGGGGGGGGGGTCACTTTGGAAAGAGGTGCAAATTGGACCGGCGCAAAATCTTTACGCGTCTGAACCGATTCTTTACAGACGGTGTGCGCGCACGTCTGTCTGTGTCTGCAGCTCCCCCCCATCCTCCCCCCTTTCCTCCCGCCGATCAGACTGACACATACCGAGCACCGTCACCCCGGGGCAAATATTTTACCTGCCTGCCGTATGCGCAATTTCTACCTGGTTGAGCGCGTCCCTAATGAAGTTGATCGGCTCCGCGTCGCTTCAGAAGCCTCCGTTAAATTGCATCCATTTATTATAAGGTCCAAAGTCGGTCATAATAAGTATTTGGCTACATATCCTGAGGTGCTGGCGGCGCGCTCGTGCGAGAGGGCTATCTTTTATGGCGTGCACAATCAGAAATGTAATATTGCGCGTGTGTGTTATTTATTTATTTATTTTTTTGCCTTGCGTGTGTAATGTCTGGGCTCTTACGCGGCCATTACTCTTGTGGGAAATACATTTTGCTTAGATTTATGACCTGCCTTCTGAGGTTATATCGATTCATTCTGTGTATTATATTTTTGTATGAGCAAGAAAAGTGCGCCTGATGTATATATATATATATAAATATATATATATATATATATATATTACAGGATGTTGTACAGTACTCAGCCTGATTTTGATACAGTCATTTCTGCAGCTGGGTCAATTCTCAGTGGGGATTGTACGCACATACAGCCCCCTGTAGCATGTACATCAAAACCAGTATGGTAAATATCTCTGTCACACACACACACACACACACACACACACACACACACACACACACACACACACTTAGTGGGCCTAAAGCTGATTATTTTGCCCCAGAGTACACTTGTACAACCAGTTCAATGTGCGTGAACTCCACGGCTCTATCTGTGTTTATGTGTGTGTGTGTATATGTCTGTTAAAGTGTGTGTGTGTGTGTGTGCATATCTCTCTTCCCTGTCTGTATCTGTATCTTTGATTGCGTGAGCACTTTTCTGCAATTTTCCCCGGACTAGCCTCGGCAACAAAAGGTTCCTGAGAAAATAGGACAGAGGAGTTTTGGTGATTGGACACACACACACACACACACACACACACACACACACACACACTCTCCTCGACTAATTTGGTTTAGAGAGAGGACGGCAATCTGTGTCAGCATTCAGTTAGTAATTGTTCACACCAAATAGCTCTCGTATTTACCCAGATGGGGACCAAAGTGTGAAGGGAGTAGATGGGAGGGGGGGGGAGGAGGGAGAGAGCGAGAAGAGGAAGATGAGAGAGAGAGAGAGGGAAGGGAGGGGGGGAGATGAAGGGTGGATAGAGGTAAGGGTTGGACAGAACATGAGGTGAGATTAGGAGAATGAGAGGAGAGAGGGAGGGAGGGAGAGAGGGAGAGAGAGAGAGAGAGGGGGGGGGAGGATACAGCTGCCTGGAAACAGACAAGCCACACTGACTCAGTGACTTATGCTGGCGATAAAAACTGCCTGTAGAATGGAAGCTGAAAAAGAGGTGCTGCTGTTGTGACAAGAGGGACACGCCGATTCCCATCACCGGACATTACTGTGTAGTATAGCAGACAGCGCAAAAAAGGGGGCTTGGAAATACATGGTGGGAGAAAGAGAGAGAGAGAGAGAGAGAGAGAGAGAGAGAGAGAGTGAGAGTGAGTGGGGTATCTGCAGAGAGAAAGAAAGATGGAGCAGCGCAAGGCAGACTCAGATAAAAGTGCCAAGGACATGAAAAAGGTGGATGTGAGCGCGAGGAAGGAGACGAGGAGGAGGAGGAGGAGGAGGAGGAGGAGGAGGCTGCGCTGGGGGAATAGAAGTTGAATTCAGGTCTTGAATGGAGATATTCTTAAACTACTTTTCCCTCCAAACTTATGCAAGCCTTGTTACCGCTGCTACCTGGAGTGCTGCGTACTGTTTTGACACGAAGATAGATGGCTTCGGTTTTGCTGGAGAGGCTCCGTCGACTGTCTCCTGTCTCCTGGAAGGACTCCATCGCACCCTCGAGGAAAATGCCACCGCGCCGGACGCTCTCACGACCCGCCGCGATGCCTTCCAGGAATGACTTAGTGTCGTAATTCACGCCGTTGATGTACGCGCGCTTTCCCCCCCCTCGGCCCGCCTCCATCTGCCTCAGTAAGCGATTCACCACGTTTGTCAGAATGGCTTCAGCGGAGAAAGCAAGCGGGGAGTCGCAACCCCCTCGCCCCAAAATGTCTCGTGGCCGCATTGCATTCTGGTCTATCGAGGCTACTGCTGGTGGAGAAATCGGTGCCTCTGCCTCTTCCGTGATGGATTCCTCCCCGTATGACTGTTGAACGTCGGTCTAGAAAGAAGCATCCTTTCTCTTTGATTCTGATGGTTGTGACACCAAAGCCTGACATTTACGTCGATGCGTCAGATCGGCGGGAAAAAAACAAAAAACATCCGCTATCAAACGCCGCTGGAGATGCGCTGGAAATATCTTGACGTCGCGTCACATCATATATGTTTGCCTAGTTAATCATGGGAATAAGAAGCAAAAAACACCAACAAACAACAACATGGACCCAGAAATGCAACGTGCATCATCAATAGCTGTGTTGAAGCTTTCCTTTAATCACCCCCCCCAACCCTCCCCCCAACCCTCCCCCCAACCCTCCCCCCGCCACCTCTCCCAATTCCCGAAGACGTGTGAGACGCTACTCACCCCTCAAAAGCTTCTATAGAGAGAAATAAGGGCTTTAGAGGCGCAGAGCCCTCTATGGGATACACACAGGGAACATGGTAAACGATCAATGAGCCTCTATTTCCTTTGATTCCCTCCTAATGAGAACGGGAGACCCCTGGACGAGCACCCAAGGGGGGCCTCCCTGTTTCCGACGGCGCGCGTGGCGGGAGACAGACAGACAGACAGACAGACAGACAGACAGTCTACCGTTCATTAGCTGACAATCCCGTGAAATGAATCATCCGGCGTGCGCGGCGGGCCTCCCAGGGATCGTCGTGGAGGGGAAAAAAAAAAAAGGGGGGGCGTAAATGCTTTAGCGCTCGAGACGTTGAGCGTTCCCTCGGGCCCTTTCCAGCCGAGAGAGATAATGTAATGACAGAATTCCCTTTCCGATTGTTTCAGAAAGGAAAGGAAACAAGGAGCTTTTTCCCGGGGATCTAACGTGGCCTCAGATCCCACCGCTTTTGCTTTCCAGGCGAGGCGGGGAAAAAACCTCGCTCTGCAGAGTCCTCTTCCTCTAGTGTGTTTTGAAGGAGAGTGCGGAAAAGCTTATGACTCCGCGGCGGCGCCACCAGGGAGCGATCACCCCCCCCCCCCCCCCCCCCCCTCCCCCAAATGGATACTTAAAGGGAAGTATCCGTTCGGAAGTATTTCTCACCCGTAAGCCGATGGCGAACGCGTGATGCCTGTGGTTTGAGTGCATCCGAGGACTGTGCGAGGCGAGGAGACGCTCCAAAGACGAGGAAGAACGTAGGAAATTCCCGCTCGTGGGCATCGTACCGGGAAAACCGGCCGGGATTTCAGCTCGGGAAAACATCCTTCACGCCTTTTCCCGGTGGTGTCCTCACCGTGTCCCCGGTTGTCCCCTAGCACGCCGAGGTTAGCGCAGGACGCATCGACCCCAGTCTGAGCCGGTGCTACGGTGAGACATGGAGCCGTGTGTGTGTGTGTGTGTGTGTGTGTGTGTGTGTGTGTGTGATAGTGGGCGGGGGTCATTTAGAGGAAATGGCTTCGTCTAGAGAGGAGCAGCGTTTTTTTTCCCCCCCTCTGCAAAGGCCTGTGGGATGCTGCTGCAAAGTCTGTCACGGTCTGATTGTTCTCAGACCAACACACGGCTGTTTACTCACGGTCACGTGGTGATGCACACACACACACACACACACACACACACACACACACACACACATGCATGCATGCAGAGGTACGCACACATGCAGGAAAAGATCAAAAACTCCAATCAAATCACTTTCCACAATGCGGACAACCAGGCTTTATTCCGGGTTTTTCCCAATTTTTGCCGGATGCATCCGTGATATCAGGGGGTCTCGGTTACCGCCAGGGTGGGCCGACTTTTCGGAGCGGGATGCCGGATTGGTACAGGCAACTCCTAGCTAGGCGGCGGATGAAGGAGGAAAATGTACGGCAGCTCGCTCCACTGGAGACATTATTATATAGAAAGGAGAGGAGTGTGTGTTGCACTGTGTGTGTGTGTGTGTGTGTTTATTTTCCCGGTGTATTTACATTTCTTCCCTACTGTGTGCAAGGGAGAGACAGATACAGAGAGGGAGGGAGGGAGGGAGGGAGGGAGGGTGGGTGGGGGAGACAGACAGTGACACAGAGAGAGAGAGAGAGAGAGAGCCTTTGAGTGTGGCTTGTGTTTGTGCTGGTGTGTGTGTGTGTGTGTGTGTGTGCACGCCGGTTATGCACATACTGTCACTGGCAGAGGTATTGGAACAGTGGGCTCAAACCAATCTCTCCTGTAGTTATTTGTGATGGGAGGATAAATAGGAGCCAGGAATAGACCGGCGGGATAACGATTCTGGGCATCATGTCCCGCATGTTCATAAACCCCCGTTGGAGACACGCAAGTATTATAAGAGACAGACGAGTCCTCTGAAGTTAAACGAAGTAAACTTGAGTACACATCCCCCATCGGGAGAGTCCAGAGGATGTATTTGTCTTTGTTCACCCCCCCCTGAATTTCACCCAGTTCATCTCAAACTCGTCGCTCTGATACATTGTGCGATACAAGGTTGACTTATTGACGAGGACGGCAGCTCCAAAATCCTGTGACAATACAATCCTGGGTAGGTTTTGCGAAATTTCTAGCCTCTTTAAAAAGGCCCCATTGAATCCTGAGTCAGAGCGGTGGGAGGACGGAGGTGTTGGCGTGTGGGTCGTATCAGTCTCTCATCGTCGGGGGTGAATCCTGCAGAAGCTGCAGTTTAGCGTCTCTGTGACGATAACATTCAATATCTAGAGACATATCCTCTGTGTACTCTTAAGCATAGCGGCTTTTGAGGCTTTTATTGTGATAGAATGCTCATTTTATCATTTTCATTTTCCTTTATTGATCCGGTGCTTTTAGACGCGCTTGAAACCGAAGGTACCGACTGCAGCCGCACATAATTCCACCTTGGTGTAACTCAATTTAGGGAGACTTTAATTAGCTTTGCAACAAAAGGTGCCAATTACTGTAACCATCCCTTTCTGGAATTAAATCTGCCCCCACTCTGGAAATTAACTCTTTTTATTTTTTCCTCTTCTGAGCAAAAGCTTCTGAACACAGAAATATCGCTCGCTCAATTACCTCAGCACAGTATGTACCTGCAAATTGGTGCTGTGTTTTTTGTGTGTGTTTTTTTCCCCCCCCCGTTTCCGTCACTTTATCGAGACTGCCAATAATTTACACACACACACACACACACACACAGAGCGTGTATGTGTGTGTGTGTGTGTGTGTGTGTGTGTGCCGGAGGTATGAGTGATTATGTAGGTGTTTGCTTGAGCTGCTGCTAAAGTGTACTTGCTGCATGTGTCATATCAGCTACCGGCAGTGTGTGTGTGTGTGTGTGTGTGTGTGTGTGTGTGTGTGTGTGTGTGTGTGTGTGTGTGTGTGTGCGTGCGTGTGTGTGTGTGTGTGTGTGTGGCCATGAGAGGAATTGACCCACGTTGGTACTGTAAAGCTCCCATCCCTGACACACAGGAGTCCGGTAGGAATTGAACAAATCCTATTGTAAATTTGCCCACTCCGCTCAGATAATTGGCTTATTCCTGTGTTAAACTGGGACTTAGACGGGGGTATTACATACTGAATTACTGTATGACAACGATGAACCCGATAGCCTTGTAGCGGACCCCCCCCCCGCCCCCCTGGACCAGACCCCGCCCCCCCTGGACCAGACCCCGCCCCCCCCCGGACCAGACCCCGCCCCCCCGGACCAGACCCCGCCCCCCCCCTGGACCAGACCCCGCCCCCCACGCCTTCGTGATGCTCTTAACGCTCCGGTTTTCCCGTGCTCGCCGATCCACGCGACAGTTTCAAGGCTTCCACTGAGGCTTGGGTTGTGTGGAGAGAGAGAGAGAGAGTCTAATCTGGGGTAGCCTTACCTCAAATCATTATCCACACATCAAACGCCATCTGGGTTTCACTCCCGTTACTTTGAAGATTCCTTCCTCATCAGTCTTGCCGCCTGGAGGAAACGCCGCAGATAAGTGTGTGTGTGTGTGTGTGTGTGTGTGTGTGAGCATACATGTGGCTGTTTTCATGCGCGTTTTAACCCCAGAAACCAGACTAAACAGCGGTTGCGCCTCGCTCTCTCTGCTTCCTGGCCCCCTGGGCGACTGCTTAGCGATGAACCCGGGCTCCAGCTGATCCAGCAGCTCAGAGGTGGGGGGGGGGGAGAGGGGGGGAGGTCGGGGGGGGGAGGTAAAAAACACACCACACACCAAAGTGCTCAAACCAGAAACTGAGAGATACAGAGATGGATGAATTGTCAGCGGCGGTGCAGCTGTTCGTATGAAGGCGGGGGGGAACTAGAGAGCTAGCACGCGCGAATCCGGCGGCGTGACCGAAAACTGTCTAGTTAGAGCGCATCGGGAAAATGGACGCACGTGGCGAGACGAGAGAGAGAGAGAGAGAGAGAGAGACGGACCGCGAAACGCCTCGTCCGTGTGTCCTGGTGGCTGCTGAGTTGAACAAAGACGAGAGAGAGAGAGAGAGAGAGAGAGAGAGAGAGAGAGAGAGAGAGAGAGAGAGAGAGAGAGAGAGAGACCTCCCGCACGCCGGCCACGCTGCGAAGTGGAAGCGGCTGAAAGCATCTTTTTTTTTTAAAGGTTGACTGATAATATTGAGCTGATGAAATGGCAGCGCCGCAGGGGGGGCTGGGCCATGGGGGGGGCGGGGCCGGGGGGGAGGGGGGCGGGGCTTCTCGGTGCTAAAAATACGAAAGAGAAACGTGTTTGTTTCGCGCTCGTCTTCGCGTCTAATTGCACTGATGTCGGATTTCGCCGTGAATTATAGGGTCTCCGGTCGACTCCCAGTGAGCCAGCTGGCATTTATTTGTTTCTGACATACCGTATATTTATGCCAGTGTCTGTGTGAGCGTATGTTTTTGTGTGTGTGTGTGTGTGTGTGTGTGTGTGTGTGTGCTCTAGGTTCTCGAGGTTCGCTGGAGGGGGGGGGTGGGAGGAGGAGGAGGAAGAGAGCGCTAGCGTGCGCGAGGTTCATCAGCGGTGTAATTAATGTAGTGCGGGTTCGGTTGTCACGCGTGATATTTCAGCGCCGCGATCTACTTGAGGAGGCTTTTTTTGGGGGTTTTGATGAATGGGCAATTAGCCGCAGACTCCTCGTGCCCGGTGGCTGACTGATCTCTTTTTAATGGCGCTCCTGTTTCGTTGATAAAACGCAAAATGAATCATCGATACCCGCGCGGGCCCCCGAGGAGGAGGAGGAGGAGGAGGAGCAGGAGCAGGAGCAGCCGGGGCGCCCGTTTTAATTGTAATTGGGTGGTGTAGCGGGTTGAGTGTGTGTGTGTGTGTGTGTGTGTGTGTGTGTGTGCGTGTGTGTGTGTGTGGCGGTTATAGAGGTCAGTCTCCCCGTTTTACTCTGATGCGCACGGGCTGCTTTTGCAAAGAATCACACACCTCGCTGGCTCTCACTCCTCTACACACACTGATCTACTCAATGTACATTACAGCTACAGGTGGCCTGGCTGTGTGTGTGTGTGTGTGTGTGTGTGTGTGTGTGTGTGTGTGTATACTGTTTGTACATATGTGTGTTTCAGTGGCTGCGTAGTGCTTAACTTATTTACTGACCCCCACACACACACACCACCACTAATTGTATCTCATCGTCACGTCATTTTTTTTTTAAAGCACGCTTCAATCGAGAAAATAAAAACACGCTGGGTGGGTTTTTTTTGTGACGCTTTAATCTGAAAGTCTCATTTTCTATACATAATTCATTTGAGAAATGGAAAGAAGAGAGGAGGAGAAAAACAGACTGAAACGTTCAAAGAAAGAGAAAATCTGTTCTCTTCTGTGTTTCCCTAGTTCCTCGCGAGGTGGGCAACATGTAGTCTCTGTTTCTGTGTGTGTGTGTGTGTGTGTGTGTGTGTGTGTGTGTGTGTGTGGTTGAACTGAGACGGTGAGATAAACTCAGCGTAACAATCGAACAAAGCCGCTCGCATCTTGAACTAAAGAGCCCACCGGGAGCTTTAGGACCACCCGACGGGCAGCAAAGATCTTCGCCTTTTTTTTTTTCTTTTTTTTTTCGCAACTGTCTCGCTGGGTTCTTGTCTGGCTTCCCTCAGAACAGCAGAGCCGGTTCAGGATGAGGTGGTGAGTGTTGTCTGCATGGCACTGGAGCCCCCGCTGGTACGAGAGGGGGCACAGAAATCACTTAGATGAGCCTGGTTTTTTTCTGTGTGTGTGTGTGTGTGTGTGTGTGTGTGTAGCTTATGAATCCTCACATTTCCAGGTTCATTTGTGATTCCCCCCCCAGCCTCCTTCTTTCCCCCCCCCAGGCTGAAATTGCGAACCAGACCTCCGGCGCTCGGCCACAATGGAGGCTTATTTTCGGGGGATTTTTTCGACTTCATCAACGTCATTATTATCGCGTTGTTCAGCGGTGACCCCAATTTCTTTGTCGGGGGAGTCCTCGAATGCC
>JAXDDW010000213.1:0-2500 GCA_034670385.1 Hoplostethus mediterraneus | reverse complement strand
GGGGGGTAAATAAAACAAAAAACAAAGATGAAATGTTTAGCGTTTAATTGCGGCTCACACATCTACTGGGCGAAAGCAACTTTTTTTTTTTTTTTTTTTAGCCCTAAAGATTGCTGGAGGGTGTTTAAGCGAGAAGAGAGAGAGAGAGTTGAGAGTTGAGGTGAGAAAGAGCTCCCGGGGGGGTTTCACTCCTGTCTCCTTGAACACTCGCGGTGTTTGTGCTTCCTTATTGTGTGTGTGTGTGTGTGTGTGTGTGTGTGTGTGTGTGTGTGTGTGTGTAAGTTTGGGTTTCAAGTCGTATATAAAAGGTACAAAACGGTGTTGGAAGACCTGCATGCATTTAAGGTAGCGGATATATAGGATGAACTGAAATCCAACCCAATAAAAAAAAAAGTAAGTAAGTATCACTGAGTCAGCGCTCGGAAACACACACACACACAAACACACACACACACACACACACACACATAGAGAGAGAGAGAGCTACTCGGCCATGAATGATGAGCTTCTGATGGGAGTGATTTGATTACATTGGTTGTCCGAGGGTATCTTATCCTCCGCCTCGCTCTCTCTCTCTCTCTCTCTCTCTCTCTCTCTCTCTCTCTCTCTCTCTCCTCCCCCCCCTCCCCCCCCCTCCCACTGTGCCAATCCATTTCCCCCTGAAAGTGACACTTTAAAAGGTTGATAGCTCATTGGCCGAGTCCCAGAGTCCTCAGATCGATGGCTGTTCCCGAGCGGAATCGGTGGGGTATCGCGTGCAAACGTGCAGCGTCTCGGGACACGGGGAGTTGAAGTCCTCGCCGCCGGGGGGGAAGATGCTTTTTTTTGGTCGATTTGTTGCCCCCATTTTTCAGCTTTTGTTTGAAGAGAGACGGGTAGATATAGAGGCAGATATACAGATGCGAGCACACGTACAGGAAAACTGCAACAGGAAAAGGAAGGTGCTGTGAAAATTGAAATCGCACCTTTCCAGCAGGGCGCCCTACACTAATTGGTGACAACATTTCATGGCTAAGACAAAGCAGAACCCATTTAGATCATAAATCAAAACATGGTTTATTATTATTATTTTTTTGCCAAGACAGGTTTTTTTCCCCTCCCTTTTTTTCCACTTGCCATGAAGTTGTGATTGAATTTTTTTCCCTGAGAGACATTATTTTACAATCAAAGCGCTCACTCCGGCTCCTATAATTACTCCTCCTTTTCTGCTCAGCTCGCTGCTCTCGAACAAAGCGGCAGTGAAAATGGAGCCTGTTCTTATTTCTGCGACGGCTGCTGAGGTGTGCAGCTGATCGTGGGGGGGGGGTGGGGGGGGGTGGGGGGGGGTGGGGGGGGGGTGAAGCTTGGGGGGGAGGCTGAAGATGAGGAAGTCTGGCTGTGCTCCGTGTGAAGCCCTGCCTGTATCCCCCCGCGAGACCCCGCGGTACGCAGTGATCTATCCACGCCAGACGGCTCCGGAGGGCCCCGGCAACAACCCGGGCCCTGGCCAGCCCACCCCCCCGGGGGGGAGAGCTGAGAGAGCTGAGAGAGCTGAGAGAGCCACGGAGCACGGGTGGATGAGCATCCAGGGGTAAATCCCACCCTGAGGGGGGCGATGGGCAGCTAGAGAAGGGGTAGCAGTCGGGGGCCAAAGCCTGTTTCCACAACTGGCTCTCAAACCGTGGGGGTCTTGGGGGGGGGGGGGAACAACGGGGTTTCCCCGCGTCCCAATGTCCACACGGTTTTCGAAAAACGGTACAGCGAGGGGGGAGGGTGAAACTGAAAATTTTTTTTTAAAACCCCGGGGCAAAGGGGGGGGGGGGGGGGGGACTGCAAAGACCCCGGGGCTTTTTTTTTTTTTTTTTTAGCTGCTAGCGCCGGTTGCAGCCCGGAGTTTGAAAATGCCCCCCCCCCCTTTAAACTTTTTAAACCCCCCTTTTGGCTCCCGTGGTCCCCCCCAAAAAAGGAAGGAGGCTCTATCACGCAAAACAACACAACCCCACACCACAAACGCGCCCCCGCCTCCCACGCGATGCCCCCCCCCCAATCCCCCCCCCGCAGGCCCACAAAAGCAACGGCAACCTACCCCATCCCCGCCGGGGCCCCCCCCCCCCCCCCCCACCCCCAAGTACCTCCCAGGGGTTTTTTTTTTTTTTTTTTTTCGTTCCTCCCATCTCGCCCCGGCCCCCCAAGTCTTTATCGCAAAAAACACACAGCGTGCGCATTTTAATCATGCCCCCGCCGGAAAAAACACTTTTTTTCCCAAATTAAAAGGAACTTTGGGGGTGACGCGCCCACTGTTTATGGGCCGCAATGGCATTGGCCCCAAAAAACGAGCCAGTTTGATGTACGGCTTTTTGGTCGAAAAGAGATCTTTTTTTTTTTTTTAACGTATAAAACTCTTTGGTTTAATGAAGGTGAGGGGGAAGTGAAAATTAACGCTCCCGTGAAGCTGCTGAGTGCCAAAAGCAGAAGGCTGTGGGGTTTATGGGCAGCTCCCCGGGTGATCTGTGAAATGGGA
>JAXDDW010000212.1:502500-512554 GCA_034670385.1 Hoplostethus mediterraneus | reverse complement strand
AAAAAAAAAGGGGTTTTGAGACGAAGGGGGAAGAGAATGAAGAAAAAAAGGCCCAAAAAAGTGCGGGGAAGGGGAGAAATGAAAAAAGGGAGAACAAAAAGAAGAGTAAAAAAGAGAGCTGAAGAGTAAAGAGAGAGAGAAGGGAGAGGTGTGACGGAGGGAGGGCAAAGACTAAAACCATTCTGGAAAATGTTTTTTACCAAGGAAGATCTACACATCATAATTCAGACACAATAATATGATTTCTGTAAAGCTTCATAATAACTTGTTTATCTGACTAAAGAGCGATGTGGTTAAACATTGTGTTGTTCATCAAAACCCATAAACCAGGAAGGACAACAAACAAACAAACTCCTGTATCCTGCTGACTCTGATGAACTGTGACTTTCATTGTGGATACTTACTGCCTTTAGTTAACTCTCATAACGATAGTAGATGAGGCGGGATGCCCCAGGGCCTAGTAAGAGTACCTGAATCATTGCTCCAGCCACAACAGCGCCTGATAACCGCCCTCAGTCGCCTTTCAGTGGCGCTGAAAAGAAACCTGGAGAAGCTGCAGCAAATTGATGTGTTGCCTTATAGAGTGAAAAGGTGGTGAGAAGATCAAAGGAAGACCAAGAGGCCATTGATCTCCTGGAGGTCAAGAGAGTTGGAGTAGATATGAAGCGAGTGCTCCATGATGCCTTTACTGAAGAGAAAGGACTCACCACTGTTCCAGGCCCTAAAGAACCAGTGATGCTGACCTTACCTGGGACCAGAGAAAGCTGCTACCTACAACACCAAGATGGAGAACCTTGAGAGTTCCTGTGCTGCAGCCAAGCTTCCTGATCATTTGGCTTCCCAGACAGAAGAGAGCTGGTTCCTTCTCCATCACATGGTGCAACACAACAGAACAAACAGGGTAGTTTTCAATTGCTGGTTCCATTACAAGGGCCTTTACCTCAATGCGTCTTTGCTTCTGGGTCCTGCGTTGAGGCCCTCCCTCCTAGGGGTTCTGCTACACTTCAGGGAACACTGTGTTGCCATCAGTGGGGATATAAGGGGGGTGTTTCATCGGGCTCCTCCCTGAGGAGGTACACACCTGCTGAAATTCCTGTGGCACAACATGAGCAGAGATGACATCTATGAATGGCAAGTCCTCCCCTTTAGGGACCACATGCAGCCCATGCTGTGCCCCTTTGGCCCTTCATCCACATATCCTCACCCACAGTGAACCTGGAGATGTGCGGTTCTCAGTCGAACGGTGCTTCTACATCGAAAACTACCTTCAGAGATTACTGAGTGTAACGAGATCTCCTAGCAATTGAAGCCTTTGAGATCCGCCAGAGGGCTAGGAAGGTACCAGATATCATCAGCCATCGACCACATGAGACACACAGCTGGATCTGGGTTCAAGCATCGATCCATCTAATACAGGACTCCGACCGCGATGAATATCTCCTTAGCCAGTAGCCAGCCAGTAGAACCCGCTTGAGTTCCTACTTCCCTTTACCACCATGGCAAAGATCATGGTAAAGAGCATAGAGATTGGGATGATCCTCAATTGCCCAATCATCTCCTATAGTCATGGATATCCTGGGAAAGGAACACTTGACCAGATGCTACACCCACTGAGCATTGACTGACCTGAGGCTGTCAGGGAAGTTCATGTCTTTTGTGATGCATCAGAGAGGACTTATGGCTTCGTGGTGATGGTCATGGTAATGTCCACCTGTCCTTCCTTATGGCCAGATCAAGGGTTGCCCCAAGGAAAAGCAGTTCTCAGTGCCTGGTTGGAGTTATGCACAGCGCTAACTAGGAATCAGTTGGCAAAGCTGCTTGTGACCAAACTCACCTTAGAAGTACAGACAATCATTCTCTGGACTGACTCAACGACTGCTAGGTGTTCGTTGTCACTAGAGTGGCTGGAATGCAAGACGTCACAGACCTTAAAGCCTGGTAATATGTGGATTCTTCACACAGAGGATCTCACTGAGCTAAGACGGACTGACTTCTGTGGAATAACTGGTTAAGTTACAGGTTAACTTTCACCTGAATCCACCGGCAGCACCACACTTTGGGGGAGTATGGGAGCGAGAAAGATGGTTGGTAAAAGCTGCAGGGAGTGAAGAGGTGCTCAGGACAATCATCACTGAGATTGAGGGCATCCTAAACTTGAAGCCCCTGGGGTTTCATGTGATGTAGCGGAGCCCATCTGTAAGAGCTGTTGTCCTGCTCACGGACCCCCAGCTACCCCGAGCACTGCGTAGGACTGGGAAGGTGACCGAGGTGTTTCCTGATGCTCACAGCCACATCAGGACTGCAGAGATTAAAATATAGGACAAGGTGTACACATGTCGATTATCAGACAGAGAGATTGTTGGAAAGGCTGTTAAGTAATTGCACCCCCATGTGGCCATGTATCGTTCTGATGAGATCCACTCTCTCTTCTCCAGTCCATCGTCCTCATGCAGGAGATCTCTTCTCCAGTCCATCGTTCTCATGAGATCCGCTCTCTCTTCTCCAGTCCATCGTCCCATGGGAGATCTTTCTCCAGTCCAGTTCTCAGAGACCCGTCCCCTCTTCCAGCCATCGTCCTCAGCGGGGAGATCTCTTTCCAGTCCATCTTTTAAAACCCATTTTTCTTGCCGTGGAAAACGTAGATGTCTGGCTGGATTAACCCAATTTCCCTCCGGTACGTTAAAAAAAAAAAGAAATAATTTATTTTCCATTTACAGCCAAAAAAAAGATGAATAAAAATGGTTGTAAAAATCCTTATAATTAAATTTAAAACGAAAACCTGGTTAAAAATACTTAAAATGAGGATGACGGGGGTCAAAATTTTGTTTGTAACCAAACTCCCCATTTTCCGGGGGTTTTCGGCCTCCCTTAATTCCCCTTTGCCCTTATATAGCCTTTGCCCTCTTACGTCACCTCACACGGGGATAAAAAAACAACTTGCACATGAAACATAAATTAACAAAGGCTTTAAAATAAAAATCCTCCAAGGCCATACTTGAAAACCAAAATTTTAAAAGAATAACAACTGCAATGAAAGTATAGGGTGAAATGGCTATAACATTGGCCCCAAATTTTTTGTAAACAAATAATTATAAAATTTATTTTCAATAACCATTAGTTAATCATCATTCATATGTCATCATAAAAGAAAAGCATAAAGCTACAAAGTATTGTACACACCAGATAACATATTTTGACAGATTTAAAAATCCATCCCAAAGCTCATTCAAAGTATTGGGTGTAGTGTGTATGTGACAGTCCAAGAAAGGGTCCATCAAAAAAAAAGGGTCCATAAAAAGAAGGGGTTCCTCAAAAAAGGTAAAAAAAAGTTTTCAGTTAAAAACCCCAGATAGAATTTTTGAGGAAAAGAGCCCCATAAGACTTAAAAGTAAACAAACATTTAACAAAAATCGCCCCTTACTACAGAAAACATTCTTATGTACTACATACTCATTAATTTACAACAGCATGCATTCAAGATCAATTTTCATTTCGATATTCAATATGTCAGAATTCAACCCCAAGCCACACTTTTAACAAAGTTTGAAATTTATTCTGCTTCAAGCAAAAGGCATAACTTAGTGATGGGCCTTTCCAATTATTGGTTTGCTTTTCTTAAAAGTATCTACGCACAAAAACCCTTATAATCTTTCATATTTTCTGTAAATCGTCCAAAGCTGAATCCTGGGGGCAGAATCATAAATTATAAGGACTGATTCCGACAAAGAAGCTTGGGGATGGGGTTTAGCCATTTTTGACGCGTTGATTGGGGGGGGAGGTACCCTTCGCCCATCTTTTCAAAATAGGTCACTAATATGTTGACTTTTTTCCCAACCCTTTTTCCATATGTGTATGTTTCTCAAATAGCCCGGGTGGAGAGGGGGGCTTCCCTTTTAACGTAGAAGGTGTTTTGGTGTTAACCCCTCAAGATCTTTGGGTCTCACTGGAAGGCGTTTTTGGTCTACTTTAAAATGGCTTCAATTTCACAAAATATGGTTTTGGGGGCTTCATCGCAACTGTTTGTTGTTTGGTGATGAGCAGAGGACCCTTTTTAGTTTTTGCACGAGCTTTCCCCAACGCCACCATGGGGCCCCGTATGGTGGGTTAAAGGTCCTTTTTTTCCCATCTTGTGTGATGTGTTCTGTTTTTTTTTGATTAAGTTTTGTAGTGCCTTTTTAATTCGCGATTTGCACTCAAAATTTGTTTTTGTTGATCTTATTTTTTTGACCTGTCCCTTTCGCGGTAAACCTTCTTATGGCTTTGATGCGGAATCTGTATCAATGTATGGGCCACTTCAAGAGGGACAGCAGGGCATGTTAGACACGTGAATAGGACGCCAAAAACCTTTTTAAAAAGTTTTCCCTTTCCTTTTTTTCCCTCAATAGGTCCAAGTAATCCATTCCCCCCAGAGTGAATGGGGGAAGTCCATTGAAATTTGTAGATGGGAGGTCAGACATTTTCTGTTGTCCAGGTTTTTGACCTGTCGGCGGCATGTCTTTGCATGCTCTGATGACCCTTTACCCAATGAGTTGGATGGGGAAACCCCCAAAACGCCGTCGGAGAGGGGAAAGCATATAATTCCCCCACTAGGGCCCCCCTTTTCATGCAACCGGAGAATGGCCTGAGATTTACTATCTTTTGGGGATGACGGGGATTTTTCCCCTCTTCGGGTAGCGCGATTTGCTAAACCGACCGCCTACTCTTAGGATGCCATCAAACACAGGACCAGTTTGCGCAGTGATGGTTTTTTTTGGGCCCTTTCCCCTACTCAAATTTGAGATTTCTCAAAAAAGTGCTGCTTTTGCACAAAACTGACTTTTGCTTTTCAGCTTTTGAAGGCCTCCATGACGTTTGTAACCCAAACATTTTCTTTTGGGCTTTGGGTTTTTTTTGGGGTTTAAATGGGGTTATTGCAGAATGGTTTTTTTGTCTTTTTTTCTTTATCCCACCTCTGTTTAAGCTGTTTTAAACTTTAAAACCCCGGCCACTGCTCGTTTCAGGTTTGACCTTTTTGGAAAAGTTAAAAGAGCTTGCTGGGGGAAAAACCCTTTCCATTGGCTTAACAGACGGATATGAAACAGAACTTCTGCTTTATCTCAGGGTCCCCATCCGAAAGTAACCGTCTTAAAAAGTGTTTTTGGGCCCCACGAGAGGGGTTGTGGGGGAACCGGCCCATTGATCCATTTTTTGCACTGAAGGAAAGCTTTGGGATAAGCCGGTGAACCCGCATCAGCGGGTTTCCTTCGAAAGATGTGCCTCCATTGCTTACTTTGATAGAGATGAATAATAGATTCGATTTGCAAATATGTTTTAAAACCCGTTTGTTGTGTTTGAATATATTGAAAAAAACTGTATGTGTCTGACCAAAAGATGGAATTTTTTATTAAAAAATGCAACCTTTTTTCGCATGTGATCCTGACGCAAAGACTGCTGTGCTAGCTCCATTCGGGGAAATGGTAGTCATTTAAAGTGGTGTACTTTGGCTTTTCCAAATGCAAAGGAACACAGACTTCCCTTCTTTGTGAGCTAAGGTAGGGACACGGCCCCATAACCTATCTCACTAGCATCACAAAAGTGGTGCAGCTGTGCAGTGTAAGTCACCAAAACCCTTGGAAATAAAGCTTGGGCAACACAAAAGTGTCCAGTAGATGGGGGGAGCCAAGCCATTTTTCCCAAGTGTGAGCTAATCATGGGGGTTTTTTTCACCCCAAACTCATTTTTAAAATTTACATAAGCTTTGAAAGTTTGCTTTGCTAAAAGAATGAGGGAGCCAAAACCCCAAGGGGGTAAAAATTAAAACATACAATGGACAGAATGCCCCTTCTGGTTATCTGGTGAGATTGATTGCTATGTGAAGAAAAAAGTCTTTTTCAACATCCCTTTTAACACCAAGAGCTCTTTCCATTGGCAGTTGCTCCTTGCTCAGATCCGGGTTTTCTCACTTCTTTTGCTCTACCCTCTTAGGAATGATAGAGGACCGTGCGATCATTACTGATCCTTTTGTTTAGAGGAACCCCCACCTTTTGGCATAATTCAGTGAGCTTTTAATACAGAAATGTAGCCTGCTGCGTATTGCTGACTGTTTCGGGCAGTGTCTACGTAGAAGTTTTGTCGAAGGGTGTTTGTGACTTCTTTAGTATTCATCTTAATTGTCACCGCTGTTTTCACAAAGAAAATTTTGCGCAGTTTGGTGATATACTGCGCCAAAGATATGCACAATACCCTGTGCCCCACGATTTCCCTTAGGATGTCTCCATTTGGCCACCAGAGGGAAAAAGAAGTTGATGTCTTCCTTTGCTCCCGAACTGATTAAAAATCCCTTTATGTCACGATGAATGCAACAGGGCCTTGACAAAGCGAAGCAAAAACGCCAAGCAGCGATTTTTTAAATAGGGCCTTTGGGGCAATTCTTTATTCAAAGAGGTTCCACCAAAAAAAATGCTGCGCAGTCATAACCCACGCGTTTCTTTTTGCGGGGTGGTAACACCTGGGGGTGGCCCTACCCCACTTGCCGATCAGGCTGCAGCTCACTTTTAGGTAGATTCGCATACCTTTTTTCATGCATCGTTCATGAAGGCTTTGTATTCTTTATAGAAAACTTTATCCTTTTAAACCTTTTTTTAACAGATTTGGTTTTTTGGGCTATTTGCCTATTGTGGGGCAGATCACATTTGGGGTTACGAAAAGGGAAATTTCAAGTGGTAATGACCATCCTTTTAAGTTAGCTGAATCAAACACTTTCTCAAAAAAGTTGTCTTCTGTACAATTATTCTTTTCTCCATAATGCTGTTCCCGAAGTTGATTGTAATATTTTCACTAACAGGTTTTCCAAGTTGGCAAAAGGGATATTCTTTAACGAAAAGAAGATTTATTGACATTTCCATTCCCCAAAGCAAGCGGGCCATTGATAACCCCCGCCAAGAAGGGTTTTAACAGCTAAGGTCCATACCTACACGTTTTTTATTTTCCAGGGGGTTCTAAAGCTTTGGAGCATTGACACCTATTAAAAGCCAATGCTAGCACAATTTGGGGTCATTCAACCCCCTCAGGAAGACCTTTCCTTTTATCCTTCACTTTTGGGAAATTTTCATTGTACTGGAATTGTTTTGTGTAAGAAAATCAGGGGAGTTTGGAAAGTGTCATGTCTAATGCAGCTACTTCTTTCAGATACTTTAAATGGTTATGTTTTTCTTACCCATTGTTTTTTTAAAAGTATTCAATTTTCTTACCAGGGGCGTGAAGCGCCTAAAATCCTCGGACAAAAAATTTTCCGACCCCCCGGATCTAGGAAAGCATTGTTTGATGCATTTCGTTCCTTTTTCCAATTTTACTTTGACGGGACAATTGAGAGCATACCCTTTTTCCGGCCCCAGTTTTGGGTACCGGTTGCCCGAAGACAACTGCATCGAAGGTTGCCTTTTTCCTTGATTTCCTTTGTTTGTATGTGCAAGATTGTTGGATGATGTTTTTTACCCAAAATTGCAAGACTGCGCTTTTTACAACTTTTTGCTCAGGGGTCCCCTCTCTAAGCTCCAAAGCACATTCCTTTTCTTTCAAGAACTCCACCTTTTCATTATTTGGTTTGGTTTGAAATGTTTCAATACATCCATTGAAAGATTTTTTTTTGCAGAAATCATGGTTTGTGAATGCACTTGAATTGCGGTTTTGTTTGTTAGCGCTAATTTGTTTGCTAGACATTTTACAAACACCGTAGCAAAACTGCTCCCCTGCGTTGATGTTGATAAGCTTTGCGTTGCCCTTTTGATTTGGGGTTTTATTCCCTGTATTTGAATTTCCCCAAAGTTGGATCCAACATGGTTTGAGTTGTTTATCAAAAAATGAAGTAAGTCTCTAAATGTGGGTCTTTTTTCGTGTTTGTCAAGATGTTAGAACAACTGCCCCATTTGTCCGAAGTTTAATGGTAGCTTGACCGTGTCTTTAAATTGGGGGGGTGTTTCAAGATCCACTATAATCCATCTCCTGCTTGTGTTAAAACAACTTTTTAATAAATTGCATAAGACCTTAGACCAGATGGATCCTCTGCCTTGATAGCAGGCCACTTCAATGCCTTGTCCATAAAGGCAGATGTGATTCTGATTTCATTTCCGAAATGCCATTCAAGTTGTTCCTTAGCTTCCTTGTACCCTCTGTCCGGTGGCATATGAAAACAACTGCGCACAAGATTCCTTGGTTCTCCAGATGTGTATTGTTCCAAGTAGTATAGCCTTTGTTGCATGTTGTCCGTTTTGGTTTCAATGGTTTGCTCAAAAGATTTAATGAAATATCTGAACTGAAGTGGATTACCATGAAAGACAGAGATTTCTCTTTGTGGAAGTTGAGACATTGCATATTGCTTTACCAGCAGTTCCGTAATTTCATTTTGCCTTTTCATAACATCAGCGAGAGAATCTGAACAAGGGATATCTTTTGTTTTGGTTTGAGTTGAGACTGGGCTTTGCGCCTCCGATTTAACCTGAGATGGTACAGGTATGGGTTTATTTGAGCCATTTTGAGCAGGGTATATTCTTTGCTTTGTTTGAATCCTTTTTGCGGTCGTTGGAACAATATATTCGGTTGACGTTCTGGTAGTTAGAGTTGCGAGACTATCGGCTTTCGTGCGGGACTCTGTGAGGGCTTTTATTTTTGCTTCGGCTTCAGCTATTTTAGTCTGCATTTTAAGTTTTTCTTTCTTTGCTCTTATTCGCATTTCTTCCATGTCTAACTCAAGTTGCTCGTCCAGTGATTCTGTTTGCGCCACTAACACAGCGCGTTGTACTCGAGCCTCGGACAGAGCGCTAGACGCTTTGCTGCCCCGACTGGAGGTTTTACTTAAAGCCTTTCTTGCGGCCTGTGAAACGCTGTCATGTGGTGATAAGGATTCAGCAACAGCAGCAGCACCTTGGAAAATATCATTCACTTGCCCATGTTTACTGCCCACCTCATCAGCTTTAAGCCAATATTCAATACCGCCAAGAAAGTCTTTGTAATGTAACAGTTTGGGTTCATACCAGTCATCGTGATCGTGTTCCTTTTCCTCGTCAGGCAATAAAGATTGAACAGTCACTTGTAACTCCATAAACTCAGACAAGTATTGATTAAAAACATGAACCTGTTGTTTTACCCCTTCATCTGGGTCACCAGCCTCGATAAGAGCATTTATTTCATTACGCTTTCGCGTGAGGACACCCAACTTTCCTCTACGCGATGCGATTAATTTAAACAGGTGCTTTTCCTTCCTAACCACCGTCTCATCATCGTCTACTTCTTGTTCCTGCATTTTTACTCTTGTATTCTTGCCAGAAAGCACTCAACATTTATTAACCTTCCAACTTCGTCCATTCATTCCGCGCAGCGGTCCAAACATCTCCAGGACGCAGCGGCCCTTATGGTGAGTCATAGTCAGCACCGTATTACTCACGGTTCACCACGAATGATCTTCCAAACTTAAAGTTCCTCCTTTCCAGAAGTCCAAGGCTCCAAACTCCATAATCCATCCAATATTTTGACTTTTTTGTTACGACCATTTGTTCTTTGCCGTGGAAAACGTAGATGTCTGGCTGGATTAACGCACACTTCCTCCTCCCGGTATCGTTGAAAAAAAAAGAAATAATTTATTTGTCCATTTACAGCAACAAAAGATGAATGAAAAGTGGTTGTAAATTAATCCTTATAATTAAACTTAACGAAAACCTGGTTACATAATACATTAATGAGGATGAGCGTGGTCAAAATATTGTTTGTAACCAAACTACCCATTTTCCGTCGGCCCTGCCTTAATTCACCTTTGCCCTCTATATATAGCCTTTGCCCTCTTACGTCACCTCACACGTGGCATCAAAAACAACATTAGGCACATGAAACATAAATATAATTCAAAGGCATTAAATTATAAATCCTCCAAGGCCATACTTGAAAACCAAAATCTTAATTAGCATATACAACTGCAATGAAAGTATAGGAATGAAAATGGCTATAACACCATCGTTCTCATGAGATCCGCTCTCTCTTCTCCAGTCCATCGTCCTCATGCAGGAGATCCACTCTCTTCTCCAGT
>JAXDDW010000212.1:477500-487500 GCA_034670385.1 Hoplostethus mediterraneus | reverse complement strand
TGAGGCCCCGAGGAGCAACGAGGAGCAACGAGGAGCAACGAGGAGCAACGAGGAGCAACGAGGAGCAACGAGGAGACTTCATGAGATCAATGTGAAGATGCTAATGTGACGTCTATGATGGTCATCAGCTTCTACTATAACATGTGACACACACACACACACACACACACACACACACACACACACTTGGAGTACTGTGATATGACAGCAGGTTAGAGACCAATAGCAGCAATGAAGAGTTGGAGAGAAAGACAGGTACCTGTCTCTCTCTCTAGAACTCAGTGTTACTCAATTGTTATGGCAACCATATAATTAGATCTTTGTCTGTGTGTGTGTGTGTGTGTGTGTGTGTGTGTGTGTGTGTGTGTGTGTGAGTGTGTCTGTGTGAGTGTGTACGTCCATCAGTGCTAATGTGCCTTGAAGGTTAGTTTTCCCTGGTGTGTGTGTGTGTGTGTGTGTGTGTGTGTGTGTGTGTGTGTGTGTGTGTGTGTAGTGAGGTCAGTTTTCCATGCTGTCTGTAGATGACATGTTGATTACAGCGAGTAAGAAAAAGGACTGACAGTATTAGGGCAGGAACACACACACACACACACACGCACACACACACACACACACACACGGTGAGTAAACGTACATGTATATAGGGTTTAGCTGGACCCTCTCCTGTCAGTCAGGTCATCATTCAAAGTTAAAATAAATGTATAAATAAAAAGCAGCGTCACAAAATCAGATTTTTTCCGCTCCTGTTCACAACCTCATTCCCTCTGCGTTGAGGCTGCTGAACACCTGGTGCTCAGAAACCTCCCTGCATCAATAAAGGTCACACAAAGAGAATGCAGCAACTCTAAATCGACTTTCTAACTTTTAACATTATATTATATTAACATTATAAACAGGTGGATCAATTACAGTTTCCACAGTAATCTTCATATCTCTTGTTCAATCCAATATCTCTCATCCTCTCAGTAAAACTCTGAAGTACTTGAACTGTTTCAGCTGAGCCTCAAACTGAACCAAAGAGTTTAACACATATTAAAGTACTGATGAGTACTGATGAGTACTGATGAGTACTGAGCAACATGTTTCTTATGATTATGGTCCAATCAGATTGATCAATTGACCAATCGGATTCCTTGGCTGAATATGAACTTTACACAACAGCACCACTGCTCTGTTCATGATCAATGACATTTCATAAGCCTGAAACCTCTTAACAACCAAACGTTACACCTTCATGTTTTTTCTTGAAACTGTAAACAACCGGAGCTTTTTAAAGTTGAATGACATGTAATAATTTTGTTTGTTTTTGAAAACCAAACCAAAAGTCAAACCTCTATTCCATTTGAATGACATTTTAGCTTATTTACTTGAGAAAAAAACAAGACACTGTGTTATAATCACACTTGGTTAACAGACCAAACTGGAGCTAAAGCTGTAGAGCTGAAGCCAGTCAGTCAGTCAGTCAGTCAGTCAGTCAGTCAGTCAGTCAGTCAGTCACAGCGCTAATCAGATATGACACCGAAAAATAACCAGGGATAATTATGATTCCAGAGTAATTTCACAGCCACACTGACGGGCTGTCAGTAAACCTAGAGAAGACAGCACACACACACACACACACACACACACTCATTAGGTTTTCCATGACCTCTTGTCAAGAGTGATGGGGGGTTTCACTCTGAAATCTGAATTAAATGTTTAACAAAAGACAGACAATATAATAATAGTAATAGTCATAATAATAATAACAGCCTTGAAACAGGTCGGAGACACATCCACACACAGACACACTCATTCATGTACTCAGACAGACACGACCAATCAGCAGACAGGAGCAGGTAGACCAGGACAAGTAGGCTAACTGCTAAATGCCCGTCAACAGGAACCTGAGCTAAAGTGAGTTAAAAGGTGTGACAACAATACCTGAAAAACAGATAATAGCAAAACAGTCAAATAACCAGTAAAATGTGAGGTTATAAAAATGTGTTTTCAGCAGTGACATGAAACATGAACTGAGGGAGCTATGGGGATGACAGATTGAGAGACATCCAACATAGACATTCCCTGAGAGTGTCAAGGCTACTCAAGTCAACTTGAGATTTACAGGGAGATACAGCTGCATGTCATCGGCATAACAGTGAAAAAGAGACATTATACCGATGGATGAAGTGGCCAAGAGGGAGCATACAAATACAGAACAAAGGAGGACCAAGGTTGGAGCCTTGGGGTACCCCACGGGTAGATACTAAATCAAATCAAATCAAATCACATTTATTTGTACAGCCCTTAATCACCGTTACAGTCTCTAAGGCTTCACAGCACCAACATGTGAAAATAATAAATGATTAGTACACGACATCCCCCAGCCTTAGACCCTCACAGAGGACAAGGAAAAACTCCCACAAAAACCTTATTGGAAAAATTGGGAGAAACCTTGGGAGGGGCTACTCAGAGAGGGAGGGGCTACGCAGAGAAGGAGGGGCTACTCAGAGAGGGAGGGGCTACTCAGAGGGGGAGTGGCTACTCAGCAGGGGGAGGGGCTACTCACAGAGGGGAGGGGCTACTCAGAGAGGGGAGGGGCTACTCAGAGAGGGAGGGGCCTACTCACAGAGGGAGGGGCTACTCAGAGGGGGAGGGGCTACTCACAGAGGGAGGGGCTACTCAGAGGGGGAGGGGCTACTCACAGAGGGAGGGGCTACTCACAGAGGGGGAGGGGCTACTCACAGAGGGAGGGGCTACTCAGAGGGGGAGGGGCTACTCAGAGGGGGGAGGGGCTACTCAGAGAGGGACCCCCCTACCAGGACGGTTGGGCTGCAATAGATGGCGAGTTTGGGCAAACAGAGTATACACAATATATGAAAGTTTATTTTGGTGGAACGTCCAGATCTGATGCGGCGTCACAGCAACGGTGACTCCTGGTAAAATGGAAAAAATGGACTGCATTTATAAAGCGCTTTTATCCAAAGTGCTTTACAGTTTATGCCTCTCGTTCACCCCATTCACACACCGATGGCAGTGAGCTACCATGCAAGGTGCTGGTGCTAACCCATCGGGAGCAATTTGGAGTTCAGTGTCTTGCCCAAGGACACTTCGGCATCGAACCTCTGATCTTCTGGTTAGAGGACGACCTGCTCTACCTCCTGAGCCACAGCCGCTCAGTCAGCGTCATCATAGGACTAGGACCAGTCAGCATCGTCCTACTACGCCTAACCTTAACCCTGACAAAACCCTAACCCACTTTACACTACAGGACCAAACAGGGATAGCCTGCTTTACACCGCAGGACTGTACAACCCTAACCCTGGTCTAAATCTAATCCTGATTTCAGTCTTAACCCTGAACCCAGTTCAGAATCCTGCTTTACCTCCTAGTAGAAGTGAGGAGTGGCAAAATGTCCTCACTGCAGCATGTTTGCAATCTCTAGCCTTGTGAGGACATCTGGTCCTCACAGGATATAAATACAAATACACACACACACACACACACACACATTGTGCACTCTACATTAAGTATGCAGGGATTGCTGCTGTGATAATCTCCATCTGTCAGTGTGAAGCCTGATGACCAGCAGCACGAGTCTCATGTAAACTCCCTCACCTCTGCATCTTTAAAGACGACAGCGCTCCGTCTCTATTTTAACCTCCATTCATGTTTGTGGATGCAGCCTCTATTATGGGATGTTCCCTGGACGAGGAGGAGGAGGAGGAGGAGGAGGAGGAGGAGGAGGAGGAGGAGGAGGAGGAGCGTCTGCCAGGAGAGCAGCAGTTTAAATCTGGAGTGATCAGACGTTGGCATCATGCAGCCATTAGCTGATGCAAATGAGAAAAGAGCTGGCACACACACACACACACACACACACACACACACACACACGTATATATACACAACCACTCACACGCATCATAGACACACACACATGCAGGCAACCACACAACCTAACATATGGACTGAAGGCTGTTTGTGCTTTCACCTTGCTATTCTTTATCGTGTCTCTCTCTCTCTCTCCCCGATGGTCTCTCTCTCTCTGATAGTCTCTCTCTCTCTCTCTCTCTCCGATGGTCTCTCTCTCTCTCTGATAGTCTCTCTCTCTCCGATGGTCTCTCTCTCTCTCTCTCTCTGATAGTCTCTCTCTCTCTCTCTCTCGCTCTCCGATGGTCTCTCTCTCTCTCTGATACTGTTCTGGTGTGATAGTCACTAATGGAAACTGGCAGCTGCAGCCAAATCAAACTAAATGACTGAAAATAACAGAAAAACAACAGTACAAAGCAAACAAAGCATCTATATAGTCAGTAACTATACATCATCTATATAGTCAGTAACTATACATCATCTATATAGTCAGTAACTATACTTCATCTATATAGTCAGTAACTATACATCATCTATATAGTCAGTAACTATACATCATCTATATATAGTCAGTAACTATACATCATCTATATAGACAGTAACTATACATCATCTATATAGTCAGTAACTATACTTCATCTATATAGACAGTAACTATACTTCATCTATATAGTCAGTAACTATACATCATCTATATAGTCAGTAACTATACATCATCTATATAGTCAGTAACTATACTTCATCTATATAGTCAGTAACTATACATCATCTATATAGTCAGTAACTATACATCATCTATATAGTCAGTAACTATACTTCATCTATATAGACAGTAACTATACTTCATCTATATAGTCAGTAACTATACATCATCTATATAGACAGTAACTATACATCATCTATATAGACAGTAACTATACATCATCTATATAGTCAGTAACTATACATCATCTATATAGTCAGTAACTATACATCATCTATATAGTCAGTAACTATACATCATCTATATAGTCAGTAACTATACTTCATCTATATAGTCAGTAACTATACATCATCTATATAGTCAGTAACTATACATCATCTATATAGTCAGTAACTATACTTCATCTATATAGTCAGTAACTATACATCATCTATATAGTCAGTAACTATACATCATCTATATAGACAGTAACTATACATCATCTATATAGTCAGTAACTATACATCATCTATATAGTCAGTAACTATACATCATCTATATAGTCAGTAACTATACATCATCTATATAGTCAGTAACTATACATCATCTATATAGTCAGTAACTATACAGCATCTATATAGTCAGTAACTATACATCATCTATATAGTCAGTAACTATACAGCATCTATATAGTCAGTAACTATACATCATCTATATAGACAGTAACTATACTTCATCTATATAGTCAGTAACTATACATCATCTATATAGACAGTAACTATATATCATCTATATAGTCAGTAACTATACTTCATCTATATAGTCAGTAACTATACTTCATCTATATAGTCAGTAACTATACTTCATCTATATAGTCAGTAACTATACTTCATCTATATAGTCAGTAACTATACATCATCTATATGTTTTTCTAACAACAGAGAAGAGCTGAATTGTTTTCCAGACTAAACTGCCGGTAGGAAATCTGCTGAAATCTAAAAGATTAAAACTTTCTCTGCACCTGTTTATTTCTGTTGCTGTCAAACCACTAACATTAGGAAACATGTTGCTGATGAGAACCAACCCTTCTCTCAAAGTGCTCGTCATTAGAGGCTCTCTGTAGTCATTAGAAGAGCTGAGCTGACAGCTCCTGTGGAGGAGGACAGCCAAGGCAGAACATCTGAACCTCCTGCTGCATCTGTCAACCTCAGCTCTCAGACTTCACTGTCAAACGCTCCTTCAAACACTAACATGATGCCTTGGCAGAAAACTTTCTACGCTTTTCCTCTGATATGTACTTCTATCACTTCCTACCATCCGTGATCATCGTGGGGTCACGAGCAGGGATGTAGCAGGAGGGTAAACCCACCTGAGTTTACCACACAACACAGACAGATTGCGTTTATGTCCTTGTGTGATTCCTGTTGGAATCTCTTCATAAACGTGATGTGATCAAAAGAGCAGAAATAAACCAGAAAATGTTTTACCAAAGAAAAAAAAGTATCTGTTTGATGCCATTATCCTGAGGAAGAGGAAGGAGGGGGAAGAGGGACGTGAACACGTGGAGTTTATTTGAATAGTTGACTCTGTAGATGTAATGAGTGTCTAGGATGTTGATCATCTGCTTTCATAGTTTTTATGAATTGTTTACACACATTTTCAGAAGCTACCTCATTTTCTCAAAACTCCAATAAAAAACAGACAAAATTCAGAACAAATGTCTTGCAAAAGGAAACATTTAACACCACGTTATGTCGTCTCAAAAACAATAAGCACACTGCATCCTCCCGCTAGCTCCTCCAGGTCGGTGAGTCCCACTAGCTCCTCTAGGTCGGTGAGTCCCACTAGCTCCTCCAGGTCGGTGCGTCCCACTAGCTCCTCTAGGTCGGTGAGTCCCACTAGCTCCTCCAGGTCGGTGAGTCCCACTAGCTCCTCTAGGTCGGTGCAGTCCCACTAGCTCCTCTAGGTCGGTGCGTCCCACTAGCTCCTCCAGGTCGGTGAGTCCCACTAGCTCCTCCAGGTCGGTGCGTCCCACTAGCTCCTCCAGGTCGGTGCGTCCCACTAGCTCCTCCAGGTCGGTGCGTCCCACTAGCTCCTCTAGGTCGGTGCGTCCCACTAGCTCCTCTAGGTCGGTGCGTCCCACTAGCTCCTCTAGGTCGGTGAGTCCCACTAGCTCCTCTAGGTCGGTGAGTCCCACTAGCTCCTCTAGGTCGGTGAGTCCCACTAGCTCCTCTAGGTCGGTGAGTCCCACTAGCTCCTCTAGGTCGGTGCGTCCCACTAGCTCCTCTAGGTCGGTGCGTCCCACTAGCTCCTCTAGGTCGGTGCGTCCCACTAGCTCCTCCAGGTCGGTGCGTCCCACTAGCTCCTCCAGGTCGGTGCGTCCCACTAGCTCCTCTAGGTCGGTGCGTCCCACTAGCTCCTCTAGGTCGGTGAGTCCCACTAGCTCCTCTAGGTCGGTGAGTCCCACTAGCTCCTCTAGGTCGGTGCCTCTCTGTAGCCCCTCCAGGTCGGTGCGTCCCACTAGCTCCTCCAGGTCGGTGCCTCCCGCTAGCTCCTCCAGGTCGGTGAGTCCCACTAGCTCCTCCAGGTCGGTGAGTCCCACTAGCTCCTCTAGGTCGGTGCGTCCCACTAGCTCCTCCAGGTCGGTGAGTCCCACTAGCTCCTCCAGGTCGGTGCCTCTCTGTAGCCCCTCCAGGTCGGTGCCTCCCGGTCAGCTTCTGGCCCGAAGCTAGCAGGACAGGTCTCCAGCTGCCGGTCCACTCCTGTCTCCACTCCTTCCTCTCCACTGGAAGACAAACACAGTTAAAAAGGGAGAACCAGCCACCAGCTTGATTCTCTCCTGCATCCAGCCCATCCTGCCTTTTTCTGCAATGTTGCATCCATTCATCTCCAAAACAGGAGAATCACCTTTGGCCCTCTGCTCTGATTTGGAATTGAACAATTTAGCAACTAGTGTTTGTACCTGCAGCAGCCCGATGGCAGACTTTGGTCTTCTGTGGAGTTTCTCCGGTTTCCTTGCACAGTCCAAAGACAAGCAGTCAGGTGGATCGAAGACTAAATGAGTGTAGGTTTGTCAGGGCGGTTACCCTGTGAAGGACTGGCAATCTGTCCATCACAAATGATTCAGAATTGAAGACAGAAGAGCAGAAATGTTCTTGTGTTTGGTCCACGACTGTCCGAACAATAAAACCAGCAGTGAGAAAACACCAACAAGCAAATGTGAATATAATCATTTATTTACTCTAATGCAAGAAATGTACAAGTAAGTTCTCTCAAGGTATAAAATTTGTCTTAAATAATCCTGGTTCCATTTCATGTAAATGCATTCCTCATTATTGAGTTAAAAACCCTGAAGACAATTTGACACCACAGACAACCAAATATTGAGATAGTACAATAATAGTAGTAGTTAGCAATACCCGTCCAGCAGTTTGCAACCTGACTTTGAGTTCTTACAACATCTATTAAGGGTATTGCTCTGCAGTATTTCTTTTTTTGATTTTTATGGCCTTTTTATTAAAAAAAAAGAAAGAAAAATATTTGAAAATTGTGACACAAAATAAGCCTTTCTGAAATGCTATAGATTATGTACATCAAGGATAAGTTGATTAGAAGGCATTGGTTGCAGCTACGAGTTGCTAGAGTTGCTAGAGTTGCTTCAGCATTTGGTTCTGTTATCGTTGCTGTTCTTGTCTTGCTGTTGTCACAACTGTTGTAGATGTTGCCGTTGTTGTTGCTTTTCATGTTGTTGCATTGTCATTGCTGTTGTCATAACTGTTGCAGTTGTTGCTTTTCCTATTGTGTTGCCATTGCAGATGCTGCAACTGTTGCAGTTCTATTTGTTGCTGTTGTCATTGCATTTGCTGTTCTCATATTGCAACTGTTGCTGGTGATACTGTTGCTGTAGTTGTTGTCACTGTTAGTGCCATTATTGCCATAGCTACTATTCCTGTTGTTGCTGTATCTGCTGGTTGCCACAGTCTGTGGTTGGTGGTCAGTCTGTGGTTGGTGGTTGGTGGTCAGTCTGTGATTGGTGGTTGGTGGTCAGTCTGTGATTGGTGGTCAGTCTGTGGTTGGTGGTTGGTGGTCAGTCTGTGGTTGGTGGTCAGTCTGTGGTTGGTGGTCAGTCTGTGGTTGGTGGTCAGTCTGTGGTTGGTGGTTGGTGGTCAGTCTGTGGTTGGTGGTCAGTCTGTGGTTGGTGGTTGGTGGTCAGTCTGTGGTTGGTGGTCAGTCTGTGGTTGGTGGTCAGTCTGTGGTCTGGATGAAGAGCAACTGATGATAAATAAACCTGAGGCTGATGAAGGGAGGGACTCTGTGGAGAGAGAGAGAGGAAGGGAGAGAGAGATATATTAATATAACATTACAGTTTGTCAGTATAACAGTCAGTCAGTATACAGTCTACCTGTCTACCTGCCTGTCTACCTACCTGTCTACCTACCTGTCTACCTATCTGTCTACCTACCTGTCTACCTACCTGTCTACCTGCCTGTCTACCTACCTGTCTACCTATCTGTCTACCTACCTGTCTACCTGCCTGTCTACCTACCTGTCTACCTACCTGTCTACCTACCTGTCTACCTACCTGTCTACCTGCTAGGGATGCTCTCTGAGTCCCTCCCAAGGTTTCTAACATTTTATTCCTAAAAGGTTTCATGGGAGTTTCTCCTCGTCCTCTGGGGGTCGAAGGTCATGTATTGGCGTTGTGAAGCTCCTTGAGACAGACAGATGATTCAACCTATCCATGTTATATTAGTCAGTAGTCAGTCAATATAACAGTCAGTCCTCAGTGTTAAGTGTGTTTGTGTGTGTGTGTAACTGACGATGATGTTGTCTCCTAATTGGGTAAAGTGTGAATGTAAATGTGAGTGGTCCTAATAGCCCCCCCCCCCCCCCCCCCCCCCCCCGTTATGCATAATGAGCTCGTTAAGCTCGTCTTCCCCCGACCGCTTCATAAAACCCACTTAATGCAGCCGGCCGGCACTGCAAACAAACAAACACAACCTGCAGAGTCTGAAGTGGTTGTTGCCCCCCCCCCCCCCCATTAGCTTAGTCATTAGCTTCTCTATTAACCCCCCCCCCCCCCCCCCCTTAAGCAACAGCGCCAACGGGAGGGAGAGGCTGTAATCAGGCCGGCTGTGGAGGCCTCCCCCCGCAGTGAAAACATATTAATTATACATGGAGGAGGCAGAGCTGCAGCCGTGGTCTGAAGAGGAAGGAGGATTACTTCACGGATATCAAATATTAGCGCACGGCGTTAGCCTACTTCACCACGCCGCGCCACGCCTCGGGATCCATCCGCCTCACGGCTTCAAAGAAACCCTGTGAGGAGGTTTTACTTGACAAGTACTTGAAATAACGACATGCAAATCGTTGTGCTGGCAAACTTAAATCGGCCAAACAGCCGAACAGGAGTTTCCTGCAGCTACCAAAGAAACGGGTCGTTCCCCGACAGGTGAGGAAAACAACAGG